>CAADRB010000010.1:1259189-1271127 GCA_900708905.1 Hymenolepis diminuta
TGAATGAATAAAGGAGCAAACGAATCGATGGGGAGATGATGATTTCTTGAAATACGCACAATGAGCGTCATTCTCGCGTTAAACACTGTGCCACCGGTGCATATTCCCCTTTGCATCAAAACTCTTTTGACTACTACAAGATTAAGATAAATCGAGCTATCTTAGCGAAGATAAATAGCGAAGATAATGAACCCCATTAATAAGCTGTGAATATTTTGGACAAAATTTCACTTAAGAATCTAGAAGTCACTTTGTACTATTTTAATATTAGTGCATTACCGGTTAGCTATATTAGCCTAGCCTATTAGAATACAAACCTCTCAAAGCCTCCAGAATTCTAACAAAGTAAGACTCTTGATACTCTGACTGCTTTACCCGCTTTCATCTTGACTATCCATAGCTCTCCATCAAAACACGATAGATTGCCTTATTCCTCTGAGCTTAAATATTTTAAGGCTGGCATAAAAACTGTAGAAAAGCATACGATTTTGAAGAACGAGCCCACATTATCGTGTTTCCCAATTCTCGTAGCCGAATATTAGAGTACTAGTCATGGTAATAGCGCCACATATTCCCTATTAATGGAGGCGACTTATCTAACGACTTTTCTAGCTTCACACTCCATACTAAACACTTCATGTGGCAATGCGTACTTGTTTCAAACTCTTAAATAAAGAAATATTCCACGGTTAACTTTTCACGACTCGCTCGTGATTGACTGTGTCTGCGGTCAATCTTAGTTCATATTTTAGATAGATTTGAATTTGTTAGAACGCCACCAACCGGTAAGACTTTATCGTCACACCAATGTCGCACGTCGGTTAAATCTCGAACAATACTCGTCATTTTCGACTCCCTAATCACTATGTACTTTTCCCCACCTTTCCGGCTAAATACCAGCCTGCTTTTCACTATGCCGATTGTCTTAACCAACTCTTTATCTATACATACTCAGGTGTAATCCCACTCTTGCCCCAACTCCGAAGTTTCCCGTTTCTAACTTTCATCTACTCGTCTTGTTTCTCTCCAGCCCCTACCAGTCAACACCTACAGTCAGACCTTTCAGCGGACTCTCCTCTATCTGTAGCTTCTAAGTCTCATTAAAATACTACCTTTGCTGAATCCCTCCTTTGCCTCTTATTCTTCGTTTCTTTGCATGCAATGATGCTAGCGTTTAGTCCGCAACAGAGGAGAACGCCCAATTTGTGAATGTCTGCCCTGGGAGTTTACGTAGAGTTGGAGAGGTGGGTGAAATGTGAGCTGAACAGGTTGTTCAAGCAAAGTAGCAAGAATAGATTCATTGGGGATAATATTCATTTGCTAAGCATTTCTACGCACAGTCTAACTTACGCTAACTTACAAGTGCAAGAAATTTACGCCTGCCGTGAAGAAAGGCAAAATTCATATAAAAAATTATAAATCCGATAAGAACTTTCGGATATCTATTAGAAAGCACGCTTTAGATAGGGGTCAGAGTCAATTTGGTTGCCACCCGTCCAACGCACTTTGGATTTCGCCAAATAGATACGGGCCAATTACAAGCATTTCTTCTGATAGTGCAAAAAGACTCCTTCAAATGAGCTATACTAATATTCAAGTGGATGCCAAGGTTAAACTTCTTCATTCACCCATTTTCATTTATGTAAGAGCATATATTTGTTTCAAAAAAAATGTGTCTATATACGAGGAGATGTTATTCTCGCTAAAAATTCCTATACAATTGAAATATACCACAATTTATTTAAAATTTGAAGCGAGATTGAAAAGATTAGCTATGTTATTCTTAAATATTCTTCAAGCTAAATTAGAATGTAACTTAAAGCCCACTCGGATTGCCGTATTAACCTTTAATGATTTCTGAGCTTCCTCCCCATTTACGCCAGAGGCTAGAAACTATTGACTGAAGTAAGTTCCTGCAGTTTAAATTCCATCTTTACATCATATTGCAATATGAGAATTTGTATGCTTTTGATAGGCCGTTTTCTGGAGTGGACAAGTTAAAATTACTACTCCAAATAGTCCCGGACCCCCATACAAGACTCTCATTAATGCCCCATTCTAATACATTTTTAAATATCAAAAATAAATCATCTGATAATTCACGAAAAATACACATATATTTCTATGGAACAATGTCGTCATTAAGTAATTGATCAATTAGAGTCGTGAGAAGTTGGAAGTACAAAAATGAACCCTGAACGCAAAGTCAGTTCGCGCGACAACAAATCTCAGACACTAATTGGTTATTGGATCACACAACGCCTAACCAATGAGATCTTTGCTATCGTGTGATCTGCTTTCTAATTGGCGAAAAATAGGAGAGGCGGTCTTAGGACTGAGACTATAAATATTAACGAAATTTCTCACCATATGATTCAGTTAGTCCGATTAACTCCTTGAAAAGTTATTTTTACGTCTCATTTGTCTACCTGAAGATGGCGAACGATAAAGAGCCACTAGATCTGTCTATGCCGAGTAGAACTAATAATGCATTTCGACAGCCTGTGGATTCGGCGGCACCATCTCGATCACTGAACTTGCTATCTGACTCTGCTACTCAGCGTGTTCCACAGTCTGAACATCAACAAGTAATTCAACAGTGGGCTGAAGTGACTAGTTTGACGGATCGGAATGACCAGCAACAAGTAGTTGACATTCGGCGTGCATTTTGCAGGATTCAATTGTCAGCCATATCAGCGTACGCTCTGGCTTGTAGAAAGGCTGAAAGTGCAATTCAAAACACAATCCGAGATCGTCTGTCCAACAATAGAGCGGACATTGAAATCGAGGGCGCGTTGAAAGTGACCCGTGGACCGGGGAATATTGCCCACTCACAAATCAAAACCATGCCTAAAAATTTCCCCATCACTTCGACTATTAATCCCCATCCCCTTTCTCCAATCTTACCTGGGTCTGCAATTTATAAATCAGACACGCAACAATGGGCAACACTCGATGGCTCTCGTGCAAGTTCGGCGGTCTCATCACAACCCCCTTCATCCCTCCCTTACAATCCTAACCTTCCAACTGGGTTGAACGACGATTATGGAAACCGCAAGTCAGCTCATCGTCGTAGACGCCGAAGCTTCTCCTGTAATCAATGTAATGAGACGAATTTTCATGTCGTCAGGCAATTGGACGAGCACACTATGAGGGTCCATGGATTGTATCGCTGCCACCGCTGCCCAAACCGAACTTACACAGCACGCTCAAACTACATGCGTCACTCTCTCGTACACCTTGATTTCGAGCCATTGCAATGTCGTATCTGTAAAATAGGATACTATCGCAGAGACCACTTGATGAAACACATGGCAAACCACCATCCCACTGCCAATGCCCGTGAGAATATTATTGTCCATCGAAAGGGCTCTCAAGGCCTTGACCATCCGAATACAAGTTAATCCACAACCACCAACGTGTCTCCCTCTACTGGCCTCGTTAATGTTGAACAATCGTGTGATTCATGCACCAGGACTCACTAATAAAACAGATTCTTTTCTACTATTTTTAAATTTTCATTCCGATGGCAGTTGAATAAATTTTTGTTCAATAGATTTTTGTCGAAAATTATTTTCTGTTTATTTCTTTTGGCAGTCTGGGTTATTTTCGGGGATGAACTTGACACGGTAGGGAAAGATTTTAGAGAGAATTTGGGATAGAAGCGGTCGGAAACTAGGTGACACTTAAGTGATATATTAAGCAAAAATGATACTGGAGAGTAGCTTTCGTTGGGCCTTTATTGGATAGTCGTCATGTAGCTATTTCTTCGTTAAGGATACTTGAATGTTGATCAAAACTCTCTTCCACATTAGATTCAAAATGTTTGACTGGAAGGGTGGTTAATATTGGCGGATATAGAGCTGCCAATTCGTAGAATCTACTCGATGTAATGGGGTTTTCAATGACTCAAAATTCAATCTTTACTTCCCATGGTAAAGCAAAAATATCTGCAACTTATAATCAAAGAGAGGCGTCCATGCGCGTAGGAAGAGAAAGAGAGATAATTTAGCTTCAAGTGAAAAATCAGTGTCTTGAGATATGAAACGTGTTGAGGCGAGATAAACTCAATAGCTGGTGATCAAGTTGTCAAATTACGACAGGAGGAAAACTTAGAAACCAGAAGAGCCATTTTATCATTGGAATCCACAAAAAATAAACTCAGGTAATTGCACTTCATTTACTCCAATGTCTTAATCCATTCCTCAATGACTTGTTCATTAGCTTTTAATACGAAAAAACGATGAATGCCCACTTTCACCAGAAATCCTATTATGGACTTTGGACTTGGGGCTAATTTGCGACTCCGATAATATGAATATCACTTATCAAATTAAATAGTACATGCCTCTAAAATTAAGGCAGCCTTAACAACTCTAATAGTCCTATTTTTTCATAAAATTTGCAGCCTGTACTTTCAAAGATACGACTAAAGTAAAAACAGCCCAATAGATGGGGTGAAGTGAATTTGTGGTCCTTGAGTGATCAATTTACTTCGAAAGTGCGCTGAAATGGAGTGAATAACCTCAATAAATTCTATCGCTTTTGCGATACCGCTTTAACCAGCTTCTGTCAGATACTGGACATCTTAACCATCTCCCCATTTATGAGAGAAGTGATGCAAGAAAATTTCTCTTAGCTTCCAACAGGGAGTTTGGAACGGTGAATTTCAATTTAAAAGGATAAGCTTACGAGTCTCTTTTTATCAAAAACTGCATTATGAGGCTTAATTTGGCCTTATAGGTTTTGGTAGATGTCTGAGTGAGAAACGGACATGAGTGACGCTAAAAAATTAATGATTATATTCGAGTGCTTGCTTTCGAAAGCAACTAAAACATCCGATAGGTGCACACTTCACTTTAGTGTTTGACGTTAGGAATTCGAGCTAAACCAAAGCCTGTTTTCGTTCGAATCGATCACCGGTCTTATCAAATGCACTTCTTGCTCAAATATAGAAGCTTCAAAAGCGATTGTAAAAAACGGCTGCACTCATTTTTTCCTTTTTCATCTTCTTTTATATGCTCTCAAACTAAGGCTCCTTGGTTTCACATTGATCTCTGTCTTGCTGGATGTACCCAAGGTAGCTCACCCCTTATCCTGGCGTGGTGGGATTCAGGTTCCAAGTGACCTGAGGTTTTGTGCATTAAGTCTGCCACAACCGGTAGCGTCAGTAACAGCCTCCGCGAGGTATTCGCTGCCCATGGGATGCCGGAAGTTATTGTGTCCAGAAATGTCAACTTGTTCTCTTCTACTCGATTCAAGGACTTTTGTAGTGCTCTAAATGTCTCCCTTTTACACCCTCCGTCTAATCTCGATGGTCTGGATGAGCAAGGCCAAAAATGTGTCAATTTAAACTATTTAGGATTTCTGAGGGGTCTTAATTACTCTTTTGAAATGGTCTTCGAAATCACAGAAATAAGACCGACATTTACATTAGATATTTCATTGGTTAAACGGCGAGAAAATTTATCTAACCAAATGAGGTCTTGCTTAGTTTTAATTTACAGAATACCTGAAGAAGATGAAAATTCAGTTACAAAGTAAAATCCGCGCGCTTGACCAGATTTGCGCATTCCGATTTGTTATTTTTGCGCCGTCCGGATGCGTCCGGATCATCCACTTGTCATAGCAACAAGAACCAATAAAATCCGCTCTCCACACCCATTTCGTAAAGTAGAATATACACATTGCTGTAGTGGGAAAAAATGGAAAGCCTCCCATCACATTCATACTTACAAAAACATTAATATTGTTTATCCTATAAAACCAAAGGAGGAAGAGGAGGAGGAAGAAAGTGAGTTCCTGAACAACGATCTAAAAGTGACCAGTAGCCCATTTCAAGCAGGAAAGATGTACGTGCATAAACTCGAAGAAATCATTCTTACATTGGCTCAAATCTCAACGAATGGGCTGAAGGAAAAAATGTTCAAAACTTAAATAAATTATCCGGAAATGAATTGTAGAGCACATCTTTTATTAGACACATTCAAATCTTAATGAAAATTTCGAATTTCTTTTGAACAATCCTTAGCACTTATATTGAAATGAAATGAAAAGACGAACGATCGTCCCTTTATTAGTAACATTAATAGTAATTAAATATCAATAGACTAAAAATTGTATCCTTTAAACTTAGAAAACACAATCTTGATGCATAATAATTTCATATACTTGTTGAATACATGGAGTAATGGAAGCATGATCGTCTATTTACAAATAGGACATTGAAATCAGCGGCAAACGTCAGTCCTTCGGAAAACTACCATCTCCCAGATTGCATAACCGAGCCGAACTTGGTCATTCCATGATTTCATGCTTTACAAATTGTTTCGGCTTTAGAGATTTTTTCAAAAGACTCAAAATATCCTCTGCAGGATTCACACTCACAACATTATTTCTGATGCTTACTGTTACATGCCTTCAGCGTTTGAATCGTCCCTGATGATTGGAGCAAGTAAATGGCCCTGTATCCGTATCTGCTAATGCATGAGAAGCATGGTCATGAGGACAAATAGAAGGAGATTCAAATTCACCGTGATCGTCAATCGAATGTTGTTTTAGCACTTTTCCAACGGAGATATTTATTGCCCTAACACAGATTGTTGGCCAGGTTACATTACTTTCAACCGTTTGGTGTGCAATAAAGTAATTAAAACAGAAAATACTTAAATTGAAAGAAATGTTTCCTCGTCTATTTTTATCTTTCGGTTTAAATAAACAGCGAATGCACAAATCGACTAAGTATTAAAGGAAGTCTGCTAGAATTAACTCACTTTGTATGTACGAAGTTGGTTTAAGATAATTTGGACATTTCGCTTCCCATCTCCCTAAAAAGTGTGGTCAACAATGCATTCACTCTCCGTTCTTATTTCTTGATGCGTCAAGATCGTAAATTTAATCCTCCCATTCCAGTCCAAAAATTCGTGAGAGCCGTGAAGCACTCATAATCGAAAGGCTCCCTCCCAGCTGGAATTCAATAAAAAACATTTTTTCCTTTAATTGCTGCAACTATTGCGTATTTCATCACCAGTAAACCATTCCAATATTGGATAATCCATAACTCAGAGCCATCTTTCAAACAACAACTCTATTCTGCATCCATTTTTCTTATAAAGTGACGTAAAGACTCGATACGTCGTCTTGCCAGCTGTAACTATTCAATTTGTAGTTAACAAATGTGACAATGCAAAGCTATTACACTTTTGGCGGGATCATTGTTCCTCGACTGCAATGATTACAAATGCTTCCATTGTCCAATTCCGATTGTTTTAAGTTTTATAAATGGCAGAGATGATTGAAGCAACACTCCTCAGAATGTCTTTCTCAGCGTTGATATCTGAGTCGGTGAAGGCCTCTTCAAAAGATCTTCGTGCTGAGAAGAAGAGGAGTAATTATCCTGATTTCAGTCGACCAAATCTTCCTACTCTCTTCAAAATCGACCAACCTCTGCAGTAGCTATGCATCCACTTGTCAAATTGACTTAGTGCCTACTATCCAGATATGAGTAAACAGACACGGAATACCTAGATGCATATAATTTATTTAAGTGCAAAGTAAATCTGCTTTAGTTCTAGATGAGGATATGGCTAGATTTCAAAAGATGTGGATTCTAATAAATATGCAGAGGAGGGTCTTCTTTGGCCCAATTCAATCCATGTAAGTAACGCGAGTACAAATGTAAAGTAACTAGAGGTGTGAAGAATACGGAACGTACTGACTTCGTAGAGGAAATATTATTTATTACTTTGTCTAAATTGGCAAAGTGGACCTCCGCAGCCTCCCACTAATCCAATTTCCTATGGCAAAAACATTTTTCCTAACTTGTTGAATTACATGAAAATCGATGCATTGGAAAATATAAAGCGGAGGCTCACATTAAACCCAGACGCACCGAAGGTCGAATAAAGGTACATTTGCTTCCTAATACTATAATTTGATCAAAGTAAATTAAAATGAGGATTATACACCTTTAAGACAGGAGAAAGTGCCTGTGGATGTCCTCACACGTTGATAGCGAAAAGCAAGGTATCTCTTATCAGGTGAGGCCATTATAAACGGTGGAGATAGGCGGACTGGTTTGATTCCAGGTGTTATAAATATATCAAAAGCACACTATTGAAAATATTCAAGTAGGAATTCAAATTAAATGCGCTGAATTATTTCTGATTAACGTAGTCTGACAAGTTCATAGAGTCTTAGAGTCAAAGTAATACCGTTTAAATGGAACTGGTAAACGTCCCTACATGTCATAATTCCGTCGCAAAACAGTTTCGCTACGACCAATCAACAGCGAATTTTACAGGAATTTCATATGGACCAATGTAAGACCATTTATTTATAGATTCTATCAAATTACGAATTCGATGGAATGACACATAGCTGCGGGATAGTTCAGTGAGACTTTTTCATCTTTGACTTGTAATTTTTTTGTACACAAGACAATTGTCTTCAAATGCTTCTCCCTCAATTAGTAGAGGAACCTTTAATTTGGAATTATTATACGAAAGCACACGTCAGACAGAAACATTTTCACTTCTGTATCAACTTCATTTGACTCTTCTGTTGTCATAGCATTTTATTAAGTTCACATAATCAAAGAAATGATTAGCCGAGGTTCGCATTACAAATACCATCGGGATATAAAGTCGCGTAGGTTTAAATATTGCAGTTGCCAAATATGGTGGTAGGCAAATTATATCTTTCTTAAAAGGTAAATTTCAACTTGAATTCAAATTTGCGCCTCTTTTACCTTAGCGCTTCGAGTACACGTGAGAAGTTCATTTTTATTGGAGAATAGTTTTCAAATCAATTGGGACAATTACGCTGACTTTCATGAACGGACATTTGAATTCAATGAATAGCTTCATGATCACATATTTCACGATCTAGCTCTAAGTTGTCAGATGCAAGAAGAGAGCTACTATCTTAAATTGTGAGAATTCAAAGTGTACATGCTTATAATAATTCGTCATTGTATCCTTGTGGATGCTCCGCTTTATGCGAAAGTGTAGAGCGATTTTAATTTTTAAATCTGATTTCCCATGATCGTTAGTCATGTCTCACATGGTTGTTCTATTGCCACGCTATAATGTTAAGAATCGTCATTCAGAAAAATTGGAAGGTGGGTGCTGATGGGGTGTTGTCAAATGACTTAAATACTGGTTGCGGGCAAATTATTGACATTATAAGAAATTGATAATATATTTCCAATTAAAGAAACCTGAATAAATTTAATCAGAAAATTCGCGATTGAAACGCTTGAAGAGACTGATAAATATCAAACCCTACGGACATATCCGTGCACAGTGGCTAAAAAAGAGGATTTGACTAGCATTTAAAAGTTCTTAAATACCAATAGGACAGTGATTAACGTGAACGTTTGCCAGTTCGAAGGTCGATATCATCGATGATATCGATACTCATCAATGCGCATCCATTGATGTGGATGGCTTAATGGCACTGGTTGGTTTAAGTCCGTATAGGGGAGTTGATGAAAGGCAGTTTCTCGCAGGTACTTATTCAGGATAACTTCCTTGTATCAAAGCAAACTGCCGCTAACAACTACATAAATGGGATCGGAGATTTTTCGTAACTTATGTGGTTAGAACTTTCTTAGCGTAATTTTCAAGTTCTTGCGAATGTCTAGATGCATTAATGATGTAACTACTGATAGAAATGTGAGATTTTTCCACTCACTCGTGGCTTCAACAGATCTACGACTAGTTCTAGGAGCGCAAAATTATCTGTTAAGGTATGGGAAAATGTATTTAGAGTCACTTCTGAGCCAGTGTATAGAAATAAGATTACACCTAAGGCATGTTAGACTAAGGCTGCTCTAGTAAAGTGATTATTCACGATTTGGATTGGAAAATCCTGTAGAAATGTTTCAATGAATGAGCAATCGCCTTTAGATCACTGTAAGCAATCCATCTGCCTTCTTTGAATTGAAGTTCTTCAAATCATCAGATATCTGTAAAATTTTATCGTAAGTTACTCACCCTCGCCGTAATCGTAAGATTTCATAGAATTATATAACTTACTATCGATTCTTATGCCATTTTGATTTAATCAGCTCCGCAATTAAAGTGTACTCAGTTTAATGTGATAAATGAATTTTTGTAATACCACAGGATTGAGTATGTTTTTGCTAAATCGCCTATTTCTGCTGCGGACATAGAAAGTATTTTTAAACTTAGGTACAGGTAGAGTTTCTTTGAAAGCCTCTTTAACTTAAAATCCAAGTGGTAAAGTGCCACTCTCGGTGATCCAGTTGTCCCGATAAATAGAAGATCCCCTAATGCAGTTTACGATGAAATGAGGAATTAAAAGTTTGGGAATAATAACTTCAGCATAAAAGTTTATTGGGAAATTGTTAAAATCTGATCTTCACTGTAGGATACCGTGACTGACTCTTAGATTCCCTAAAACATTGCACTAGTTACGAATACGATCCGACAACACCGCTATACAAAACTATCCCTACCACTATTTCAAAATAAAACACACGTTTTCGTTCTAACGGTCGATTTATATTATCTGCCATTTACAACCGTAATGTAAACAAATTCGTTCGAATAATAGGGAACTAAAAGAAGCGGGAATTAAAAGTTGGAAAATAAGGAATCCTACACATAAGAATTATTTTGAGATAAATATTATTTTCTTATATGCAACAGAAATGGGACTTAAACGATCTCAATTAATTCTGAATTGATCAATTATTTTCAAACAAAATGTGGTTGTGATTCACTACCATTTCTACCGCTAATCTTAATTATTGCTTACTGGCATACAAAGGACTTGACAACCGCAGTCATTATCTGCTATCCTTACTTATAGTCATCCCAAATAGCATGCTACAGAATGTCTGTTTTGAACACCCATTGTCTATTCATTTTCCATGCAAAAGCTAAAACGTTTAACAGTTTTTAATTGTGGGAAAACATCGAGACAAATAAGGGGTAAAAATTCATAAAGTTTGTTTAACTTTATGGGGGCATGGTTTGAGTAGTAGAAGTGATAGTCAGGGTATCAGGAGAACCCTATTTCAACTGAGATTTAGAGTTATCAGAGTGACTGACTTTTCAAATTCGAGTTCCTTCGACCTATGATTTTACTTTACCATCTTGAACTTCATAGGAAAAATTTGAATGACCTACTTTCAGGTGTTTTCGCAGCCATCCCTCTCATCTCATAACTTTTTTAATATTCATCTACTGGAAAAAAGGAGTCCGTCAATTGGGTTTGTGTAAGCCGATCCTCCAGGGCCCTCTCATCACAATCTCGTTTCTTAAATAGTCGATGGCACCGAGAATCTGCGCATCTTATTTAGTTTTTACGCACACCTTTCAATTATGATTGATATTTTATAATGAGGGGAATAGACTTCTTGGTAGGATTCAGCATCCACATTTCGCCGATTACTTGTTTTATAATCCGCTTGGAGTTGTCCCAGCCAACCGTTTATATAAGCGCATTTAGAGACACATATCTTTGACAGATTTAATTTCAAAAGGCGATTTTGCTGATATCTCAACTCCGCAGTGAGGATTCGTTCAGAGATTTAATCATTTACTCTTTGCAAAACTTAAGATGGAATTCGTAGTTAATAGAAATTTGATTCGATTGCAAACGCGAATCCTTAACGTTTAAAAGAGCATCACTAAAGTCGGCTTCCCGATCGAATATTTTAAATTTGAACCCAGAGTGAATGTAAAAAATCCTTAGGTCTTAATGCAATTTAGAGGGTTTAATTTGTACCCTGTTGTGGGTATCATTTGAACAGGTTTAGCATGATTAAAAATCAAGTTATCATTACCCTAAAGTTTGGATCTGTTAAAGGTGTCATTCTGGAGGGCCCGACAGAAAATGTAACATCGACAGAAGATAACACATGGGCTGAAAAGTCTCGGGCCTAACACATAGATGGCGCTAGTTT
>CAADRB010000010.1:1272267-1293190 GCA_900708905.1 Hymenolepis diminuta
ACAAAAGTGGTATTGAAATGTTAGAGCGGCACTGGAATGATTGGGTTGCTCTTGATGGAGATTACGTTGATGAATAAAGCTAATTTTGAACAAAAACCCTGTTTTCTTTGTTAGGCCCGGGACTTTTCAGCCCATGTGTTAGAAAAAAACCTTGAAATGGTGAAACACTGTTTTCTTATTAAATGTGATCTACTTAATTCCATTTAATCGTCACTGTCTTCTGCTTTTAAGACAGAGACTGAGACTTCTTTAGTCTATTAACAGGTAAAATTTTAATCTATATTGACAACAGAGGGGTGAGCTTCCTTTGCAGGATGCCATCTGAATTCATTTTTCCCTTCCTAAAGGCTTTCAAGAGGGATCAACATGAGCATAGTTGTTATATTATACCAAAATGAAAAACTTGGGAAATATGAGGATTTATTGAATAAAGTCTAATAGATAAGGAGGGATGGAAGGAAAGGTCAGAGAGGTCTGTAAGTTTACGTCCGAAAGAATAGCGGATTAAGAAATTTCAAAGGGTATGGGAGTGAGAAGAAGCAACCATCCTAACATCTTCCGTCTGAACCAGCCTGTATGCTGGAGCATACATCAGATCCTAGCTTCTCCTTGGTCCATCGCATAACCGCGGTGGTTCATGTATTGGCAAACCTTTCTCTACTGGACTGATAAGGCTGCATAGCCTACTTCCACTTCCTCAGTAGCAACACTTTTATGGCTCACAAAACTGATATCTCTTGAAATTTTAGTTCTAGTGATGGCGTATTCGGCAAAAATATAGATTAATTAAGTTCTAATAAAAGGCAGAATTTCAAACTCAATACTTAAAGGTGGACAAATTTATAAATTGGAAGAACACCAAGACATAATCCATCCAACACTAAGTGGTACTGATAAATGAAAAATGGATCTAAAAATAACTAATAATAACTATTTTTATTTTGATGATAAATGGAACTCAAGTTTGAAAGTTCCTCTCTAGCAGCTGATAATTATGGTATTTGCAGTAATTAAAAAAACATACTCGCATCATTGTTATCTGACTACTTTGTGTCTATCAGGTTCGACAGTAATTTGATAGAAGTGAAATTGTCACCGTAGTACGCGAGATTTATTTAATTAAGATTCTGTTCGGAAGCTGCATTTTCGAGAAAAGGAGGAGCGTAGCATAGAATGTTTCTTGATTTAAGCGAATCTGGATTTTTTATCAAAGTCGGATTTGATGAGAAGGGCAATGCACTGTATGCTTCCTAATTCTAATACAAGTAGCACTTCGAGGTATGGGGCAAGGTGGGCCTGAGTTCTATAAAAAGGTATAGTTCATTGATGTGTACACAAATGTTGCTACTTCCAATGTTTCAGTAGTAAGGTGCTTATGGATAAGCAATGAATTAATTTACCATTTTGCACTTTTCTCTCCCTTACCTTTTTCAGAATATGATAAAAGAAACGTCATCCAAAGTGTCTGTAGTTTGATTTGCAGCTACGAAAACTTGACCAAATACACAGTCATTACCGTAAGCAAGTTCGAGAAATAAATAATCACATGAGGAAAATCGAACATTTTTTATTCGTATCGTAAGAAAAAGTGGCATCAAATGTTAAAATTATCAACGAGCGTCTTTCATTAATTCTAACCTGCTACTTTGACGGAACCTGAAAGTGTTGAAATTAAGAGCCTGTATTATCTGCTCACCTTACCAACTTAAAGGCCTGTTCAGTCTATGTACGTACTGATTCAGATCTTTGCTCTAACTGTCAATGAACAAAGAACGCGAGTTCGGTCAGCAACTTTATCATACTTCTTCTGACCTGTTTCTCACAATCCGGATTATCCATCTTCAATACCGACTCCCTCCTCTTTCCCTCCAATTCCTCCTCCTTCTTCCTCCTTTCTTCTATCATTAATTCCTAGCTGTTCAATAAATATTTGTCCACATTCGGCCTTCTTCCCTGTTGGTGGTTGTTATTTCCCGCGAGCCTTAAAAAATGGTAAATTCTGTGAGAGTATATTCAGACCAATTTGGTGTAGCTCCTAAAGTACCCTTTTTTAGGATTTGGGTTAAGAATCTCTAATCATCTATAATTCAAAATGCTAAACTTTTAACTTGAAAACTGTAACATCCTTCTTGATCCTTATTGTTGCATGCAAAAGTTAAATGCAAAATAAGCCTAGCACATCGAAGGCCAAGGAACAAATCACACTGCAGGAAAATTAACAATTTATTTTATATTAACCGTTAGTCTCAAAAGTAAATTAAATAGCAAAATTGCATTTGAGCCTTATCTGAGTTAACAGAGGCATCCCAATCCTTCTGACCGGCATCACTTTCTGCTCCAGAGAGACGGTGCACAATATGGCAAGTATTATTTAGTTTTTCAACCTCGTTCTTGGCTGTTAGCCCTTAGGATTAACCGAAGTGATAGAGGAAGAGCTGTTGACAGAAGATTGAGTGATATTCAGATAGTCTCCGTTGTTAAGTGTGCCTCGTTTGCTTATTTAATCAGTCAGCATAATTTAATGCATTGTGATCTAGTATAGACGTATTATCCCTAGATTCTTCTGGTACTTTGTACGTTGCATAAATCTATTTACGTGAGTACACTCATCATTTCTCTATTAGCCTGAGTAATATTTGAATGTTGGTATGGTACAGTAGATTCGGAAAAGCTACTTCTGTTGTGTGATAGTAAGCAGATCGGTGCATTTATAGCTCCAGTTTGTTTGAATTATAAACCATTTGTGCCACCTATCTTTACTCCCCTCCCCTTTCAACAAAGCGAAATCCCCTACTCACAAGATCATTTGGTCCAAAACATGGAAGTATGTATTCATCTCCTCTGTATTCTTCCATCCTCCCTATCACTCCACTTGTCAAATGCGTTTGAATGGAGCCGTCGATCCATGGATATTTGATTTCGTAGGGGATAAAAAGCGTCTCTGGTCATATTTACTCTATGCAAAGAGAAAATGAACAGAAGTGAAGATATATTAATGAAGTCTACTAAGGCAAAAATGTACCAACTAGCATCCAGAGGTACGGGTGTGTTTAGTTTTCTATACATTTCATGATAACTTCTTTGGCGAATTTTCATAGATTGGATTATTTTATGCAAAATTTCTCTAAAATAATGCGTAACGCAACGATTTTCTTTCAATAGGTACTTTTAGTCAAACCAACTGGCGTAAAAATTATTTTTCTTTATGAAAGGCGCCGTGAACAAACAATAACGGACTTCTCAATCACCCGATCACCTCTCTGAATCTTTTGTTTTAACTGAGCAGAAGCTTGTTCCAACTACTAGCTTTCGGTCTCTCTCGAATTAGGAATACTCAATCAACTTTATTCAAAAGCTACTGTGTCTAGCTTCCACACATTTTTTAAAAGAATGGATTAAAAAGGAATTAAATCAAATGAAACAAATACCTCTGTTCTTCCTGCACAAAACCACCTATGTGAGAAAAGGTAGAGTATTTCTTTCAAAGCCCACCTCACCCCCCACTCCAGAATGGTCACGATTTCCCCTCTAAAAATGTCAGCAAAGAGAAGGGACACGGGGTATTACAAAACACGGATGCAATCTCCTAATTCTTTGCCCAGGTCTTGAGAAAGCTGCAATTAGCGTCATTAATTTATCCCTATATGTCCACTCACCTCCTAAGTTACTATGTGAATGAATAAAGGAGCAAACGAATCGATGGGGAGATGATGATTTCTTGAAATAAGCACCACATGGGAAGTTGTTAAAACGAAATTCCATTTAAATATAAAAGTGTAAGACATAAGAATACACTTAATATACTGAATATATAGTCAATTAAAGCTTAATTTATTGTAATCTACTTCGCATTTGTATTCAAAGGTATTTTTGCGGAAAGTTGACTAATCCAGGTAAAAGTAAAAAACAAGTGTTATTAAACTGTTTAAAATCGTGTTCTTCATTTTCAAGCTAAAAGCTAAAATATCCTCCAGAGGACGAACTCTTTATTATTTATAGATTATTAGTAAAATTCTGAGATTTTATATATTTCTTTCTTATATAATTTTAGGAAATATTTTTTGGAATGCCCTGGTCACGTTTGGTGCTTGGTTTGAACCTAGCTAATTTTCTTCATGAGATAACAAATATTCATTAAAAATGTTAAGAAATCTTCGAATTAAAACCAGTTTAGAAGTGGCGGTAGAACATATACGCATATTTGATATGAAGGAGAAATAATGCTTTGTCGTGCAAGAGAAATGCAAAATACCGATTCCACGTCAAAACTCCAGCAGGTAAAATCATGACAAGATCGGTAATCTTTTATCGATTAATCCATTGGCCGCCATCGAACATTGAAATTCGATGGTTGGTTTAATCTTCTCCGATCAATCACAATCCGACTAAACTAAGTTCTTGACGCTTAAATAAATTCTTAATTATATTAATAAATCTGGTCTGGATAAATCTCTTCTATCTCTTTTTGTGGGTACTAAACAGCAGTAGCTTATCCCTACAGCAGGAGGCCTGACTACATACTTAGAGCAATATCTTAACACATAATTAATTTGATTAAATAGGTGTATATATAATTATAAATGATTAAAATGCACACGTTGCACACTTTTAAAAGGATATGAAGTTATAAGTGGCGGAAATTTGTTCAGAAGAATACTTTACGTAATCGCCGATTATTTCACTAACTGAATAAGCAGGAAAGTCACCCTAATGGAATCCATTCAACACTCATTAAAGCAGACACCGTGTTCGAAATGACTCATCGCACAAGGCGAATCTGGTCAACTTAGGAAAACTAGAGTAGAGACATGACAAGCAGCGATAGGACAGGATAACATGTCATTCATGATGTTAATCATAGTTAGTTGACTTATCTTTTAATATTTAAAAAGTTTGAACTATATGAACTTTTATTACTCACTCACTTTCTTGTAGGCAAACTGATGGATATTCAAAACTGAAGCTTTGGAAATTTAGTTTGCTGGTGCTACTTTAAGTAAATCAGGTAAGAAGGTGCCTGTTTAGGTTGAAGAAAAAAAGGAGTGACTGTCATGAGACCATAAATTCTTCTCCAGAGCGTTGACCAGAAAGATTTGAAATATAAAGTCATTATATTTTCCATACCTCCATTCAGGAAATAGAAACAAAAGGGATATTCGAAAAGAATTCACTTTCTAAGCCAAATTCATTTTCACTTTCACTTCTATACTAAAGTAATAGTATATTCCCTTAATTCAATTTTTAGAGAGATTGACGGAAATTTACTGAGCAAACCGGTAGTAATTCCGGCATCATGGGTAAGTTTAATCGAGTTAGTGGTGGAAAATGATAAAAGAATTAGTTAATATCCAAAGTTTACAGTCACCCTCATCTATAGCGGACAGAAGGCGTTTGTGTTTAGTAATGGCAAATGGCCTAAAAGTAATTTCTGTGTGAGGCAAGTTGGTCTGTATACCTACCCACTCATGTAAACGTGTGAGTATTTGCATTCTACCCGGTTTGGCTTCTGGGAAATTTACTCTACCGTCTTTCTTCTGCTCTCTCCTTTTCAAGAAGGCAATTTTTAGGTCCCTCTCAACATAAACACATTGACAGCTCCATACACGTCCACCTACCAAATGGAAAAAAAGGAACAAAGATGGGAGGTGGCACCAAAGAAAACGCAACTTTCAATTCTAAGACAAAAGTGATCTTCGCAAGGTGATTTTGTTTGGTTCAAACAGGTGAAGGAGGGGTGAAGTGCAAAGCTATACGGGCAGAGGTAGCTTGGGGTGGTGTTCAAATTTAAGCAATTTTGAGCTTTAACTTTACACCGGTCAAACTCTTTTATATTCTTCGCTCCCTAAAATATAACCCAAGTCAATTAAGTGGCAATTGATCCTTTATCTCTACGACTTTTTAGATTTCAAATTTAGATTTACCATACATTTTCTTTGATTAAATCGCCCTTTACATCATTTTGCAGTTTGAGAAGTTTTTTTATTATTTTGAGATTAGATTGGAAGAGGGGGATGAGAAGATACTGTCCTCGTGACCTTGATGAATTTCTCAAACCTAGTACCCTGTGCCTCAAGATTTAACTAACAGTGAATTATGACCTTGAGTTCAATAACTCTGAAGTTGTGATTCACCTAACAAATATATTGACATTTTCTCTAAGTTTATCCCAAAGAAATTTAATAGAGTCCTCTGTAATTTATTATAAATTGAGTGTTCTCCATTTCTTCATCCCAAGAACCGATGTGGATAGTGGAGATAAAGATCTCCATTAAATGCATCCACCTTGCAGGTTTCGCTAGGATAAGTAAAATACATACTAAATTTTCTGGATTTTGTTACAAGTCCTCCTACTACCTAGATATTTAATTTTTGAAGAAAATTTACCCACAGCATCTTGAAATAAATTAATTTTAAAGCTGATTTTGAAATGCTGGATTTTTCGTTCCATCAAACGGGTAATTAATAATTTTATATCAACTGTGGATAAAACTCTCCATATGGAGAATTATTTCTCTAAATTCGGATCACCTGCTGATTGCTTTCCATTTCATCACTAACTACTTTTCAGGGTCCCACGTAAATAGACAAATTTTAAAATCTCATGCTTTTCCCTTCTTGGGACTGGTGCCAATCTTAGAGTATGCAGACACGCCCGTATTATATTATGCCTTACTTAATGAGATTTGTAATCCCTATCTTTCCAATCCCTTTTTGGCTGGTAGCCAAGAAAAAATACGTTTATTTTAAGCTTGTCGCTTTATACAGTCCAATTCTCCCCTTATCTTAAGAAATACAATCACGGAATGGAAGATTGAGTGAAGAAGTTGTAGGTAATTGTATATTTGTTAAATATGGGTCATTTTCTTGGAACGCACTTTTATTATTTCAAAATCCATTTTAATACCAAAAGGTTCGAAGTAGTCCACTAAATAAATGGTTCATTTAAAGGTAATGAGAAAATAACATTTAACTGATCGTAAATCGGCGCCGTTTGAATTCGATAGTCAATAATGGGGATTTTATAGTGTAAATTTGTAATAAAATAGCAGCTCTCACACATATTTAAATATTATTTATTGATATGAAGAGAGAGAGTTCAAAGGGATATTCTATTTGAAAACCATGCCTCAGATCGAAGGAGATATTCTTTTTACGCTTCGATGGAACATATTCTTTATTGTTCTAAAATGAAGAAGAGATGAATGTTACAAGCTTTTCTGATATAAGAGATAAATGAATGAGAATTTTCAACGGGACTCCTCTAACTAACACTAGCTGGAGATCGTCTCATTTGCACAGACATTTTGTCATGTTACAAAAGGCATACACCTAATTTATAAAATAAATGGGGAATTTCGTATCTGCCAATAAACAACAATTTGGAGCTAAATAGTCTTAAATTTTAAATTCCCCACTTTAACAGAAAATGCATAAAGGGGAATGCTTATATCTACTATCACCGGCGCTATTGGGTCAATTGGATGGTATTCTTTACCACTCTAGACTTTATGGTAGGGGTTTTAAAAAGAATTCCACTTTCACACATGCTTGACCTACTTTCTGTGTCTATTGCACAAATACGTATTTTGACAAGACATACTTAAGCACGTGCGATTCCGTATTCTTATACTGTTTTAATACAAAGTTCTTTTATTATTATTTTTAGGCAGCGTGCTCATTAAAGAAAAGTGGTATAACCACTGGTTCTAAGTCCTATAGTTTTATTAACTCTTCTTAAGTTGAATGCAGAGATGAATGACTTACAACAGAATTAGGAAGTTAGAAGATAGTTGGCTTTTTAGTCAACACAGTGTTCTGTGAGATTTAGACGGTTCAGAAAGTGGATATCGAAGTCAATGAGGTTTGTTACATTCGTAGTACAGTGGTTCCACCCATTGTGCGTTCTTTCTATCGAGTATTCGCGTACATTTAACATCACATTTAGCTCTTTCAGCATGTATCCATCGAAGACTGAGCTTAACAGCTTGAGGAAATGGAGTTGGCTTTTCTGACATGGATTTTTTCTAAAATATATAGGTACTTAGTAACTTGAAATAAAGTTCGGTTTTAAAGAAATAAATTAATCAACCGTTGAAATAGTTTAATCAGGCATAATAGTTAATTAGTCTAAGCACTAACCCTGCTCCCCTTCTTCCTCTTTTTGATAAATCATTGTTAAGTTTGCACCGGGAGAAACAAACACATGAACCTTGTCTTTCTGAATTAAACCACCCAAGGGGAAAGTAGAACATTTTTCAAATTCCTTCCCTGTCCTCCCCAAAACTGGCCACAATACTTCCCCCCACTCCTCCACCCTCTTTTAAATGTCTAAGTGGAGAGAATGGGAGAGAGGAGATTGTAAAACACAGGTGTGACCTCAAAGTTTTCGCAGAATAGTATAGTCTTTAATGTCACGCATCTGTCCATATATGTCCATGCGCTGCTCTCAATTAATAGATGGGCAAATGAACGAAAAAATAAATAAATGAGTGGGGAAAAGATTGAAATTAATAATATCTTGAAAAAGATGCCGCTTGGGGATATAGTTTAAACAAAATTTACATTTGTATGTATAGTGTGAAGGGGGAAGGAGTAAAAAAAGATGATAAATATCTGCTCGGTTAAAACGGGGATTTTTCGAAATCAACTTACATTTCTAACATAAATATTTTAAGAAAATAAGAGGATTAAAGGTTGCTTTGCTGACAAGCCGTTGAACCCCTTGATATTGTCTTCTTCAGCTTAAGCAAACTAAAAGTTTATTTCTCCAAAGGTTAGGCACCTGGGACATCAATTGACATATTATTAATAAAATTGCACAAAGATGCGTTTTCTATTTTAAATGTTTATTCCACAAATTTCTTAACTCTCATTAAGGAAAGAAATCTCTATTCACAAACCATTTCTCGAGATCTCAGTTAATTTTCATCTCCTTTAAATGCTCCTGAAAGTATTAAATTAAACACTCCGCCATTTTTGTAGTAAAAAAGTGAGTTTTTATATTAAAAGAGGATATACAAACCTATGGTTCGTTTATCTCAATTTGTCCCAATTGAGTAAGTGACTTATTACAATTTTTAGCCTAGGATTTAAAAGTTAAGAATCATGAAGATCGTGAATATTCTCAAGGCACTAATTTAAACATTTCTCAAATCAAATTTTTGGCTTTTCTTAGAATTGCCAGAAGCAATTGGTTATCATTTTTTAATTCTTATAACATGTAAAATTTGATTAGATAGAATCAGTAAACTTCATCGAGTTTGGTAGGGTGGATGCATCTATGAAGAACGAGGTGTACCAATACGGAATGATAAGCCAATCCTTCCCAATCTATGAATTAATTCTGAACATTGCATATCGTGCAAAAGCATACAACTACCGGATTTCCAAATATAGATTAAGAAATTTTCTTGTAATGTTCGAGATTTTGTACTTTCCTTATGCGTGATCTCTTCCTCATTACTCTTAATGTGAACCGCGCTATAGATTCTCGTGTTTTAAACCCCTTTTTTCTTGGTCGTGTGTAATATTGGTAAGCGTCTCAGTGTTGAAGTGTGGGTTAATTGAATATGTTTTGTAATAATATATTATTTTACACAGAATTAAGCAATTCATGTTTTACCCTACTATCTACACGGAATTCTTAAGATAAAATTCCTTCCGTTTAGCTCAGGCGCAGTCGTATAATTTCTAGTTTCTTGATGTCCAGAGCTAAAAAAGCCTAGATTAAAGTGCGGAGAAAATTCTAGATCACACTGGAATTTAGCTCAGATAGCATATAGATCAGAAATCAGTATCAATCAGTCAAGTAATTCTTTTCACCACGGAAGTACAAATTAGCAAAGTTTCCAATTTGCCCTTAATTTAGATTATAACTCAAACATTTTTCAATCAGATTCCATCTTTTCACATTCTTATACACTAGACTCAGGTGCCTAAAATGAGTGAATCACGACAGCACACTTTCCTTATCACATCTGTTAATTGTTTTTTTGCCTAACTTAGCTTCATTACCATAGGAGAGGGGGTATGGGCACAATACATGGTGACACAACTTGTGATGACTAGCATTTGAAGTTGAAATCGGACAGTGGAGAAAATTAGTATTCCAACAGGCAACCGCTTTAATGAAACATTGTCTAGTCGAGCTTGAATTTCATTTAAATTTTCCTGTTGACTCATAAGATAGACGGTTTTTTCAATGACGGCATAAAGTGTTAGCAAAAAGTACTACGCTTGAACTAAGATGATTGGAAAGCATTTTTTAGAAGCTGAAATCTGAATAAACTAAAATTGTACCCTGTAAAATTTTAGAGTGTTGAGAATATTGATACAAAATACCGAATTTAGACTAAAGATGGAAAGTTTGAAATATATTCTTTCACGTTCTCTGAGTCGTAATAGTGGAAATAGAGGAGAATGTCACTGGGAAAGAATGAGTTCTAATATCGAAATATACAAAATAACACAGGTAACACACAACCATTTAGAATGACTGAAGGAGGAAGACATATAAATGGTCATTAGTACGAAGCAAGGTAATTTAAGAGATATATTCAAATGTCTGGCTGTACAAAGCTCAGGCCAGCACGGGTGCGTTAGGTTCAAGATATTGCGTATTTGAATTAAGTAATATATCCAGAGCGTATTATTAGCAATAGTTTATAGAGTAAATGTAAAGAGATAGTGAGATTGTTCTATTTATTAATCTCAGCATTAATGAGAGCCAGATGCACATAATTAAGGATAACAACGCGAGGGAGTATTCAATTTCTAAGACATATTACAATAAGATAGAGATTAGCAGATGCTTGCGAGGAAGGACTCTTCTGAATCTTGTTCTAGAAAGGCAAATTGCTCAAGTTATTAGTGAAAATGGCAGAAAAAATGTACAAATTACACTCGATTCGATGTCCAAATTTTACAGTTACTCCCTGTCCCTACAACAGAGGACAAATGGCATTAGTGTTTGGTGCCAAATTGACTAAATTTGAACAATTTATGTATGTAAGAAGTGGGTCTGTATACGTTTCTGCACATGTAGGTCTGTAGGTCTTTGTATTCGACACCTATTTTGCTGATAGTAATTTCAGTTAGTCGATTTTTTCTTCCGCTTTCTCTTCTGCATCAGGTAAATCAGGTCAGAGAAGTAATTCTCACAAGAAGTAATTCTAAGATGTCTACTCGAACATAAACAAATTGGCGCTTTCATCAACACCCACCTGGCAAGTAGAATAGACTATGGAAATCACCCCTTCATGTCTAGGGACGTGATTCTGTTCTGTTGAAAGGGGGAGATGGGAGGAAAGAGGAAGGGTAAGATTATACAGGTGGATGGCTTAGCGCTGTTTATTTAAACAAATTTGCGTTTTAAATTTACGTGTGTTTATTATCTTGATACTTGTTAAACTCTACCCTCAAAAATAAATTCACTTACTTGAAGAATGAATACCGTATTCCCCAAAACTGTCTTGGTCGCAGTTATTTTGAGGCTTCATCTGAAAGTTCATCTTAATTTTTTTTCAAATAAATTTTACTAAATTGACCATTTTTAGCATTGCCATATGTTTCCTGTAATTAAATTACTCCTTACATCAGTTGCGATTAGATAAGTTTTATTATTTGAGGTGAGATTGGAAGTGGGGGATGAGAAGGCACTGTCCTCATGACCTGAAGAAGAATTTCGAACAGGTTTTATGAATTTCTCAAACTGCGTCCCCGATGCTTTGAGATTTTAATGACATCGAATAATGATTTTTAGCATATAAAGCTTCGGATTTTTTTAAACATGTAGATAATTTATTGACAGGTACTTGACTTGCTCCAATGCGGATTTTAATTTAGAGATGAGCAATTATTCATACTCTCAGTAATTGGTTAATCAAACTTAATATAATTACTGAAATAATAAATTATTATTATTAATTATAAAAAGATCTGACACTGGTTGTATTGATAATATGAGTTGGAAAGATATCAAGATATTCACGGCAAACAAATAAATAAATTTATATAAAATTATGTTAAAATAAGGAATGAAAAAGGAGATCAAGTAGAAGCAAAAATTTAATTCAAAGCATCAAAATAGTGCCACCATATTTATTTTAATATTCAGATTGCTTACATGTATTCCACGATTAGTAGTGGGAATACTGACTACTATTCGAACGGTGGTGAAGTCTGCTAGCTAAAATAAACCACAATTGAATGAAAGAAATTGGTTGTTTGCTACCAGATCAAATCTTATTTAAGACCCTCCCGCACTTAAGGTCGCTCTGTGAAATTAAAAGGAAAAAATAAAAAATATGTAATTTAAAAACACTTTTATGAATGTGATTTTCAGAATTGGACAGTTAAAGCTAGAGTCGGAAAAGAAATCAAACCGAAGAATGGGAACATTAAATGTGCAAAATGGCATGAAGTTTGTTCGAGCACTAATAACTGAAAGCTGTGAATCCTGTCGATACTGTCTTTAAAATAAATGAACATGTTATTTCACGAATACTGTCCATTGTTTCAACGTTCTAATGTTCAAATCTCCGGATTTGTCCCTTACTTCCCTCTGTGTGTCGAAGTACACTGCGACTAATTACTTTGGATGATTAGTTATACCATTCTGAATACATCCTATCTTCAAATTGTCAAGATATCAACCTAGTTGATTTTATCAGAGGAAAGTTCACGAGAGTTCACTCATATGTAAGAATTCTAAAATATGAGTGAAGAACGGAGATTAAATTTCAAGATTTAGGATCTGAAGAGTAAGTGTCACTTTATATCTACGGTAGTTCTAAATGATCAGTCTCTTTTCCTCTACACAGTTCTAAATATTCGAAATTTAGAATTGAGCTTATGATTAAATGCTAATGGCAACCTTCACTTGGTGCTGCTTCTTACTGAAAACTAATAATTATTTATATTTTCGATACATAGAATTTAATGAAAACTTCTAATTAGTCTGCTAATCGTACGCCTCGAAGCGCACAAGTTTATGAGATTTAATTATGTTATTGATTTTATCGACAGTAAAATTATTATACTTACCGTATATAATTGTTCTGTGGAGAGGTGGTCGGTTCAGACTCTCTGAATATGCCATTTCCTCTCATATTTTTCCTTTTTCTTTAGTTTTATAAAGCTTTCAAGTGTTCGGTGTTTGTAAAATTGATATGAACCTCAATCTTAGGTCTTGACATGGGTATATTAAGCAAGTGCACCAAAGTAAATGCTAACACTTCTACTAAATTTTCCTACTTAATAATTCTAATTTGGTTTATTTGCTCAAAATTCGATTATTCCTTAAATAACGTAAAATAGAGAATATTTTTTTAAGACTAAATTAATACTCAAGTCATTCAATAGAGCAACTTGTAGAACTATCTAGGGGACCCTATTGATTGCCATTTATACTCAGATGCAATTTTGAAATATAGTTTTTGCAAAGTTTTTCGAGGATAAAGACAACGACGTACCATTTTGAGCACAACTGTTATTATCAGAAGCCTGAGTAAGTCTAAAATAAATTCGATCTCAACGAAGATAAATAAAACTAAAAATCTCATATTTTTTCGTTAAAATTGAAGTTTTTTTAAACATTTTAAGTTTTCAATAAACTAAATCCTCAAATTACATCCGCTGCTTAAGTACACAATTTAGGAATAACCGTAAAGTCCCCCCTTCTAACATTATTTTAAAACGGAATTTGTATGCATAACCACATATTCTCATCGGACCGGTCAACATAAAATAAGAATCGCGCTAAACTATTGGTTGTTGATTTTGTCTTTTGTGCGTATGTACTGCCAAACCAGATACGAAGAACCAATAATACTCTTCAGCAACGCACATTCTGTCTTCTGATTGGAATAAATGAGAGGGAAGCGTCATTAATGTCCACGTATAAATAATTAAAACATCTGCACTGAAATAATTCAGTGTATTTCGGCTCTTATCTTCGTAAGTTCTCATGGCTTTCTTTCTATAATATTCTTTAAGAAACAAATCCTATTTTATGGTATTCCTTATATAGCTAATACAAACTATGAACGAAGCACAAGACATGTCTAAGACAAGCACCTCACCAACTTCCTCAAACTTGTCAATGCACCAGTCACCAAACATATCGAATCTGTTTCCAAAGTTGACTATGCTCTCAGACTCAGTTAATCAAACGTTCCTGCAACTCATGCAGCAGCATCAAACAGTTCAACAACAACTACCTAAATCAACCGTGTTGCCAGACGACAAACTGCTTGAAAGTGCCATTCGAAAGGCTATTCTAAATCACATTCAAAACAAGAATGCCAAAATTATCATCCATGGAGAGTTAAAAATCACAGTTGATTCTGACGCTTTGATCACAGTGAAAATTAATTCGCCTACACTGTCATCTTCTAAACGAAAATCCTACACACCTGTTCGATTTCTACCGACTATTCCTCATTCGCCGGATTCCATGAGCATGGATTCAGGGACGTTCGATCTCTCCCGTTCTACTTCAATCCATTCGAATGAATTTTCCCCAGTAACTCCTTTAAAACGAAACTTTACAAACAGATTGAATGGCCAGCATGAAAATCATGATTCTCCCGACAAATTGTCATTAGCTCCAAAACGTAGATCTACCTCTGGTCGTCGAAGTTTCCCCTGCAATCAGTGCAACGAGATGGAGTTTCATTCTCTTCAACAACTGGAAGAACACACCATGCAGACTCATGGTAGCTATCGCTGTCATGTCTGCGGTTGTTCTTTCACTCAACGTTCTAATCTCCAACGTCATGCGCTGAAGCACGTGGGTTTCAAACCATTCCAATGTGGCATTTGTCTGCAGGGCTATTATCGCAAGGATCACTTGATGAGGCACATGATAGTAAACCATCCAACTGTTGACCCTCGTGAAAATATCCAGGTCTTCCTATCTTCTTCACAAAGTCTTGATTATCTGAATATTTCTAAATCTACCTTATATAATTTTCCCTCTCTCAGTTCGATTAGTTCTGAAAAGCCAACATCTTAGCGGCAAAACAGTCTTTCCAATTGAATGATTGTATTTTATCGTAGTGCATTCAGACTATCCGTAACTGGCACGAAAAATCAACTCCAGGATAAATTTTATTGACTACGACTGTCTGGAGTGTTCAGACTCAATCAGGCGACGTACTGCATGCCTTTATTATTTGTATTTAACCAAACATTGTTATTCTCTTTTTTATTCATGTACTGTACAAATAAACTAACATGATTTGGCTTTTGTATTATAAATTCCTGCATTCGCTATTGATGAAACTATCTAATTTTGGGCTTCAGTGTTTAATATGAGAAAATAAATAAGAAGTGTATTTTTCATCCTTTTGTTTGGAAATATGACAATCTTTGAGTTTATATTTTCTGTGTTCGTTAATTCTTGTCTCTCCTGTTCGGTGAAATATCAATTAAGAAATTTGGCGATGCTTGCTTATAATAACAACGTCTGATAAGTTTAAACCATATCTTAATAAAGTCTGGGATAGGTTATTTTTGTCATTTATTCTTTTAAAGCTGTGCATAGATCGATATTCATTTTGCGTGTTGTAGTTACCCTGAGTTTTGTTAAAAGATTTCAATTTTGAAACCATCTGCCACTTTCTTGTTGGATTTTCAAGTACTCAACTTGTAATGGCACGTCAATTCTATTTTGCGGATTGCATTTTAGAGGAACGCTATTGCCGGAAATACTATAATAATATATAATAAAATATAATATATATAGTAATTTTTCATTGACAGTAACTCACCATAATTTGAGCTTAGAGTTTAATCATTCTGATCCTGCCATTATTGATTAAATCAGCACTTATTAAATACACCACTACTTAGCTCAGTGCAGAGTGTTAAGATGAAGGATGAATTTGCTGCACACTAGAAACTTAAATACTATTAACTTTTACCAAATTATGATCGTTGAGGCAAATTTAATTAGATTCTGATCGATTCAGTCAATAAAACTCAGTGCTTCCAAACTACCAAGTTGTGGATGTTAAATTCAACTTCCAAGTGCAGCGCTACTTTTCCCTAAGCTAAAAAGCTCAGTTTCTGCAACCGACCAGCGCATTTGTAATACGAACTGCATAAACGATGACAGTTACATTAGGAAAGTCAATTAAACAGTGGGCGCTTGCGTTCCACCTACAAAATCACCATAAGAGAAAGTTAATTATTGTGTTTTTATAAACCGGATATAACAATTCATCAGACTGACTTTTTTACCGGATTATCTGTTGTCCATTCTTTGGTAGTAATGATTTAACGTCAGAATTAATTTGACTTGATTTCTTAACCCGGGAAATTTGGATAAAGCTCCTGCGCCTTGAAATTTCCCTTATCAATGCTCAAGAAACGGCGAAGTGCCGTGGCGGTTGCTAAATGTAATCATTTTATGATGACTGTATTAAAAAGTGCTTATTTTTAAAGCAGCTAGTTTGATTGCGGTAATAGCTGAAGTTAGAAATGAACAGAGCCTAACGATGAAAGTGAGCTTGACGACATCTAACTGTAATATTTAAATAAATATAAGGTAATTAATGAAAATAGCTCATGATCAAAAGCTTTGAATAATAGTCGCCTCTCCAGATCACAGTTTTCATCTCGGAATTTAACTTTATCACTTAAAGGCAATGCTAATATAGACCTCACTTAATTAGTTTGATTTTGTGAAACTAACATCAAACCGATATCAACACATTTCCCATAGTAAAATTTAGCTCATATATGACTATTCCACAGCTATAATGATTTACTCAGTTACTTGCAAAACTAGTATATATGATGTTATTCGAACAAACAAATATAAATTTACATAATTTTGAAGGATATGGAGATTCGGTCCATGGAATTCACTTTTTTCTTCTTCCTCACAAAGATCAGGTGTCCTATTGCAAAGGGCGCTTGAAGAGATATGTCATTAGGCGATATTCAAAAAGGGGTGTCCGGAAATCGGATCAATTGCTCGAATTTCCCTATCTTAGGGATTTATACTCATAAAGTTGAGAGAATTTGAAATACTAACTTTGCATTTTATAATCAGTGATAAACGTTAATTAACTGAATATTTAATAACCTGTCTTGAAGTAGCCAGTTACCAAATATATCCGAGTTAAAAGGGCTACGCGATTTACAGTTTGTTATATTAGATCAACTTTAGCTTCGGAGTTCTTTCGGAGAGTAACATAAATGATCACACATTTCAGTGAATTCTTATCCCCCGCAGAGGTATATAATTTACCCTTAGATGAACTTGTTGTTGTAACAAGGTAGAATCTTATGGGGAGATGAAGGAGATCCACTAAGAACCCCTATTTAACTATTTCATTTAAGAAGGAAATTTGGTTTCTAATTGGAGCATTTGACGAATAGATTATCCTTTAATCAAACTTTTTATCGATTATTAATGTCGATTTCAACTAAACTGCTCAAATTGCAAGCTGAGATAATTGCAATTGTATTGTATTCCCATTCTATTAATTATAGAAATTTGAGTTTAAGATTTAGAAAAATGTAAATAAGTTTATTTCTCTTGCAACTACATTTGCTTCATTGATCACAACTTTAGAGCTTTATAGGCTAAAGGTCAGTATTCAGTGTCATTTAAATCTCAAATTATAAGGAACGAAGTTTGAGAAATTCATAAAATCTGTCCGAAATTCCTTCTTCAGGTCACGAGGACAGTGCCTTCCCATCCCCCACTGCCACTCTTGCCTCGAAATAATAAAAAACTTCTCAGTTCGCAAAATGATATAAGGGGTCATTTTATTAAAGGAACTATATGACAAATCTATAAATGATTAATTTAGTAGGATTTAATTGGGAATCTGCAAAGTTGTAAATACAAAAAATTCCGTTTAGTTAAATACGCAGTTCATCTTTCGATTGGTTTGAATCGTGCTTGAAAGGAGAGAGAACATCATAGAGTTTGGCCTATTTCCTCCAGCATGTGCACGAATAAAGTTCATTTAAATGCCAGTTTGTTAACGTAAGCATGACACGCTATGCGCTTCTGTCGCCCAATAGCAAAGTTTTTCATTTCTTCTCCCATTACCTCCTTTTAGCCTACCCAGAAAATAATTTTTGTCTTGAGTATGAAAGGGGTGTTAACCGTGGTCGCTCATTTTCTATCCCCCTTCCGCCACCGTATCTGGCATATGGGTGGAGCCGCCAATGTATTCATGTTCAGAAAGGCTCGCAAGAATTGACTTCTTGTGGAAAAAACGCCCTTGCCCTGACATATCTGATTAAAAAGAGAAGGCAGAATAAAATTTAGCCGAGGGACAAATATGTGCCGAATACAACATACAAACTGACCTGTATGTGCGAACATGTATATAGATCCATCTTTCTCATATAAAAATTGTGATTAGACTATGCGTTAGCACCAAACACAAATGTCTTTTGTCCTCCGTTGTAGGAATAGAGAGTGATTGTAAAATTTGTTCACCCAATTGACCTTCATTAGTATTTTTTCGCAATTTTCAATGATAACTTATACAAATTTGTCCTTATGCAAGATTTAGTAAAATTCTTCCTTAAAAGTTTCTGTTAACCCCTGCCCGAAGTGAATCAAGGGAGTATATTTCTAGTTTCTTATTGTCTGACTTAGAAAGAGAATTCTTCCAACAGAGTCTTCCCTTCTATTCCTCAAATAAAGGTAAGAAATGTTATTAAAATCGGTCAAATGTCTTTCTGACTCTCTGAATAAGGATATATAATACCATGATTATTATCAAAAGATTGACAGACTAAATCTCCGAAATCTGGATCTGGAACATCCATCAACTCCCGCAAAAATATGCATGACAGTTCCAGATTTTAAAGATATTTTTACTGATTTTCCGGGAAAAAACTCTGTAATCATTAGATTCTCCTTCATTCACATTGGAATCGAATTCACATTAACTGATGAAGTCATTTTCAGCTTTCTTTGTTGTCGGGCTTTGTCCAGTGACGAATGACTTTACACATCGAATATGCATTGTCGAGTCTTGTATGGATCATCTTTGACGTTTGATATGAATGTATTCATTGGGTAGAATTGCGCGTAGTCCAAGTAAACATCTGCCAGTGTAAGGATTATGGAGTGTTTGCCACATTAAGAATAATGTCTCATGACCATATCTGCCCCTTCTCTTAAATGATACGATGCAGCATTAGATGAGTCATCTGAACCACCTTTCTTTTCGTACAAAACTTAATAGTCTTATGGAATTTCACATCAGTTTTGGCTTCTTCATAAGAGATTCAAATTATTTCTGTTCTTATTTGAAAAAAGGAATATTTTATCCAAAAGGAAATAAAAAATAACAGTTTTATATGCTCTATTCATGTTATTATTATTGTTGTTTGTTTACAAATTTTACATAATTATTAAAATGTGCTAGACTCGTACGTCGTTGTTATTTTGAGTAATTTGCTTACATTTGTTTAATAATGAGTTCGAGGGATTCGTGGCTATTTTGGAGGCTAATAAGGCTATAATAGTTCTACAGAAGGGCCTTCTACAATCTCGTTGCGTAACCGCTGAATCAGTGACAAGTAAATTTCCGCGTGGTTGAAAAACCCATTTATCTTACGAGTTAGCAGGAGAATTTAATTAAAATTCACAGTTGACTAGACACTACTTTATTTACCTGGTTACTTATTTGAATACTAATTTACTCCACTGTCCGGCTTTTAAATTCTAAAGCTTTGTCATCACAAGTTGTGTCCATACCCCCTCCCCTATGGTAATGAAGCTGGCTTAGGTGAGTCGTACTTCATTTCGTAACAACTATTACCAGGTACAATAAAGCAAATGTGCTGATATGAATCACCCTCTCATTCAAGATTCTAATGAAATAAAATATGGTGATAAGAAAAAATTTATAATCGAGGTTTAATTTAGGTACATTATAAAATTCTGACAATTTTTATCTTTAAATTAGAACTCAATAATTTAAGTAGTGTAATAGATATAACCTAATTCCTGACCTATATTCTTTGAGTTTTGAATTTTAATGTTATTTAAACTTTATAATGCTTCCTATTGTCGAAACTGGAAAGAGGAAAGCTGCACTGTTATATCCTATTAATAGGAGACAAAAATATCTTAATATTGCCTGAAGAGCTTCATTTTGACTACTTTAATAATGTTTGATTAAAAACTCAGGACAAAGTACTGTTTTGGTGTTCTAGAAATGCCAAATTCCCTTTAGGAAAGGAGTCTCTAACGAATCGATTTATTATTACCAACGTCAAATTTGGCACTAATTTCGGAAAAACTTAAAAATGAGAAGAAATGAAGTGAAGGACAATGAGGAGAGAAGTCAAGAGGATGCGATGAATAAAAGCCAAATCATAAAGAAGAGACTTAACTAATTTGAAGCCTGGATCCATTATGCCGTCTGCTTATTGGTGATTAGATAAAATTGGTTTGTTCAGTTATAAATCTCAAATTTCAGGATCCAATCTCAAGTACTGATTGATTTTACCAGTGTTCTGAATAGACCATTTGAGAGATTGAAAATGAATAGTTATACAGCTATGGTAGATCCATCGCTTCAGCAATCATAGTGTGCATTTAACTTGACAAAATTCACTAGAGCCCACTGAAGATGATACCTGTTTGCTCATTTATTAAACCTTAAAGATTTTTATTATGATAAAACAGAGGTCAGTTGAAGGTCGGAAACTATGGTAGGAGGAATTTTTATTGGTGTCACCAAGTCACCAAATTCAGATTGTTGAATTATAAAATCCTTTCTACAATCTACAGTTGAAATGAAAATTAATTTTATACGTGCCTATCCACGAAACATCCTTGATAATTATCGATAGGACAAATTTAATGCAAGAAGAAATCATATTCTAATTGACTAAATTTCCAGCATAATCCTAGAGCCTCGACATAAAATTT
>CAADRB010000010.1:1300198-1321922 GCA_900708905.1 Hymenolepis diminuta
GGGAAGAGGGAAGCGAATGTAGGGAGTTCTGGGAGGAGGCGAATTTGAGTTGAGGCTGTGAAAAACGTTTAATATTTGCTCACGCATCCAATATCTCCCTCGACTGATCACAAAAAGGCCAAAATATGCAAAAACCATAAATTTTATTTCCCTTGATCGGTTATTAATCGTCCTCTTAGGTCATAATTCTCTGGAAAAATTGTCATGTCCATCTTTAATTAGGTCATGATTAAGAGAATGAAATATGCCAAAGAGTACTCCCGTCAATTATTCAAGTAGTCGAATCGTTTAAGAAAGTAATAATTATTAATTGAAAGAGAGGTACGTGCGCATATTCTCTTGTGGGAATGGTTCTCGTAATTTTATTCCTAAAAGCAAGGTTTATTTTCAGTTCATGTTAGGCAATATGTTTCCACGATGGATACCATGGCTCCAGTAATTTGAGAACTCTCTCTGTCCTTAACCTTATTTTTGTTTTTACTATTAGCCCTGTATATTAAACTGTATGGGTTATTGCATGAACCGGCATGTCCTTTTAATTTTCATCTCCGACTATCCTCACAGTTACTATCTTGGTCTAAAATATCAGACACTATTCAATTTTATAAGAATTTACCAGAAAAAATAATACTGAATCCACAAATTACTCCTATAAAGAGGATTATATTAACGAAATGGTAATAACTGTAATTGTGTCAGTGATATTCGCACAAAATAGACATTTTAGATAGAAATACGGACTGATCGGCCAACTCAATTGCTGTATTTATGAATATTTACTGGATAAAATTTAATAATCCCATATTTGGATTATGAATTCTGTATGATTAGTTAGCTCCAGAAATGCATTATGTCCTAAACTGGATTGAATAAGGTCCCATAACTTTATGCAAACAAGGTTTGCCCTACTGAAATGAATCATCCTATTGGGGGAATTTTATAGTACATCACTCTTTGATTTGTCCGATGGATATGACAGTTCAAGCATAACGGCCTCAGTTTTATTTAATCATTTAAGTTTTGTTCCATTTATCACATGCTGGTGATGGACAGTAGAATAAAGCTTTTTCATCTCCTATTTCCATCCCAAGGTGCTACATTGACGAAAACTACTCGAGTTATATTTAACGGTCATTATCCAATGTTACAACTTTTAAAATTCTGATCTATAAATATTAATTAGAAAGTCTAACATTATAAAGTAAGATGAAGATTATCGCGGGTCCATCATAAAATTTACTTCTTGATTTACTAGGTGGGGAAAGCTATTCAAAATACGCACCTATTACGTTCATGAAAACAGCAATCTTTCACATTTAACCACTATATTTAAATAGTAGGAATTAGGGGAGGTACTCTAAATATTACATAATTTACTATTCCCCACCTGATATTTTAAAATCCCACCATCTGCTTTACACCCATAACCAGTATGTCAATAAACTACGTTCTTGAACATCTCCAGTCAGTCTAAAATTTTGCGAAATATTAAAGACATCAATTATTATAACTTTACAATTTTGTGTTTATTGCAAATTAAAAAAGGCAATACAAAGGAGAATATAATAATGTCAAATCAGACTTGATTCGGTGGGGCTAATTCAGCCCATTATGTTGGTTGATCATGCTCCTTGCTGGCCTTTCATCTGGAATTGCATTCTGCGTCTGGTACGGCGTCTGCCGTAGATCTTCGTAAAGGCCCAACATTCACTTTAGAGGACTATGTTGTTGTTCATCTTGCTCATAGCTAATCGGACCTGGAATGGGAGAGGTGCTAAAGGTATATTGAATATCACTAACCGAACTAAGAGAGGGAAAATTACATACAACAGATTTGGAAATATTCAGATAATCAAGACTTTGAGAAGGAGAGAGAAAAATATAAATACTCTTACGAGGATTGACAGTAGTAATGCAATAACCCTGTAAACAAATGTCACATCGGAGTGGCTTGAAGCCTACACGTTTTAGAGCAAAACGTTGGGGGTGAAGGTGTATGATAGCTCTCCCAATTGTTGAAAAGAATGAAACTCCAACTGACTACACTGATTACAGAGGAAGTTCTGCTAAGGAGTTTTAAACCTTGTTTTGAAGCTGAAGTCATCTTACTAGGAAAATCAAAATTTTCAAATGGGTTGTTTAACATGTTAACACGCCCTTGATACTAAGGAGTGGCAGGTAAAGATTGACTTTAATGGAGTGAACCTGAACGAGAGAGATCAAGTACTCCAGAATCCATGTTCATGGAGTCCTGTGAAGGAGAAGCTGTTGTAAGAGCATATAGTTTGAATTTTGACATTGAGAGTGATAGAGTATCGATTTTCCTTTGGACAGGACCACTGGAATCAATGGTGCCCATCAGCTCTCCTTGAATAACAACTTTTGAATTTTTTTGGGGATGGGATCTTTAACTGTTCTTATGATGACATTTTCAAGCTCTTTGCTGTCATGTAACATGACTGATTTAACTTCTTGTGGTTCAAATATTTGCTGATGGGATTGCTGTAACATTGGTGAAAAGATTTGAGTGGCTGAGTCAGAAAGCATATTTAACATTAGATGTGAATCTGGTATTGCTGATAATTGTTGCATTGGTATGGTGGAAAATATTGGAGACGTACTGCTTCTATTGAATGCATCTTGCAGTTCGTTGGTATTCGCATACTGTATTATCTATAAGCAGAAAATTCTAAATAAGGGCAATTACTTAAGAATAATATAACAGCATAGAAGCCTAGTCGAGAACTTACGAAAAGTAAAAAGCGCGCACGATGAATGATTTGAAAGGAATTGTTCCGCATATTCATACAACTGTTAAAAACCGCTTATCCTGCTTTGTTCCAATCAGAACGGAAATTATTAATCCCACAAGCATGACATTGGCTGTTCGCATTGAGGTTGGCAGCACAGACGCACACATGCGGAAAGGGACTACCAATGGACGTATGTGAATCAAACCTCACCCTGATGATTGTGATTTTGCGTCCCGAATTCGGCGTTGCAAATAAAATTTAAATCATTCGAATATATGCGACTGAAATTCCATGATCATTTAAACGACTGACATGTTATAAAATTCAATTATCCGAATGTTCAACTCCTTTGCTTAATACCCCATTTAATTATCAAAATTTAATAAAATATCATTTCAGAATCCTTACGATGGAGTTTTACATTGTTCCCTAATCATAGCTAATTTAAATTCTGAAATAAAACATTAAAACTTCTGAATAATATGGATTAGTAAGCACGAGATATTGTAGAAAAGAATTTCTCCAGTTATCCAGGAGAGAACTTCTGATATTTGGTCAATCTCCTCCCATTTATCATTTATTGGACCTATCGTTAATCGCATTCAGTTTCTTTCCACAATTAGATAAATTGTAATTTTGAGCCTGATTGTGAGTCCCATTACAATAATATAAACAGATTCTTGTGTCTATTCTACGAGTGTCTATGGTTTTATGGAACATATTTGAGAACGTAGCAACTAAAAGCTTTTAATGTCCTCGTGAATTTTTACCCCTTTCCCAAATTAACGTGACCAAACTCATAATCTGAGGTCATACTTGAGTTTGAGTCGCTGTCAATTTCACCCTAAATGGAGGGTCCTAAATAATATTTTTGAGTGCTTTCTGAGCAAATCTAATTAATTTTATTTTCGTTAAATCAACAAAATTAGAATCAAAGTTTAGACGATATTTCTTTTAACACTTGGTTTTTCTATCGTATAGTATTTAATAATAAATATTAGATGGCAATAAATTATAGTATAATATATTGTATAATATTCAATTTTCTCATAAAAAATATTGATTAGTCCAATCCGATATGATATTAGTAGTCCCTCTTGTATATTAAAGCCAAAAATATTGTATTTACAATATTATACTCGAATACCTGATAACGTGTGCAATCACAGTTGAAAATGCAGTAAAAGTATAAGCAGAGAAGGTTAAATGGAATATATTGCAGATGGGCAAATATTTATCTTCCATCTTCAAATACTATCTTCTGGAAATCTTGTTAAAGCATGCATAATTGATGTCACACTCATCCTCAGTTAATTAATGAGTAAACGGCGCAGTTGCTAACTTAAAAAGGTACACATGAGCACACCTGTCCTAATATAAGGTTCCCCCTCCTCAAAAGTCTACTGCCTAGTACCTACAGAGAAAACTCAAAGCACGTTAAAATAGTTACCATGATTGGGGGAAGGAAGAGAGGACCTAATTGTACTCACTTCGGACCAGCAACTGGAGAGAATTAATTTCGATGACACTAATGAGAATGAGTTATAGGGGAGGTGGTGAAAGGAAGCCTCGGCATGCTCTTGTCTTTCCTGCTCAAGCAGGAAAGAGGCCAAGGAATACTCATGTACAAGCGTAGTCCTCGAAACAAATAAGTGAATCATCAGTGCATTTTGGGTGGAAGGCATTGCTAACTTTGTTCAAAGTGGTAGAAAACTGGCGCTAAATTCATGCATTAATATCGTGTGACGTAATGAGTCTAAATATTTTTCCTGAAGGGACCAAATTTTAGTTTAGCAGAATTTACAACCCTTTTCTATTCATTTTACCATTACATTAAACGTAAGTCTATGTCGTATTTTTAATTATACGACGAGATTAAACTGTATCATCAAACGAATCTTTGATACCTAACTCTGTTATTTAAATAATAACCTACGCTCTCAATTTCTGCAGGTTTCCTAAACATCCGACACTGAATACTGGATAGTAGGTGGAAGACATTGAAGAAGTGAGAAGATATCGGAAATCGCCATTTTCATAGCACAAAACTAGTCTAGATTTGCTGATCTCTTGAATTTCTAAATAATAAAAACTAAGATACGGACATTAAGTTCGCAATTTGTTATCGTGACAAAAGCCAATGACCGAATTTCACAAGTTTAGGTAACACAATGCTAAATTCATACATAATGGTTGTTTACAATAGGAAATATTAAGTGAATTTTTTGAGTAAATTTGAATATTCCAGTTAAAACAGCAGCTGAAAAGACCCTAAGACGCTAGATTAGCTGCCCATTTCCGCGTTCCGTAGCTATCCAAATAAACTATGGAGACCGAGATGTACACTTTCCTCAACTAAAGAGCAATTGGCAACTATTTGTGGAAATTGTAAAAAAGAACTGGCATCAGATTCGTGTTCCGCTTAATTGCCTTTCAAAGAATATTTTCTCTTAGCTCCTCGAATATATCAATCTGGAAAAGTCTTAGAGCCACACCTCGTAATTCTTAGCAATCTTCTCCCTTCAGAATCATCGCCTTCAAATTTCATTTGACTCTTGTTCCGATTAATTTTACTAATGAAATTCTCCATTATCCTGCTTAAACCGTTTTTGAGAGGTTTATTAAACGATCATTTTTATTGGATCAAATGATCTAAATATGAAAATGAATACTTAGACGGCGTTTATTTTTACAATGACCCCTTCCGCTACCATAATTATATTTTCATGGAAAGGGGAAGAGACATAGAGTGTAGAATATGGCACGCTCGAAACACATCTGGTTTGTTTGGATTAGCTGTCAAGACAGATTAAGGAAACCTCTTAATTTACCATCCAATCCAGGTGTCTCTACTGTAATCAATAGTACGTACATTAATATCAAAAAGTAAGGGATAAACATGAATGATTACGGTATGTCTCTTAATACGGAACCCTGAAAAAAATAAGTGTTTAAGGGGGACAATTCGGCAGGTGGCCCAAATTTAAAAATAAATTTGCCGCAGGGGTAGTTCTGATTCTTAGTTGATGGATTCCATTCGATGGATTAGGCTAACATAAATATTTTTAAATTTAGATTCTAAAGAATACAAGACGAATATTCGAATATGAGAAAAAAGCTTATTTTGTCATCTCATCCAACGAGAGTTCGATTCTTTTCAGAAGCATAAAGCCAAATCTGAGCTTTTTTATTGCGGTGGCCAAGATTTTTAGGAAGTCTAAATTGATAATGTATATGGTTTCAGGGGTTTGGATAATAGGTTTGAATTAAGGTGTATTCTTTCCTTGTGCTCTCATTGGGCCTATGAGTATAAAAGTGATTGTTGGCTAGGCGATTGCTCTAATTAAGCAGCAACGGATATTTTGTGGATCATTGTCCATTGTTAGAGTCTGTGATTAATCTTGTTAGTAGTTCTCAGTTTTTCTGAGAATAAAAGTTGAGCAAAAATAGCCATGTCTAACATGATGGAGAGCTTTGAGTACCTCATGAATGTGACTCAGAGCAAGGATATTCATTAGGGGGTATCGCGGACTCAAACAAAGACGTGTACTCTAGATGCAGAGCAAATACAATTTAGCCTGCAGATTCACGCTATTTCTCAGTACTTTCCCGACGTACAATTACAGAACAGTTTTTCACCATTTAGACAAAGAAAGTCAACCTAACTGACTTCATATACTACTTCCTGGCTCTTATGGTATCACATACTTTAAAAAAGAGCAAATGATTTTGAGCATTAATTTAAGTGTTTAAGTAAAAAAACCGCTCTATGTCCTAGGGCCCATTAAAAAGAGCATGCTTCATTATATTATTATTCTTTTATCAAAAAATGTCTTAACAAGCGAATATTCAATAGGTCTAAAACAGTTCTTTACAGTCATGGCTTTGTAATCATCTACTTAACAGATGCACTCTACGCTAATACCCCTCCGAAGAATATAACACGAAAAGTTGAAGGGTATAGAGAGATTAATATTTTCCGAAGTCCCTTTAATCGCTGTGGTATTATTTCAACTCCCCGATCACGCTATTCCAGGTGCAGAAGTCCTTAGTCTTCTATTAAAGTGTGAATGGACGTTTCACTATGCACTTGAAGTGAAAGGGGGAAAGAAGACGCCTCAAAACGATATCCATTGGCCACAATCGGTAGACCACTCATCTCAAGACTGGGAGGGGAGGAGATTATATGATTAGAATAGTTCTCTTCTCCTTGTACTAACGCCATCATAAAGTCATTAACATATTGCTAATCGCTAGCTACTAGAGTGCATATTGCAAACAAAGGTCTCAATATCAGCTGCAACAGTCAAATTTAATGATCAAGTTAATATGGATCTAATTTTGTGAAGGAGGAATAAAATTCGAAACCTGTCACACAAGATAAACTAAAACAAATAAATTGTACTAACAAAAAGGGAAAAAATTCCTTTTAGTATTGTCTGTGTTGCCACTTTAAATTCTCTCCGCTATTCTTTTCTTATTCCTATCAATTTCAAGCCAATTATCATTTGTGCTCTGTAGTTTCTCTTTATTACTTCGTTTATTTATTCCCCCAATAAGGTTAAAATATTACTTTTAAGTACTTTTTGTGGTCAACCTGGCCCAGTTATAAAGCTAAGAAGAAAGTAGGTGATCGGAAACTGTCAATTTAATCTTGATTAGCGTTATCATCCTATTTACACAGCCAGGGGAATTTGCTCCTTATTCCATTATGAAAATTGTCTCAAATACCTTTTCTGACTCTGTCTTTATGAAGTATCCCGCAAGATACCTAACGGCAAAATTTTTAAGAATGACCACAATACTGTTTAGATGTTAAACAAACGATAATTGGATTCATGATATATTATTTATTTCAAATTCTAGTGATGTTCGTCTTTCATTAGAATTAGATCAGAATGTTTTTAAAAATAGTGCCCGCGCATATTTCGACATTTCAAAAATATTAAAAAAAACTTTCTACATTTATAAATAATAAAATAAAAATCCCTTTCCCTTTCCATTATTCCAGCAAATACTTGCTTTTTTGGAGGTCGCATCATTCACCAATAGGACCTGAATTACAGGTTAAATTAAAATCATAAATCGGGAAGTGGACGGGCAATGCGGATATTGCATGTTTTCCTTAGAATGTTTACGTTAATGAAAACGCGGTGAAAGGTGATTAATTCGGTCATAAAATATAAACACTCTTGTTGCCTATATCTAGTCACCAAGCTGCGGTTTCTATCGCACTATAAACTGGCGCGTGGTAATTATAAAAAGAAGGGGAATGGTCTGGAAATTAGTGTGTCCTCTCTTCTAGTACCTAACAGAACCACCATGGAGCTTCTTCAGGAGGAGCCTTTGATATCATTTTGGCAAATATATCCTACAAAAACCTGTCTTTCACTTTGATGACTAATTCTAAGGATCCGCTGGTGATGGAATAGGTATCCTGCCGATTTAGATGTGATAATTTTCAAGAACCTTAGAATATGACAGTATCAATTTGAATTTGAATTTTTTAGGTGCCAAATGACTATTGACTAAATAATATCAGACATGGACGTTTTTTAATAACTGATAATCATAAGGTAAGTCCACATTACAGATATTGTACATTTTGAGGAATATAGAAATAATGATGAGGCTTATTGACCCTCTTACATATTCGTATTTTATCGTAAAATTGTAAATTCTCAATTAATAATGGAGCCGAGGAATAAATAAAATTTAGGGGTTAGAATTTCGAAACATGATTTATTCTGTTTTGTGATTAAATGGGATCAAGGTTAAAGTTAAATTCTGCAGCAAATAAGAAAGTTACATCTTCAAAAAGGAAAAGTCCTATTTTACAGATGTATTATGACAATGAACATTCAGAGTATACATCAGTGGCTAATTTCAGTTCCTTTAAATTTGACATAAAGAATGCATTTCGTAGAACTTCAATTTGGATATGCCGACACTATCCAGAATATCTTCTTATTTGTATTTTCATTATCGTCAGTAAGGAAGGATGTAATTTCCCACCGACTTACGCTGACTTCGATAGCTCATATCCCAAAATATCCTCAAATTTCATTTTGCTGTGATTGTTTACATAATCAACCTCAAAATGTTTTGTAGACAACCTGAAATATTCAAATATTTAATCGAAATTGCAACAAAGTCATTGATCTCGAATCTCCGTTAGATCAAATCGAATGACTTTCCCCTTAAGAATGGCGTAAGCCTTTTATTTCAATAGTTGAAAGTTGCAAATATCCTTAATTCCAAAGACCACAGTTAACGTGTGAGAATTAGTTATTACACTCGAAAGGTATTTTAACCTGAAAGAATGCGTTCTAAATTTAAGTTTATTCTGGTAGGGAGATTCCTATTAGTTATTGAAATAGACCATCAAACAACAGCTTGGTTGGTTTAAGGTTCCTTTTAATAACGCTTAGCCCGACAAGTAGGGGAGGGAAACAAATGTTTGAGGACCTTAGCTTACATGCTTTTCACATTAAATTTCACATGAGCAGTGCGACTATCTAAGGACACTGCAGTTCGAGAGTGAATTTGACTAATTACTCAGCCATACTAAACAGATGGCCTTTCCTAATCAGTGGACAGGTACTTTGGGAACTTTAAGGAAAAATCTTAATTTTATTCGAGTAATCTGACTCAAAGGTGCAGTTAAGTGAGAAATGTAGTGAAAGAATGACAGTTGGCAAACAGAAAATATACAACATAAATTTACACGTCTGTAAAAAATAAAATTTTCTTGCTTTGGAGCACAGGTAATGAGTTTTCGTCACTGCATCAATTTCCAACAAGTTATTTATAATAGCGAAACTATAGTCAAAATCTGCAGTTATAGGCATTTTCGGACGTGGATTTTGTGGGTAGGGCCACTCCTATGATAAGGCGAGTGGGTTAACGCTATAGAAATTATTGTGTCTCTTGTCCTCGGAGTCTAAGAGAACCGCCATGAAGCTTCTGCTAGCGTTACTTTTAACAAGGCACTATCCAATTTGAACGTGTAAACATCCACTGCACAGGTTTTCAGCCACAGTTTGGTAATGATTAATTAATTGGTGTGGTATAAATAATCATAAATATTTAACTGACCTCCCAAGATGCTTCGGAGAATTCGAATTTTTACAATACTCTTGAATTTACCATCTGAAAGTGCTAATGGAGTCTCCAGGGAATTCTAAGGGATAAGTTATTCATCTCCTTGTTTTGTATTTATACTTGATTCCAACTTTAGAATAACTGACTTTCCAATAATCGCCTTTAGTTTCTCAACAACTCTGGTGTTACCTTTCATATACTAAGCGAAACGAGAGTAGATATTTTACACATTAAAAATCAACTTCACTAGCTCGAGATGGTGGGAAATATCTGATGGCTTACAATCAAATATATAAATGAAAAACAATTTAGGAATAACTGATGTGAATGAAAATTAGTGAGCATTTAGCATAGTGAAAGGTTGGGTTTGAATTTTAATTCCCCGTACATGGTAAAAAATCGCGAATCCATTTGTACCAGTCTATTAATCTGCACAATTTCTCATACAAAAATGAGGACACATCTTGAGGTCAGTATGAGGTATGCCTTGATTTGGAGTTTTTGGGAGTTTTTTGGGGGGAATCTTGCTCAGGTCAGTTTGAGCACTGGCGGAGGGGAGATGTTTGATTTTAATATATGTCTCACCCTAGATCAATCATATAATCGCAAATTGTGGACATATGCACATATGCAATGGGGGGACGCAATTTATTTTATATTCTCCATTTGGTTTTAATTTCCCTCTTCTTTGACGACTGTGTGCTACTAGAAAGTAGTCAGAGGAGTTTTAATTATGCCCTAATCAGGAAAAGTTTCCTAATCAATTTGACAATCAGTATTGTTTGCAAAGCTTTCAAAAGATTGAAAGGGAATTATATGTATCAAAAGGCAGAATTGTATGTTCTATCTTCTGTGAAAAGTAGTTCTATTTAGAGACGAGTGATATTTGCAAATATTGGAAGGAGATTATATTGCATTTTTATAATATATGTTAAGTCTCCGATAATTTGATGTGGTTCATTTGTCACTAATACTGCGCCTATTACATTTCATCCATCATTGAATAAACTATTGTATCCTTTTAGTTTTCTTCTAAAACCATTCCCGCAGTTGTGATAACTTCCTTATAAAGAGTGATTAAAAGACTCATTTCAGAGGAGTTGCTGAAATAAGGTAAGTCAAGAATTTAAAATGGGCACCATCTAGTCCAGGGGTTGCTTGCCTGAACTGAAATTCCTATGTGATAAACACAAGTGTCCTAATAGGGGTTTCAAACGTCATAGTTTTGCGTTTATATGGTTCGCTCCATTGAAATAATTTAGGTCATGGTAGGGGCAATGTTTATCTAAATTGAGTCCACATGCCAATACTTTTTGAATGTTGCATCAAATCCATATTTAATTTGCTTGACAAATTGATTCCTCTGCCATACCACAACTTGCAAACTTTGATTTTCATCAACATTTATTCTTAATTATCTCAACTTTCTAACTTAGGTAATGTGCCAGTCCATAAGGTTCTAATTTTGAGCTCATGCACTGCAGTAAATCCTACTGTACTTTGCTACAGTACTAAAAAATGCTGACACTTCAATTAATTAGCTCAAGCAACTTTGTTAGGTTAAGTAAGGAGATAATAATTAATACTTCGACTCATGGGAAACCTTTCTTTTTATTTTTAACTCGGAAAATTTAAGCCTGGAGAGAGTGTAATTGGCACTAAATTACATGTCCATCCCGTAATTTATGCTTTGGATACATGTGAAATCATTACAAAAAGCAGAGCTATTACTATAAATAAACTCGGTACCAATCAAGGAGTCATCACGTGTATAGGAATAATAAATTCACTAGTTTCGAGTTTCAAACTTTCTGCTTGACTTATACCATGGATGACAATGAGAAAAGAATGATGTACGATAATTTTCTTACCAGACGTTTAAAAGAGCGGAAGAAACCAGAACCTAAGAAAACTAAAAGTAACAGCTAAAACACCAATTGAACCACTATTTAAAATAAGTTGATCCCTTGATTTCCCAGACTGAATTTACAACAAATAAATCTTTACATTAGGCACAAATATTCTGAAGTTTAATCAACGCGAAAGACATTGATTCTTCACGTTTTTATTTAGTTAAAGATAAGTATTAAAAATACACACATAAGGGCAATTTATCAAACATAGAGCTGTTAATGTTCATTTTACAGTGCTGACCGGTTCTGACCATTCTTAACTCGTTTATCATCTGAAATAATTTTCTTTGCAGAGGGCTATCTGCCATACAGTGTTTGGAGGTACCACAGCTAAAACCAAACACTCAAATCAGTGAGCTGTTTTGTTCTTCAACTGTAGTAGAACTGAGTGGGGGAGAGTGGTTGACAGTAGGTTTATTAGTGTTCAAATAATCAAGACTTTGCGAAGAAGAGAGGAAGACGTGGATGTTTTCACGGGGATTAACAGTTGGGTGATTTACTTCAATATGTTTCATTAAGTGATCCTTTCGATAATAACCCTGCAGACAGATACGACACCGTAATGGCTTGAAACCCACATGTTTCAGAGCATGACGTTGAAGATTAGAACGTTGAGTGAAGGTATGGCTGCAGATATGGCAGCGATAACATCCATGAACTTGCATGGTATGTTCTTCTAATTGCTGGAGAGAAGAAAATTCCATCTCACTGCACTGGTTACAGAAGACATTTTTCCTTCCGCCAGTAAATCTCCGTTTTGGAGCTGAAGCCATTTTGCCGTGAGAATCGAGATTTTCATATAGACTGTTTAATTTGCTTGTGAAGTCTCGTTTTAAAGGACTGACTGGAGAAGATTCCATGGAAGTTATTGAACCTGGAGAGGAGAGATCAAGAGCTTCAGATTCCATGCTCATAGAGTCTGGTAAAGGAGAAACTGCTTGTAGAATTCTAACAGGAATGTAGGACTTGCGTTTGGAAGCTAAAAGTGATGAAGTATTAATTTTCATTGTGACAGGAGCACCGGAATCAACAGTAATCATCAATTCTCCTTGGACAACAATTTTTGAATTTTTGTTGGGTAGATGATCTCGAATTGTCCTTCGGATGATACTTTCAAGCTCTTTGCTCTCTGGAAATACGACCTGTTTATTCGCTTGTGGCTGGAGCATTTGCTGATGGCATTGTTGCATCATTTGCAAAAATATTTGTGTAATTGGGTCAGAGAGGATGTTTAACATTGAACTTGAATCTGGCACTGTCGTCAACTGCTGCAGTGATGCGATCGAAGAAGCTGTGGATGTTCCTCCTCTAGCAGACATTTCTTGCAGTTCGCTGACATTCATATTTTGCATGATCTAAAGGCAAAATAAAAGAATATAAAACAGTTTCCTGAAGACTAATAAGGCTATGAGAGAGATCAGACTGATGCTCACGAAAAGTTAGGATCAAATGTGACGTATGATTTGGAATAAATGTCTCTCAGTTTTATACCATATCCTAAAGCGCTTATCCCTTATTCGTCCAATCAAGGAAAGAGATAAAATCAAGAGAAGGATTTTATTGGCTCCTCGTGCCTAGGATGGCGACACTGACGCACACTAGTGTGAAAGGAATCGCCAATGGGTGTGCAAGATTCTCATTACGTGCTAATTGGCTTCGTGTGCCAAAGTGATTTTGCGTTCCAGTTGGAAGTCTTTGAAATATTTTCATTTTTTATAGTTTTACAGAGCAGTTTGGGTTAATTTTTAAGTAATCCCTTCGGTAACGAGATATTGCAAAATGAAAATTCTTCATTTAAGTTAAATTAAATTTTCAGAAAAGTTCGACAAGAATTTTGCTAGGAAAATTCATTTTGTGATTATTTCCTCATAACTAGTTATAATTTTTAAATTCTTGATTTTATTTTTTAAATCGAGTAGCCTTCATAAAATCTGATCTTATATTAAGAATTTTCCTTGCTTTTTGAGCCCAAACAGCTTTTCGCTTTACTTAAACAAACTTAAACCTACTTCGTATCCTGAGGAAGTACTGATTCTTTTAAATAGTCCAATATACTTTTGAAGCAAATCTAATATTCCTTTAGGTACTAAATATGCCAAATCGGAATTTAGATTTATGAATCGATTCACTACCAATTTGAATTGATTAACTGACTTGAACAACAAAGAATGGAAAATAAAATGGATGGCTAATTCCAAGAAATCGACCGTTTACGAAACTGCACTATATGTAAGGATTAAGGGATTTTGTTGAGTTACCTAATCACGACATACAGAATATTATTTAGTGATTGCTATGGTTACGATTAATGCCGGTTTATTGGGTCCCTCGTTTAGGTCCTTTCTCAGGATTAATATTTTGTGAGTTGGATCTTAGTATAGACACCATGCATTTGGAAAAACCATTTATGTTTCACAAATATGAACAGATGCCACCGAAAATTTTGATTTTTTTCATCGGAAGCTACATAAATACACTTAATCTATCCAATCGCACAGGATATCCTTCCACTTTTTTCTCTGACATTTATTTCAATATGATCAATCCCAAATAATAATAGTACAGTATATTTTAACACTGAAAACACTGAAAAACACTGAAATGATATTGGATGCAAACATAATTTCCATTGTCTTTCTTCGTCCTTTTTGAGTTTATGCATTCATTTACACATTTGTCAGTGCCTAAGCAATGGATATGCAGGAGAATTACTATGAATAACAAAATTAAAGTAGGTTTACTGTGTGGAGGAGAGATGACAAGTGAGCATATCACATGGCTCTTCTTCTATCTACATGACGGTTATACAGTTTCGACAATTTTTTTTGACCAAATCTCCTTACTATACCTCTTCCTTCTATCACTTGTGTCATTCACAAATTTGGCGTGTAGGTATTTGGGAATAATGTAATAATATTAAACACAGCTTCCATAAAACTTTTAGAGGTACACCTGTGTTTTACAGCCTTCCACTTCTCCCTAAGTTTACCTTTAAAGGGTTGGCGGAATTGTGGCCATTAGGGGAGAGGGGAGAATTGAAATTTAAAAATGCACCATTTTTCACTAGAGCGATTTTCAGCGACTGTTTGCTTCACTTGAATGCATTCTTGTTTATCATAATTAGCGTAAACTTTGCTGGGATTTAATTGGACCGAGGGAAATTTGAGGTTATGGGTCAATGACAAGAATTTGGGCTATATTAAACAAAAATCATTGCTCATTTTTTGTAGCATCATAACAAAATATCGAAACATTAGTAGCGATTTGTATAAAACTCCATAAATTAAGGGATCAAATAGATTTATATTCATTGCAAAACTATTTTTATGGTTGGTGTAATTTATCGAATTCCTAAACAATTTGATCAAATTTTTTAGTGTGGATTTGGTCATAAAACGTAATTTTCGACCACAAGTTCTTTTATTTGCATAAATTCCTGCTTCAGTCAAATCCTCCGTAATTAGTATGTTTGAAATATTTCCTATCCAAACAGAGGAATAGTGGGGAGGGAGTATAGTCGGGGAAACGCACAGACAATAGCGGTCACTAAGATCACGGTAAGTTTATATAAATCAGCGCCTAATTAGTCTTTAATGAAGCTTGAATCGAAATTTAGACCCTAACTGTAAATATTTCACCATAAATATCCATCTTGGAAAATCGATAATGTCAGGAAGTGATTTTACTTGATGAAAGAGAATCATATTAATGAGTCAAAGCATCTTCAATTGCATACACTAGATGTGGCGAACCGTGTAATTCACCATTTAATACAAATGGCTCTTTACTTCTCTCTACCACTTGTATATGTTGAGAAGAAAATAACTGAATTGCACAGCCATGGGAATTTAAACTTTCATTGCATACCAAACAGGATCTTCGTATCTTTAACCGAAAGGAAGTAAAATTTCTAAATCCGAGCCTTGGTAGTTCACGTCCAGTGATAGGAATGGCCAAAAGTAAATTTCACAATTTAGTGCACCATCGTAATGCCCCTCTTTCCCCAGAATGACTATTAGATTTTATTTTCCTCAGTGGGCTTTAACAGGGTTTATTTATGTTCATAAATACCTCAGCTTAGCAATATAAATGAATTTGGTAATTGTAAGTCCTGGAAATACACGTGTTTAAGCGTGCCCTAATAAAATGCCTATGTTGTGGTAATCGTAGAAACAGGTTAAGCATGAATGAAAGTGGAATTATTTTGAAAACCCCACTACCCTAAAGTCCAGGGCAGCCAAGTGTGTCATTCTATATGGCCCTAAAGTGTAGATGTGGTATCTTATGCAAATAGGGCAGGTTAGACGCTTTTGTAACAACACAATATTCTCCGATCATATGCACTTTAATTCATTTTTTAATAAAACTCAGTATTGAAGTTAACATTTTAATATACTCTCAGGGCAATTTAAGGGATTAACCTTCTAATTTAAGCTATAGAAATAAGGATGCTCAAGCGAATTCATGAATGGATTTCTCCATCGGTAGGCTAATGACCAGACCAAAATCTTAACGGGCTCCTATAACAATAATGAGTTCAAGCAATTAGTAATTTCATTGGGATCGGGGATTGTTGATATTCATTCGTATCCTGATAGAAAAAAGCATTTTTTATTTCCCATGATCAGTTACTGGACTGGATTTAAAAACGTCTAAACACTTGAGCATTTGTACAGTGGGGGATGGAGAGTAAACTAAAGGAAGAAAATTCAACAAAATCACTGTGTCAAAGAAATTGTGCTGTTGCATCAATATGAGAAATGAGAGGAAAGAGGATTCGGTTACTTGATTAAAACATACGATAGAGCATTAATAATTGTAATTCCAAATAATATCCTGATCAGTATATGCCCCTATCACGAAGATTTAAGTACCATTGATTACTTCAAAGGTTAATTAATCATTAATTGCTAATGGGGTAATGAACCATTTCTGCCGTCTATAAATTCTATTCGAAAATGTACACCTTAAGCTAATTCTCACCCTTCTGCGCAAATTATTGAGTAATCATCCCAGTCACTAAGGCAAATGCGCACATATGAGCATATCCGCCTACTCATGAGGAGAGGAAGATTGGTCCCCTCACCCCGAAACGTCTGCTGTCTCGCACCAACAGAGGGAACTCAAAGCAAATTTGAAGTAGTTACTATGGGAGAGGGGGAATGGAGAAAGGATGTGCCTAACCGTACGCATTTCTATTTGGAGAGAAGGTGGGAGGGCGGAACTATTGGGGAATCATTATAGGGAAAGGATGAGACAGGAAGACACAGACCCATGTGACAAACAGAATTCACGCTCGTTTTGTCTGTTTGAGCAAATGTTGGGCCAGAGAAACTCGTGTATAAACGTTTTCATAATTGTGTTGGCTTCGTAACTAGAGCTCATGAATGAGCACGTATGATCAAAATACCATTTGCCAGTTTGCGGCAACGGTGTCTGAATGAGTGGTGCCTTAAATTCTGTAAATATAGTGTAAACCTAAATTATCAAAAATTTTAATAAGTGAATTAAGACTACTCGGACTGTTTCGCTGGAAGCATCTATTTTCTAATGCAGATAAATATAGAAAAATAGTTTAATTATTATATAGGCAATATTTTCGGAAAAAACGCAGCTCAATTCTATTGGAAATACGGCTTTTAATTATTAGAAACTTTAATATTTTTTATCATCCATAGCAAAAGTGGGGATTATTAACTGATTTTTTTCGGAAAAAACCTAAAGAGGAGGCAACGGTTTCCCACTGTTTTGTCTGGGAATTCCTTGTCGATTTCCCTTCATCTCTGCCTAAGGCATACTATTATGGCTTTGCATGCTAAGTTCATCAGACACCTTTATTCATTTTCGCTCTATCGGGATTTAATTAGTCGCACTGTTGAAATAATAGATTATTGTATGGAGGATTTTCAACTCGAGATTATCGATAATTCTCATCTTATTTTTCTTTTGTAAAGTGTTTAACTGTACCACTTCCGAAGACAATCTTCAAATGGCTCAGTAGATGCTACTTTATCTACTGATCTTGGATAATCCATTCAAGCCTTGAAACTCTACTTGAATTATTCATAAGTTGATTGGTTTTACACCGATATCATCGGTTGCCTATCTGAAATACGGGGTGTTTTGGATCGAAAAGGATCATCGAAACTGAATTTCGGGTACAATATTTTGCACGGAATTAGAGGAAATAGACTTTAGAAAAAGGCCACTAAGACAAAATCTCACTTTTTCTCAAAATATTATACTTGACAAAGATACTTTCAGTTCATCGTGAACAAGTGCTTATAGATTAAAGCAGTACTTTGTGATTATCACAGATCTAAACGAAATTCCAAAAGTGGCCCACCAAAGTGTATCGGATTATCAACCTCTACTTATCACTTCTAACATGTAAAGGAAGTAAGTTATGATTTTACTTAAATGGTGATTAATAATGCTAAATAGAAAGACAAAACACTTGTCTTTTTTATTAAAGGTACTTCATGAAGATTTTTCTCTAGCTAGCAAGTGCTGGAAAGCTCTTTCATTTAGTAATCTTGAGGATTTAATTCGTCTAAGAAATTTCAGTTGGAAATGCAAATTTTTCTTCTCAAAAAAATGTGGTGTGTTAAAAATAATTACTGATGTCTTAAATCGATTAAATTCAATATATAAACTAATCCTGAGCTATCGGAAGAATGCTTTTTCCAATATTAGATAAGATACTACTTACCTACTGAGAATAGCAATGCGGCACAACATCGAGGTAGACTTAATATTTGTTTTCATTTCCGATACATGCAAACCAACCTTGGGTTAACAACCACTTAATCAAAATGCGTACTTCATACCTGCCTTCCCCTTCTACAAAGGCCCATTTGAGCACGTGAGGATTGAAAGAAGTGAAAGGGGGAAAAGAGTTCTAGCATGCACGCTTTTAATTGGTGTAGTGGATACGAACTCCCCTACAGCACTCTCACAGGTGCAAGAGTCTTTTGTTTTCTATTGAACATTAAACTGTCACTCCTTACTAAGCGTATAAAATGTTAGCATAATAGCGAAGACGCCTGGAAACAATAGCCATTGGTAGCAAACGATTGACCGTTCATCTCAATACTAGGGGAGTGCGGGGAAAGAAAATATATAAAGTGGTCCCCGTCATGCCTTTATTGTCTTAATCCACTCACAAAACCTAAGGAGTCGCTTTGGGTTAGCAACTACGGTTAGTGGAGAAGGGGGGACATATTTGAATACACAAGCAATGATCTCGATAGTAGTTTCGTATTTTGGAGACAACGACCGAGTTAAGTCGTTTCATTTTTCAGTACCCTCCTGAAATAACTTGAAAGGTCTCCAGGAGAATTTGGGTAAGCCGACAGATTTTTCCAAACAGGCCTTAAATTCGATAAGCAGTATTAGGATTTGTTTCTTCTGAATTGCTCGAGAAACTCAGTAAGCGGTTTGAACAATAACAAAATTATGCCTTTAAAAATGAAAATGACAAACGGTAATGAAGTTTGAAACACCCGGAGGGCCTTGACATTTGAAGATGACGAGCTGTGCAGGATTAATTATCCTTCAGATAGTACCTTTTTTAAAATAATGATAGTTAAATAGTTCAGAGTGAGTAAAGTAATCACAATCTGTGGATACATTATTCAAATAAAACTGATGGGATTTTAGTATACTGTAGACCTCAATTTGAAGGAGTCGATGGCGGTACCTAAAAGAATTTCTTTACACCAAACTTGCGTTAACTTTGCTTTAGAAATCGCCTTAGAATCACATTATTCGAAGTTTGAAATTTTCATCAAACCGCCCGTGCAGATATTCGACCTTAATACCACATAAACGAATTTGAAAGTGAAGATGAAGAAATGTCTCGGGAAAGGTATGAAAAGTCAAATAAAGTTTGAGACGGTCTGGACAGTAGGTTAGGCAAAATTTAAAAGCAGGTTATGTACAAGCTTTAGAACATGGAAGATTCACAAAAGGAGTATCTCATAGAATTTTGTTGGTTATGAAAATTGAAATAAACATTTTCTATATCGCAATAAGCTGCACAAATTCGGTAAACTAATCAGCGAATTGCTGATATCGAGTGATTGAAAAACAACTTTGTCCAAGATGTATCGGTTCAAGATTGACAAGTCATAAGTCAATGCTCATTGGTGCACACCCAGTGACCAAGCACACTAGTCAATTCTGATCAACAAGGGGTAAGGTAGATTGCGAATTTCTCGTAAGAGGGGCTCCAGGATATCTTTCTTCTACTCAATTATGATTTTGAGTCCTTTCCATTAAAGAGCTCAGAAGTTATAATTTGTTCTAAAATTCCAAAACATTTAAGTGTTTAAGAACGTATCAATATCAATATATTGATGAGCAGAAATAAGTTATTTTGATTAAAAAATGGTGAATAATCATGAAAGGCGTATGTGTTCAAAGGGATTCTCAAACAACAATGGTGTAAAATTCGAGTTTACCTCCTCTATATTGAAGTCACAGGCGGTTTAAGAAGCTACAGACAAAGCTTTACACACTTTGAATTTTAAATCGAACGTAATGACACATGTATTCTTGTGATATTCTATTTGTTTGAGCACTGGTCAGTTATTAGTGCAACTGATTTTAAAATGGAGTTACGTCCCATTCACTATTCGTTTGCTTATCGATACTATCTTTAAGCGAAGTTTACCAGAGGGATTTTCGCTATTGTCCGGGTTATAACTGGTCCGGTTAAAGTTCAACTAAGCTGCGTATAACCGAAAAGAGGGATATGAAAACAGGTGTGACTATTTAAATATACTGTAATTTAAGCCCGTTGTTTACACAGTCATGCAAAAATATGTCTCTCACAAAAATTAAGTTTCTTACATCTCTGTGTTTCCCATATCGTGCGTTGAGCTTATAACAAAGATGTTATTTGTGTACATATTGGTTGTGCTTATAAAAATGATTTTAACTGATTCGCTCCTTGCAAACTGAATATCGCACTTGCCAAAAAAGTTCCATGAACCGTTTCTGGGAGATAAATATTTTGTACTAAGACCGAATCCATCAGAGTCCATAGGCAAAACTGCTTTAGTTCTATTTCTTTAAGGCCTCCCTACATTGTTTACATTAGCTGTAGAATTCCGCCTGAGGACAAGCAACTAACATGGGGATTCAATCTGCGGTCTTCCATGGGTTGTTTATGTTAATGAAACCGTGGTTAAATGGTACTAGTTTGACTCTTTTCCCCCGGGCCACCTCGAATTAGCACCCTCATCACAACACATTAGTTACCAAGCTGTTCTTGCCACAGCATTTAACGATACTGTTTCCTGTGCATATGCTTATAGTCTGATAAGCCGGGCACACGTGATGCTAGTGCAATTAATTTGAAGCCCCTACCTCTTTCCCTCTCTAGCCCTCCCAGCGGTGTCTTATAGAAGTGTCACAGAGCTTCTGCGAGTGTCACTTTCAGAATCTCACTGTCCTGTTCGAGCGTGTAAATATATCCTCTATCAGCATTTTGATGACTACTTTTAAGTAGTTTCGATGTAGTGTGACATGGCACTTTGACAAATATTATTACACGTGTATAAACATCCGTCTAAAATACTGCAGGATTTGCATAATTTTTAAAATAATTAACTTTTATCAATTCTGTAAATCTTGCGTTTCAAGGAATGCGGACAAGAAAATGATTGATAGTCATTTTATTTTCGCTTTTTTGGAAATTCATTTGTTTCCTTAATGTTTTCTTTTAGGATATTTCTAACGTTTTCAACCTAAAGCATAATTTTATTGTTTTATAATTCCTAAAAATTGTTTGCATAAAATATTATGGATTAATAAGTTTCTAGGTAACTCTTTTTGAATGCTTACTACAATAAATTTGTATCTGTTTTTATATATATTGGCAAGAAAATTTCAATCATAAACTTATCAAAAAAACAAAATCTTGAATTTCAAACCCCCCCCCCCCCC
>CAADRB010000010.1:1321927-1358973 GCA_900708905.1 Hymenolepis diminuta
CTTAAAATTCAGAAATTTGATTGTGACAATTTTTCTTCCTATTTAAAAGAAGTTTAACATTTTCACTAAATAAGCATTTTAATATAGAGCACTTATCTTTATTTCCTATTTGCACAGTCATCTTGAGGAAATATAAGGTCGCATTATGAACGGTGAAAAAGAAGAAATATTTTGCTCTTTTAGATTGGCTGAACACCATGAACACTGTATTAAATCTACTGAAAAATATATTACCGTTAAAATAAAATCAGAATGAATACAGTAAGGTTTTGGCGTTTATTTTGAATTCCATTTAATGCTGAAATGTATCACAGATTTCATTTTTATATTTGGAGAAATGTCTAATTTGTTCATTCTCTGAATTTTCACCCAATGAAGGGGATACGTTTTGGGTAATGGAACTCGGTCCATTCGGCCATAAAAGTAGATGGCTGATTCAGAAGTGTGGAATGACCCGAACTCATAATCGCCAATGGGGGGAGATTCAAAGAAGTAGAAGTGGTGTTAGCTCGGGTCAACTAGAGAAGGGGCTGCTAAAGATTTGAGACCCCTACTGTATCCTTAGTCGGTAATAAAAAAACATTTCCTCAACGGATGCATATCCACTTGGGATGAAAACCATCAAATAGAAATCTATCAATAGAAGAATTATTTTTGTCTGATCAAGGTGGCATAATCAGACTGACTGATGTTAGATCGAATTATAGTGATATATAGTAAAGGTGCAAGATGTCTTTAGTTTTTCCGCGTCTAAGCACACATAGCTAATGTAGAGAATCAATATGTTGATGGACTGAATTCTCACATTTTTAAATGATAAACACGGTAGTATTGAAATAGTTGTGACTTAGAGAAAAAATGAAAAAGACCTTGATAATTTTATGGGACACATTTTAAGTCATAGTAACTAAATTCATTTAATGTGTTTGCAATTTTTTACGCCTTTTCCCAACCATCCTAACCCGGATTCATATTTTGAGGTCACATTTGAGTTCGTGTAGCAGTCAGTTTGGTCATGCTATTGCCGTTCGTAGATTCATACAAATATTTACGTGATTTTCCGATATTCATACACCTCCTTTAATTAACGAATTAGCGTCCCAGTTGCTTAGGTGAAAAAGGGCTTATGTGAAACACCATGAGCAGGGAAATTAATGAGAAAATCAGCTGCTTATTGCTTGCAGAGGAGACTTAATAGTCAATAAGAATGGTTAATATGGTTGGAAGGAGGAAAGACGGATTTAATTGTACTCAGTTCTAGGGATTTGGACTAAAAAGCATGTGATGTGAGCGAAGGTGTGAAATGAAGGCAAACTATGTTTTCTTGCTTGTTTGAACAGGAGCGAATCTAGGATTACTAGCTTTCACAAAAGTGTTCCTAGTCGCTCCTGAGTTTGTCAACAATCAAGCTTCATAGTGGCCAGGTAAAAGGGCACATATATGAGCACATTCGCATTTGAGGTGAAGAAGGTTGATACCTCACCTCGAAATGTCTGCTGCCTAAACCCTACAAAGAAAACATACTGCAGTTACTATGATGTGAAAGAGAAGTAGATACCAAAGGGGAGGTATATTTTGTGGGAGAGTGATAGTCTGGCATAGCCTCAAGCCGTACATAGAAGACACACTATTCTGGCTTATTTGAGTTGAAGGCAGGTGCGAAATACTCCTATGTTATTCGACGATCTTACTTCGTAATTTAACTATTCGAAAGAATTAAATAGCTAACTTGTTAATTTATAACCACGCTGCCATAGTTTAGCGTGTCAAATTTTAGTTTAAAGGTTAATAGTTTAAATACATCTTACTAACTTATTTTAATTGAATTGTTTATTGAATCTTCAAATTTAATTAATCAATTTTGTGATTAAGCAACTTAGTCAAATTCTGAGTTATATTTCATAACGAGCAATAAACCTTCATGATGTCAGTGCCTATCCGTTAACACCAATCACGCTAACCGATTCAAGTTAGGTATCGTAAAGGCGAGATCCTTGATTAAGAATGCTTCAGAAATTCATTAACGTGTTTCTTGTCCTTTCTTCATTTACTCTATCATGTGAGCATTTAAAGTCATTTAAATTATAGTCAACGCAAACTCTCTAAAATGACTTAAAAGAATATGTCTGAGTTCTGGTCCTCTTCCCACGTGTACATTCGAAGGAGAAAAAATGGTCATTTGGGGAAAGGTGGAATTCGGGTAAAATTGAAAATACTTCAGTTGGGTGGTTTCATTCAGATAGAAGAAGCCTATTTGCTTCACTTGAATGCAGATATGGCTGTTTAATCAGTGAAAAATAAGCTAAACTGAATAAAGACAATGAGATGAAAAGGGATATGAATCGTTTAGGTAAGATACCAGTGTATTAGTGGTATATGTCAGCAAAGACATATAAATTTGTACAGAACACTTAATAAATAACTATTTTAAATGGATCTAAATAAGCTTTCATAATATTGAGAGAATATTTAATGAGTTGATTTGCTTTACCACAATCTCCTTAAGGAGAGGATCCGCAAAATTTCTTACAACATACTTATTTTTACTTCTCTAAAATTCATATGCTGCAAAAATACTCCATCAATTGCCATTATTATTATCACCCCCGGTAATACAGAAAATACTATTTTTAATGTAGGGAAGCAACCAAAACTGATGTTCAGAGACTCTGATAACTGACAAAGATGAGGGGATCACAAAGATACGTCGACGTCAAGGTAACAGAGGGTACTGCTTCATTCGATTTTTGGACTCGGGTCGTACAATATTTACAAATTGAACAGTTTACTTTCCAAAATTCGATTTTCGCGATTGTCGCAATAACTTATCTACGATGTTTAACGCCTGTTGACCGGGATTTTTTGATCTAGAAGGGACAGTCTTGCCGATTTCGATTTGTGCCCAATGGTTGAGAAAACAAAATATTCTTAGATAATATTCGGTAGCTTACAATTTATTATTAGAGAGATGAGATAACTGAAGATTTTGGGTTAGCAGAGTTCCGTAAGCTGTATTCACTCAAGGCGAGTCGAGGAAAGTTGTTTCCTACTTTTTTCAATTCGATCAAAATTGTAGTTATGCAGCCTTCAGTTAAACTAAATCATCTCATCTGACTGAGTAATTGTGAAAATACATGTGCAATTAAAATCTTTGATTCGCTTATTGAAGAATAATTCAAGACGTAAACTTTAACGACCCTTAACTATGGAAATTCACTTTTAGAAATCAAATCTGCCGTTTGAATAAAGTTTGCGAAAAGAAATCAGGACATGTTTCCTCTACTCAGCTGAAGAACACGTAAGACGAATTTAAACAAGGACTATCCATTTTTGTGTTTCTTTCTGCAACTGCTTCGTACAACGCACTACTAAAGAATCTGACTGAATATAACCATTGTCATCTCCGCTAGGTCCTCCATCTCGCTTCCAAGATTTTCAAAATTATGGAAAGTGAGGAAGTGGAGTGTAGAATGTGGAATACTTTAAATTAATCTTATTTGTTTATGTTTTTGATAGGGAGCAGAAAAAGCGTTCAATGTAGGTAGCACTTTCCTCATTACCGAAAGTGTTGAATACGTACAAGCATATGTGCATTTTCAATTAAAATACTGATAAAATTTAGAAATAATAATTGACATTAATTTGACAGTCATAAATTTCTCTATTGAAGAATTAAAAAATTTGATGCCAATGCCTGAAAATGTGAGCTATATTTCAAGTCACTTTTTTACTCATTCCTATATTTTATGTGAAAGTAATTTTTTCTTCACAGAATTCAGATAACCTAAAACTTCCATTGTTGCTAGCGAAAACAATTTTCTATTCAGTTAAGAAGGACATAAAATAAACAAATTGTAATAACTTAGGACGATCAGTCAGTTTATGACAAGCAATCTGGACTCTCAGTTGGTTTGACCTCATATTTAACGACAAACTCATAAATATGCAATGGTTTATTCACCCAAATGGCTATTAATATAGGAGAAATTAATTAATTAAAAAGCCTAACATGCAAGAATGCAAAACGTAATGAAATTATTTCCAACGTTACGGTAAATAAATACGAATTTATTTTAATTTTGTCCTGCTTTAAGTGAACTTTAATGGGCATTATTACTTTAAAATAAGTTCAGTTAGTGTGAGCTAACTGATCTTACCTTTCTAAGGGCTAAATTATGAGAGTCGGTACATCCATCTATTAAATTTAATGGGCAAAAAATTCCTATCGTCGCCGATGCGAAGTCATTCAAGTATATAGAGATAAAATGCCGATATTTGAAATGTTGAATTTGCAATAATTTATATTCATTATAAAAATTAAGAATCTGAAGTTCTAATGAGATTATTTTAATTGCCTCTCATTACTCTCCACTTCCCTCCCCATTTTGGACGGTTTTACTGATCCCTTTGTTGTGATGCCTTTCTATGATTAAAATTTTTAAACTCCTTAAAAATATTGAAACCTTAATAAGTGTGCATCAGTCCATGACATAAACATTCATGTTCTTGGAAAATCAATTCGACTTTAATATTACCTCCACCTTCAACTTAGGAAGACCAGCCAATCCGGTCCCCTCATGGCTTTCTCAACCTCTCTGACGATTGTCCATTTTCTTTAGTAAAAACTTAGTTTTGTGCATTCTATTTCTTTTTTTATTTATAGATCTGGCGTGTGGACATCTGCGGATAATTTCATGACTGCAAAAACACAGCCTCTCCGAAATCAGTGGGAAGAGACACTAGAGACTGCACCTGTGTTTTACAGCCCCCTTCTCCCCACTTACACATTTGTAGGGAAAATTCTGGGGAGTAGTGGAACGTAAAAGTTTTTCATTAGAGCGATTTTAAGCAGAAAGAAGGCACTCATGGGTATTAAAATTAGAGTAACCTGTATCACTGAAATGTGAAAATTATCAGCCAATAATAAGTTTATTTTCGTAAAAAAGCCCAGAAACTTAAGAATTTAATTTTGTGAATATTTCCATAACATCAGGTCGCATTAAATACTTTTAATATTAAATTTATTTTGATGGATTTTATTTATGCACAAAAATTTGTCTAAATCAAATAACCCGTCAGTATCATTCTTATAGTATTTCTTCAATTTGTTCATAGATTGAATTTACCATTTTCCCTTTAAACTAAATGGGGATTCTACAGAGAAAAAATTTATGAAAAAGCATAAAATAACTGTCACAAAGAGTACCATTAACTTATGTTTGACCACGTCCAGATATTTATTTAAGAATAATTTAATTTCTCAAACTTCATAGACCTTAATTGTTAATGCTTTGGTTAAACATTCACACTGCTAAATCGGCAGTTTCAGAAGAGAATCAAATTAACTTGTTAAAAGAGCTTAATTTGTTTTCATTATGATTATATATATATATATATATATAATATATATACATAATTTTAGACCTGTCCTCCCATACGGAAAGAAGAATACGACATACTTGAAACAAGATCAAAGAATGCAACGAGAGTGAGATGTGCCTAAACTTCTGATTGGCCATCTAATACATGTGGCTCTTTACTTCTTCCTACCACTTGCATTCGTCGACAAACATTAGGTGATACATACATGTCACAGAAACAGGGCCATATATCCACAAGGCGTGACCTAATAGAGTGTTTATTTTGTGTCTATCATAGAAACAGGTTAAGCATGGCTGAAAGTGGAGATATTTTGAAAAACCCATTACCTTAAAGCCTAGGACAGTCAAATGTACCATATCATATGACCCCAAAGTGTAAAAGTGTATCTAACGCAAATGGAAGAAATTAAATTTTTATGAAACTAAATACAATTTCCCAATGAAATACGTTCTAATTCAATTTAGTTAAGCGCATTATTTAAGATAACTTTTCAATTTACTTTCAAGGAAATATCAATATGTTGGTTGCTAATGACCAGACCGAAACTCTGATAATAAATTGATGAGTAATTTCTTGAAATTATTACTCTCTTATTTATGGATGCTTACAAAAAACTTATTTAATTAATATTAGTCTCCAATGCGATAAAAAGAACTCAAATTTTCTAATTCCTTATTATCACCTGCAAAAAAAATTCATACAGAATAATTTTCTGAACTCTTTTTGTTCATGAACATGCATTTTCTTTGGTAGTCAAAATTTTTATTAAACAATCTCTGTAAATTAGGAAATTTTTCTATTAATCAAATTAGCAAAATTAAATTTCCTTTTCGGTGATTTGTTAATTAAGATAACCATGCACACGTGAGATAATATAAATTATTAATTTCGTTTTAACATTTTTTATCTACGTGTAGATTTCAGATATTGTGTCTGTGCGCATGAAATTTCTATCTGAAATCAGTCCTGCAGCCAAGGTGAATAAAAACGAAGTAATCGCAAGTTCTACTGTGGTGCTATAGTAATAACCCACGATATTCAGTTGCTTTAGGACAAGGGATTGCGATCAGGACATATTTTTCCCCGCTTTTGGAGTAGGAGATTTAAATAATCAAAAGGGCAATGTTTGATAAAATCGCCATTGGTACAGAAATGTACGAGGATTTCAATTAAAATCAAAGTTAATTAAATGGAGAAATACACTCGAACACTGAGAAGTTGATAATGAAAGTCTTTCAAAATGTCGATAATATTTTAAAAGCAAAAAGTTAAGCAACTGTTATTTTTATTAGAGCCTAATCTGAGCAATAAATACTTTAACTAACACCAACTTACCGCTCTTGACCGAAGCTAAAGAAGCATTTCTCAAGATGGTACGAATAAGCGCTCAACCCGCTCCGGTGGACAACAACAAGGTCTGGTTATAAAAGACGGGAATTACTTCAGGAACCTATTGATAATATTTTACAATTGATCAAAATGACTTGCGTACAAAGTGAGAAACACGATGAAAATAGAAGTTGCATGAAGGAAGACTTTTTTTAGATTCTCTGACTCTGTTCTCTTTTTATAATCAATTATCATTATGAATTTTTTACTATTTTAACGCTTTCTAACAATAGAAAAATATATTCTCGCCTTGTCAGGGATAAAAATGTGAACGAAAACAGCAAACGGGAATTAGGAACGCAAAATTTTCAAATGAGCATATTAAGATTTGTCAATCAATCTGATTTTAAGCTGATTTGTAATACACATAATGATAAACTAATTAATAAATTATATTGCTCGAAAGTAATTTTTCTGATTAACTTCGAAAAAATAAAATAACTCTGCGTAACGATAGACATAAATGTCCCATTTGGTCGAAAAGTTCATTACTTTTGACCTTACTATCGGCTCTATGTTTACTGAAACGGCATATCTCTATGTTGATGTGGTCTCTTGAACTACGGAAGTTACCTTGGTTATCATAACCTAATCCTATTTATTTGAATTTGTCCTTATCTTGTCAAATGTCTAACAACCCAAAATGCCATCCCAACAGTACAGTAAGGGAACTGTTACCTCAGTATTCTTAAAACCGCTTTTTCTCCCTCTTAATTTTTATGCTTTGATACTAATCAGGTAAATAGTATTCCATATGCACCATTTCTCTAGCCAATTGGAGTCTGTAAAAAAATTTTAAAGACTGATATATTTATTGCAAAATAATAAAAGGATATAAAAATAAATGGAACGAAGACATTTGGGCTTGATTCCAACATTAATACTTTAAATAAGTGAAATTAGAGGAAAGTGTGATCACATCAGTGATACTCTAAAAATTTCCTTTCGAATCGCAATTTGAGCCTTTCCATGATTGTCTCATTTGAGAAATGTAAGCGACTTCAGCATAAATGACTGTTTCGTTGATCAACTGTCTCCTCAGGTTTGGGTTGTTCTGGCCCAATCAGAAAGAGAGAGGAAGTATCGTTAACGGCAAATTGAGTGAAATTGAGGTATTCGAGACTCTGCGAAGAAGATAAAATGACCTTAATATTTTCACGAGGATCGAAAGTTGGATGATTGATTTCCATATGTCTCATCAAGTGGTCTTTACGATAATAACCCTGCAGACAGATGCTACATTGGAACGGCTTAAAACCCACATGTTTCAGAGCGTGACGTTGGAGATTAGAACGCTGAGTGAAAGTGCGACTGCAGACATGACAGCGGTAACTACCATGGGCAATCTTGGTATGCTGTTCTAGTTGTTGAAGAGAATAAAACTGCATTTTGTTGCACTGATTGCAAGGGAAATTTCGACGTCCGACAGAAAATTTCCCTTTCGCAGTTGAAATCCTTTTCCTGGGAGCATCATGCTTTTCATGCTGGTTGTTAAACATACTTGCAAAATCAGGTTTCACAGGGGTGACAGGGGAAGATTCATTCGAATTAATTGAACCTGAATGGGAGAGATCGAGTGCCCCTGAGTCTGTGCTAACACAATCTGGTGAAGGAGGAAAAGTTTGACATATTCTAACAGGAGTGTAAGACTTTCGTTTAGACGATGAAGACATAGAGGAATTTATTTTCACCGTGACAGGAGGATTAGAATCAACAGAAATTTTCAACTCTCCATGAATGAAACATTTGGAATACTTGCTGAGCAGATGATTTTGGATCGTCCTTTGGATGACGCTTTCAAGCTCTTTGCTCTCTGGCAATACAGCTGGTAGGGTTTCTCGTTGTTGAACTGTTTGAAATTGCTGTATCAGTTGCAAAAATATTTGCGCAATCGGGTCAGTTAGCATGTTCAACGGTGGACCCGAATCAGACATAATCGGTAATTCTTGCATTGATGAGGCCATGAAATTCGGAGGCACATTACTTCTCACGGACATGTCTTGTGTCACATAAGCACTCATGGTTTGGAAAATCTAAAGGAAGAGATTCATAAATTAGGACGGTTCTTTAAGGAAGGCTTGGAAAATGCTTGTTGGTTGACGAGGACTTACGAAATGTAGAGACTAACTGAGACATAACTTGAGAAAAGTCTCACTTATTTATACAATTGCCATAAAGCGCTTATCCCACTTTAGTCCTATCAAAATACAGATTATTAAAGATATATGGTTAGTATTGGCTGCTTGTTCCCAGAATGGTGGACAGACGCACATAGGAACGAAGGGACAACCAATAGGAGTGTGAGATTGTAGTTTCGCTCTGATTGGTTCCGCTTGTACATTTGACTGCGTCCTAACCTCATGCTGAAACTTCAACAAAATTAATTAGTTTTAAAATATCCGGAAATTCAATGTCAAATTTTTGAGATATTAAGGGAGATTTATTTTTATTTTTCGTTGATATGAATTATGTTTTGCAATTATAGAGTGCTTTGGAAATAAATATATAAAATGACTTCATCGTTTTATTTTAAATTTTCTCAATCATTTTGATTTGATAGATATTCACCCCATGATATTTGCCGAATAGTTTTAGTCAGTAATATTCCTGTTGTCAAAGTTTTGGTATCAATAGAAATATTAATTTTTAACGCACGGTAAATGTAATTCATTCATATTTAACATTTAATTTGATTTTAGAGTTAGAACCGTTTAGAGGAACAATTTAGGGAAGAATCAAATTAGATACGCCCCTATGATGTTCTTTCACTCTCTTCCCATACTGAATGCTTATCTGAGGTTCCAACCGAATTTATCTCCACTGATAATTTATATTCTTAGGACCGTTCATTTCGCTTTTGGCCCAATTTCGCTTACGATGGCAAATATTTAGAACTTTTGCCAGTTATTTTGGCATAATGAAGAACAATTTTATTTGCTATTTCGAAAACAATTGATAATTGACTATGATAAAATTTTTGACATTCAATCTTTTATTTATCATTTGCACGAATTTTGAAAATGTACAGAAATAGGTTTCAGCATATTAAAAGAACAAATATCAATTTAAAAAATAAGCCAAAATGTAATTGAAATAAAAACTAAAATGTGATTGAGGTCCTAAAAATGAATCATTTAAATTTAATAATTACGAAATTCAATAATGCACAAATTTGTTTAAGAAATAGCGAAATATTTTGATATATTTATCATCCTTTGAGATCATTATTAGTGGTCAATTGGCATATGAAATTCATTTGGGCTATTAGTATTATCAATTATTTAGCTGGTGAGCGAACATCGCCGTCGGTAAGGTAAAAGACACATGAGTACATGTGTCCTTTCCCTAAACTGCTGCTTATCAGTACCTACAGAGGAAGTCAATGAGTGCTTATAGTAGATGCTATGTCTGAAACGTAGAAAAGCGCCTAATTATAGCCACTTTAGGCCAACAACTACGAAAACGAAGGGTGACTAGAGCTAATGAACTTTAATTGATGCATAATGGGCAGCTACAAATGTTCCATATCTTGTCTGGGATACCTGCGTACGATAGTGCTCCAGATTGCGGTTGCATAGTAGTTTGGATTAAAGAATGTATGCTTAGGTTTAAGCAGGTGCTTCTAGGTTACGCATTACGTATAAATACAAAAAGTTGGTATGATATCTACTTAGACTGTTTAATGAGAGGCTCGTATTATGAAAGCAATTGACTATCGGTAGTCATGTAATAGAAGAAGACGATAGTGCAGCATGAATAAACTATTTTTCTGTCTAATGCGGATTTCAATAAAATTCGAAGCTTCCACTTTCTTATTAAGAGGAATGGTCAACCTTCTCACCAGCTTCTTTTTTGGCTTTTTATTTGGCTAAATTCATGGGTATAGGCATCAAGTTACTTTGATATAGGAGAATTCGTATTTGTTCACCCGAAGAATGTTAGAATATCATCTTAACTCCTAACGTTATGCGAATGACGAATCTTTTGTGATGATGTACATTAAACTTAGAAGCTTGTAGTTGTCCAATTACAAAGGACATCCAAAATTATCGAAAAATCCCAGCACATATTCTTCCATTTGAGATGAATGGTAAACCACTGAAAATCCCAAATCCACTAAATAACTCCCCACCCAACCCATTAAATTAAAGTCTTAGCACTATTCAACTATCAGCAGATCAGTTTAATATATACAAGTATCATACACAAACGAACAAATTTAATATTGTTGTGAGGTGGCAAATGCACATTTTCAGGGCAATTCAAAATAAATTATATGATTTATCAAGTGAATCTCCTGCTGCAAAACTTTATTTATCTTCTTCAAAGCTTGTGAAGATCAAGATGAGAAAATGGTAAGCCACAATCAAAACAAACATCCCATAGCAGAAAATGATAAAACTGCCAGAAAAAAGCTACATTTTACCAATAAATTCTACCAATCAGAGTGAGTTTACGGAGAGTTATTATGACTATGATATTACGAAAAAGTATAAAAGTTGATGTTGATTACTTGTGTAGAAGTTGAGCTAGTGACAGTCAAACAAAATTCCGCCACAGAAGGTCAATGGTGTTAGGCCAAAATGTATTGATAAAGCAATAATGAGGGGATTCAAGCGGGTAAGATAAGTAGCAAATGCAAGAAGAGAGAAACAGGAATAAGTATATTATGAGTCGCTCCATCATTTGTGTTTATTACAGGGGAAACATCAGGTTGCAACAGAAGTTCTGTACAATTTTTGAGCTATGTGCTTAGGGCACGATTACCTCAATTTAACTTGTTCATGTTGTATGCTTATCTATGGTAACTAATGAAATATTATTTCTTCTTTCAGATTGTGTGATAATCATCGTTATTAATAGCTATCTCTAGCCCTAATGTACACTCCAAATAAAGACCATATCAGGCATATTTAACTGTTTGAATTTCATCAAGGAAACTCGGCAAGCTCTCTTTGAGCGAACACACTGAAAGACACTTCTGGAAATGAGGTTGTGAATGAAAAGACTTGCAGAAGGTGGTTTTCACCCTCACCTTCCAAAAAGGATGACTTCAGTCTGAAAGACGAACCGAGAGCAGGATGCTCTAAAAATCTCAATTCTGAGCAATTGCAAGTTGCCATTGGTGAAAATCCAACTTACATTACTAGAGAACTGAGCAAAACCTCTCACCTACGCCGCCACAGGACCATATATAGGGAGATGAAAAGACTTGGCTAGGAAAGTCTCAAAGGCTGAGAAATGGGCCCTCCCCCCTTCCCCACACGATTTGTCAGAAATCAACAAGCAACAATGTGTGGCCTGTTGTGCTTCACTGTGTTCTCGTAAGCTTCAGGTACCTTTTTTACACCGATTCACAATTCACAGCAACGGGAAGTGGCGATCCTTTATAACGATGTTAAGCACAAGAGAAAATGGCTCAGTCAAGACAGTGGTTTAAAGCCAATTCCACAACCGAGACAATTCGGGATTGGACCCAAAAAAATTCACTTGTGTGCATGGTGGGATTTGAAGGAATTGTTTATTATGAACTAATGGATGACAATCAAATAATAACATCTGAAGTTTGCTGTCGGTAGCTAACTCATTTAAAAGCAGTTGACGGCAGGAAAACAGCCTTCTTTGATCAATCGAAAAGGAGTGATTTTGCACTGTGACAATGCCAGACCCCACACTTCAGGAGCAACCAAAAATCTCCTTGAAGAATTTGGCTGGGAAGTCATGCACGTTCCACCCACCATGTTCTCTCGATCTTGCACCAACCGATTTTCATCTTTTCAGGAGCTTAGAGAATCATTTAATGGGAGAAAGGTTTACTTCAAAAGGGGGGGTGGAAATGAAGCTGGTTTCTATTTTTGAGTCTAAACTGACTAAATCCAATGAAGAAGGAAAGAGAAAGCTTATGGCAAGATGGGAAGACGTAATTAATGAAAATGGCGACTGTGTTGAACACTAAATAAATATATCTTTGACAAAATTTTCACCTTAATTAAAAATTTAAAAATTGGATAAAACTTCTGTTACATGGTGATATATACGTTATCACGAAAGCAGTGGGTACAAATCTTTAATCAGTATTATCCAACTGAAGCGTTTGAAAACAGTTCAAGCGAACGCGCAAAAGTAAAAATGAAATGATATCGAAACGAATTAAACAAACATTGTTCAATGGAAATTTAAGAAGTTTTTCTGGAGTCCTTTATTAATTTACCTTTCCTTACATTTCTTAATGTCTTACTTCGTCGGGCTTTGGAGAAAAAGATGGATTGAATAGATAGGACCGAGCAACTTAATTACTTAATTGATCAATAAGCGGTGGACATTGGGAGATGGGAAGGAGAAATGGTCAATATTCTAGGGGATGAATCATGACATTTGAACTTTGGAACATAAAGTCGTGAATTCTCATTAGGTGGATATTATACAATCCAAAATCCACAGGTGTTTGCCGCTGCCGATGCTTTATTTATTTACTTATTTTTCAATATTTTCAATATTTTTTAGTTTCCATTCTTTTAGTTCTAATTAGACAGAAAACCCACTGCTCCTTTAATACGGTAATTCATAGTAATAGCGATCACTTGTGGGGAGTATACATGCAGACAGGTGAATGTGCACCAAGTTCGAAAAAAACAAATTTTTAGGCCTCTCGTTAATTTAAAATTTATTAAAACACAGATTGTAAGCTTTCAAGACTTCTAAAGCAACTAATAACTATAACATCTCTCTAGAGAGAGTATTCCTCGACGCATTTGTTAGGGGATTTGTGAAATATGTAGCTATTCGCTAAAGGCTTTTGAATATTCTATTGATTGGCGTGCATAGGATTGTAATAAGTTGGATTGAGATAAAGGTGAAGAGAAACAAATTGGATAAAAATTCAGGATATATCCGTAAAGTCTCCAATGTATCGATTAGAATCAACACCAGGATGAGATTTTCAGAATATGATTTCAGACTGCCTTTTGAGTGAAATGTCTATGGCAAATGTGACAAGTGAAAGGCTTTAAATCCATGTGGGTTATGGCATGTTTCAAAAGTTTTAGTAGAACGTACTTCTTAACAGATATATACATAAATGACATCGAAAAGCTCCGCCAGCCAACTCCGTATGAAACGTCAGCTTCAATTTGGAAGAAAGTGAAACATTAAAGCATCGATTACGAGAAAATTATTAGGAGCACTCGGTAGAGTTGTCGATTCTGTTTCCCAAATTCCCAAAAATTGGATTTGTTGGCTGTGCTGTTTAATGCTCACCTTCCGTCTATCAGTTAAACGCAATTGTTTGTATGGTATGTATTCCTGTGAAACATTTTTAATTTCATATGTTCAATCACCTTTAGTTCTTATTTGAAATAAATCAAGTGGCGTTTGAAAAGTTTGCCTGCTGTTATTTATTCATTCTAGAAAATGGGTAAACTTTTAGCAAAGCTTATTTGCAAATAGTAGCTATACCACACATTTCATTAAAAAAAGTTTCAGAATGTAATTTGTGTGCCGACTGTAAAGATCTCTGATGTTATTAAATCTTTCACAAAAAAATTTCCTCCAGGTGTCTGTTTAACTTTTCGTTGTATGATTCCGCTTATGCAATAGTACATATATGGACAATAACAGTTATCGTGCCGTAATGAAGTCATGATAGAAACTCTGATTAGGATAGTAAGTGACGTTTCGTGTTGTTTATAAAATACTGAAATACTGGACTATTCAAACCTGCAAAATTTTAAAGATAGAGGGATTTATCACATTTGAGGAAGATAATAAGTTTTCGTTACATTATACAAGCCCATCAATTACACCACATTGTTACACTAATACACTTCTCTGTAACTGTGAAAATTAGAAGAAACAGGCAAATATCCTTGTCTAACTAGTGAGTAAGCATGGTGGTTGTTAAGGCAAAAGGCGCACCTATAATTGCACTGCATGCCATAAGGAGTGAGAAAGAGCAATGTCTTCCCCCGAAAATGCCTCCGTCTGGTACCTCCGGAGAGAACTCAAGGCGCATTTAGAACAGTTGCTATGACTGAGGGTGGGTGCTAGAAGAGATGGCTAACTGTGCTCACTTTAGGCCAGCTATAGTAGCTAGTGGAGAGGAGGAAGATGGGCGGATTAATGTGCTTGAGTTGTGAGGGTGGGGTAGAAGGAAAGCCTGGCCTCCTGTCATTATTGCTTGTTTAAGCAGGACCGAGGTCTAAGACGCTCAAGTACAAACGTGTTCTTCGTTGTGTTGGCCTGGTAAGTTTTGACTGTATGGCTCTAAAAGCTATTTACTAAATTACCAATGTCTTAAATTATTTTTCTGTGAATAATTGGAGAAATTGAATGTCCGCGAAACCTGTCTTAGGTGGACCACTCTACTCCCGAAATCGAGTGATTGACGATGACCAAATAACAGAATAATATGAAACTGACGTCTTTATAAAGAACATTTTCTAGCAAATATGCATTTAATCCATATTAAAAGTCGTCAAAGGCTATATCGTAGCGAAAATCTCGAAATAAAACTGTCAACTGATCAGGATTCATAGAACTTCCGGACTGGTCTTCTTTAAGAAGTGTTTGCTAAAACTTTGGTCCAAATTCATTTCACTTGCTTTTGGCGCTGCATTTCAACCTGGGGTCTCTTGCATTTGCCCAAGCATGTTGTGGGCAGACAGTTTTATTATTAAAATGTCCGGTAGTAACAGCCGAATTTACAAGCATTTCCACAAATTTAAAAATTCTCGCACTCCACAGTTGTACAAAATTCTCAAATTTCCTCAAATTGGCAAAATATTGGAGCAGCAGTGATAAAAGATTCACGTATCCCCAACTCATAAGATTCAAACAAAACTTTCTTATTCCATATTTTGGACAACGACGTTTGAGAAAAGAAATATCCTGGAAATTAATGTTCGTAAGTAGAAATTTGGGGTAGGTGGGATGCAAAGAGAGTACCTTGCTCAAAAATTTCACGACAGATGATTGGAGATTGTTTCCAGTTGCTATGGCTTTACACATCGACTCACGAATTCCAGAGATTCCGGAAATCCCTTTTTTCTCCTGCTGAAAATTGTGAGCAGCCCCGTCATCAACCCTCTCTCACTTTTTTGAGGACACAAATAAGTTCTCTGCAGCAGAGTAAAATAAAACCACTTAATAATATCCAAACTCGGAATGCATTATAAACTTTTGATGATTTCAGCGTGAAGATTAAATGTGGGTTCACCGATGGCTCAAAATGATACACTTAAGACAAGAAATAATAAACTTTGACTCATGCATAATTCTGGCAAATCTTAAGTAATCAAAGAAATTTAAGTACTGTACGGGTGATTTGTACTAAACTCTAAATATCAAATCAAGTCTGGTTCAACTAGCCAGACCCTGGCCTCGGTAAATCGATACGTATTTATATGTTTGCTGAGCTTCGTAAACTTGATTTTGGAGGCACATTTAAACATGTTTGATTAATGAGGAAACCGAAATAAAAATGGTTTAAAGCAGAAGTTCTTATATTCAAATACAATTAACTTGAAATTAATTGTTTTCAATGATAGATTAATAATAACTTTTCTGAGGGTTTAAACTGAAAATTTTAAATTGAAAAAAATGTGGACATTTAACAAATAGAGCATTAATAAGCAAGTACTCATTTTAAAAATGATATCTGCAACCCGCTAATCAAAGTTATGATCTAGACACAGTATACTTATTGTGGAAAAGAAAGCCTGAGTGAAGATATTCACTGCGTTTTGAATGTTCAATTACGTAGCCAATACCTAGAGCACTTACCTAGATTAAATCAGCGCTTTCGTAAGATTGTTTATTCCAAAATTAGAAGTTATGCTGTAAGCTGATTTTAAAACCACAATTTATACATCTGTACTCAAGGATGTTAGAATGACCCTCAAAAATGCAATAATTCAGTTTTTGTTTTCACTATCAGGTGTTTTACGTGTGTAAAACTAAGTTTGACAGCATTTCCTTGACAATTAGTTCTCCGCCTACAAAACTCCCTTTGAAAATGTGAAAATATTCATGGGGAAGACAGTACATAATTCGCTTTTAATCGACGTGGCAATAACATCCTTCAATCACGTTCTCAAAGTTGTGAAAGTTCTTTGTTTTCTATTGATCACTGAAATAGCACTCTTTATCGAATACGGAATGAAGGTGAGTAGAAGAATGAAGACGGTTCGGAACAGTAATGACGCCTAAGAATAATTGATGGTTCATCTCAAGACTGGAGGGGAAAATCAAGTTTGAAAAAATCTCTCCCCTCCCATTCAAAAAGATCTTATAAATACTCAAGTTAGGGGAAATGGGAGGCGGAATACTGGACTCTGGTAGCTTCATCTGTTAAAGACAGTAATTCAGTCATATGGAAAATTTTATTATGCACATTGCCATTCGCTTATCAGTAAACCTTTTGTAAAATCAACAATTTTGTTTTAGTGATATAAATTGTAATCTTTCTACTGCGTATATTCACCAAAATGCAGTTGAAAAAAGCATTTCTGGCTTTACGACATGCTACAAATCAACTTTTGATGCAAAAGATTTCTCAATTATCTCCAGCTTAGATGAAATGCAGAACATACCCTATTTCATTTATCTCGGTCATAACAAAACTACTCTGTGACTTTGATTCACTTTTGGCTATTTTCCTTAATATTACCAGAATTTTATGTATGTTATTAACTGATATTTGATATCCTTTGAAGTTTAACTGACGTATGGAAAATTTCATCGAACTTATTTTAGCAAAAAAAGGAAATACAATAACAGATAGTCGAATCCCATACATGCCGCCATTTAATCATGGACATTTATTTCGTTCTGTTTGAGTATTCGTACAAAAACAGGGTTCGAATTTAAAACTCAGACAAGGCTCTTGTCCCTTTTAGTGTACAAGAGAATTTAGGAGAAACACAATTGAACAAGATACGGACAGGTTGACAGTTAAAATGCTATTCATTGTGAATAAAAAATGCGCATTTTAATCCTCATTTTGAGAAACAATTGTGCTTATAAGATCACCTTTCTGTACATTTTAATAAGTCAATAGTTCCAAGGACTCCTAAAATACTCGCATTTATTTCAGAATTTAAGCAGAAGACTGGGAATGAATTTGGATTCCTTTTGCGGTTTTCCACAGGTTGTTTATATTAATGAAAGTGTGTTGAAAGACAATTTTATGGTCGCCCTCTCCCTGCCACTTTGAATAAACACTTGTCACCTGCTATTAGTCACCGAGCTGCGGTTTCCCCAGTATTTACAGATGCTGTCTCCTGTGCACAGGCCCATAGTAGAATGCGTGAAGGCGTCATGATGATAAGGTGATTAATTTAAATTATCCACCAACCCCCGCCTCACCCTCCCCCTTTTAGAACTATTTAGGTGCTTCTGTTAGCGGTGCCTTACAGTCCTGTTCGAACGTGTAAACACATCCTGCACATGCCTATGTCCACAAATTTGATGAATCATTTAAAGGATTCCCGTGGTGTTGTATTATGGCCTTTGGACCACGATAGTCACACCAAATTGAATACTTGACTGAAATGCAAATAGGAAAAGTTGCTTTATTGAAAATCACAAAAAAACCATATTCCGAACGCAAATATTCATTCTGATGTCCTTTCCTGTTCCCTTATAAGGTACCAATACTTTGATAAATTAATTTTGACCTTTTTTCTTTTATCTTAATGTTTTCTAAAATGCTATGACCCTAATATGGCTCTGACCCTTGTTAACATTAAGGTGTGATCTACTGTCTCTATTCAAACCTTGGGATGTTTACTACTTTTTGCTCAGCCCTGAGACAACGTCCCTCTTTAGTGGACGCTCTCTAGAGATTCTTGTCCGTTGCCTCAACCCACTGTGTAAAAAGTGTTCTTCTTTAAGACGTTGGACATCTTTCAGATACTACGTTAATAGACCTATGTTAAACTCACAAATATTTGTGTTAATCTTATGAGATGCAGCAAAAAAGCACCTGAATTAGACCGTTAATTTAGAGACTAATCACCCCCACATTCCCGCTCTTGACAGCCAACCTAAACAAATCAGATTTGTTTCAAGCATGTCCATTTCTATACCCCACTTCTTTAACTCATTCCCCCTCCCTTTTCTCAAAAAATAATCACAGATATTAAAAGTTATGAATCAGATTTTTCCATACTGTAATTTTTCTCTTTAAATTCCAGTCACTTGCAGCAATTTTCCCGTCGTAACTTGCTGTATTTTCGACATACGCCTTATAGACGTACAGTAAGCATTCATATATATTCCTTACTCCACAATCACGTCTTGATATAAATGTCAATCCTATAGAGGGTAGCCATGGAACATAAGCACTAGCTGTTAAATTTGTAGATTTTCCTAATTGATCTCGACAACTAACAAAACAAACCAAAATTTGTTTCAAACATGCTGCATTTTATACTCCTTTTTGCACTCGTTTATCAAAATATAACCACGAAAATTGTATGAACCTGCTTTAATATCTGCTAAATACGTCACTTATTGTTTACTTCAAATTTATATATATGTTTGTCTCATAAATGAAATTTATTCGAACATTTTTCACTAAATTTTGGCAGGTCCTAGAAATGAATTGCTTTCAACATTTATTTCTCAGTGAAACAGAAATAAAATAAATATCATTTAGAATAGTGCACGCCCTTGAGTTTTCACGACCGTTAATCAGTGCCGAAAGATTCTACAGGGGGAAGCGATTTAGGCAGCCATCCAATTAGGTGCGACTATTTTTGTCTAAGCGCCATGGCACACGAATTTGATAACCCTTAAAACTGCTCCGTCAATTTGGACTTGGATATGCGTAGGACATGTTTACACGTTTGAACAGGACAGAGTGGTGCCTAAGGTAGCATTAGCAGAAACTCTGTGACAAGCATGTCACTTTCTACACTCCAATTCTCTAACCCATTCCTTACCTATTGCCGCTAAATGCTGTGGAAACCACGACTTAGTGACTGCAGAATGTGACAAGGGTGTTTACACACTGAGGCTGGGAGAGCGTGACCAAATTAATAGCCTATTCACCACGGTTTCATTAAAACAAATAACCTATAGAAAACCACAGAAGGAAGTTAAAGGCCCATTGCTTACCTTCGGCCCTAATTTTACGGCCAATATAAGTAATTTAAGAGGAGGCCTCATGGGAGAGGAAATTAATTAGTTTAGTGGACGAACTCAGTCCGAGGCAATCTCTCTTAAAGCTGAAGCAGATATGACTTTCGATATTGCATCGATAAAACCACTGCTCGATTTGATTTCTTAAAAATAATGACAGCGAGTATTCTAAAATTTCAATATTTTCGTGTGCCTTTTGAAAGTCCTCTTCAAAAAAGAGGAAATGGAGCATTTTTATAAATCATTCCCCAGCATTGCTCAACTTTATTTCGGAGAGAAGAAAATGTCTTCGTATGTCTGTCTAAAAGGAACAGCCTCTAACAGTATTAACAAAAATGGGTGACTGTTAAGACCTTTACAAATAAGTTAAGGTGAGCGAGGCATGTTTACGTATATTTTGCCCTATTCAAATCAGTCTTGAGATGAGCAGACAACTATTCGTTGTTTTGATGTATCTTCATTCGACTACCCACCGTACTTCTATTTTAAACAAAAGACTTTTGCACCTATGAGAACTTGACCGGGGAGTTGTTCTCCATTTAATTAAATCATTCTCTCTTTACACTCCCCTTCTACTCTCAAATGGGCCTGTGTGAGGGGAACAAGAAAGGGGTGTCTATTAGATTGAGTGTTTACCGAAGCAAAGCCGTAGGTGATGAACAGCAGATAAAGAAAAAAATTCTGAGGCACTTTCTTGAAAGTATGCTAAGCTAGTTACTTACATTAATTTTAATACCTGTTTGATATTATTTAGTCCATTGCTCAAAATTAGTCCATGCAGTTGTGGTAAGCACTGAAATAACCAATTCAAAGTATGTATGACATTTTGAATTGAGCTTCTCTGACAGAAAGCTCTCATTAAAAATATGTGAACTTGCATTGTGTCTCATATTTCTTATTCTGGGCTAAATAAAAAATTTCACTGATTTTGATTCGTTAAGGCCTGCACTTTCAAAGTGAAAAACGAACTTTTAGAAATGCCTCATAGAGATGGCTTTTATGACTAAATTATGCGAGACTAATTTAAATGTTCCAATGTGCGCCTAAAGCTGACAAGCTAGAGCTTATGCTTTCACATTAGTAACCATATTTTCACATTATTTAATACATACCTGGAATCAGGCTGAGTTATCAAGGGAAAGTAAACGTTGTCTGATTGAAATAGACCTCAAACTTAAACGTAAAAATTAGCAGAACTCAATCTTGGAGCGCCAAACTAAAAGTTCGAAATAATTTTTATTCATGCATCATTTTACGCTTTATTTTGTTCTGATGTAGATAACCAATTTTTGTCAACAACGAGAGAGAGAAAAAAGGACTGGTAAGAGAATTGCTCAGAGGCCTTAACTAGGATAAGAATTAGAAACTTGAGTGGGTGAGTGTGTGCAAAGGCCTAGCAACAAGATACAATCTCAAGGCATCTGTTACTGCTGCCTTGTTTGAGTAAGCTGCTTGCCTCACATTCCACCTTCCCTCTTGCTTCTACACAGAGTCCTAACACTGGCATTCACACTCGGGTGTGTATTTCCCCTATTGAGATTTTTATCCGAAATGTGGGACAAAGATAGCGGTTGAATCACCTTGGATGGATATATAGCTCTCTGTGGCTGCTCCAATATTCAGCTCAGTAAGTTTTCAGATCGCACTGATTCTCGAATGAGAATTTAAAATTTAGATTCGAAAGGCACCTTTAATGAACATTTTCTTGTCTAGTCTTTCAGTAAAATCAAAGTGATGAAATAAAAAACGAAAACTCCTGACGTGAATTAGAAAAGACCCTATTTTTCACTTCAGAAGAATAATTAATATCTCTTAATCGTTTCTTTTTATCACCTCTTCATCTGCGGTGAATTTCTTTAAATCAGGTGTTCTCCACCCTTTTCATCACTTTGGTTAGGGTTTCGTGCTAAAAGACACTCATATGTATTCGTAAACATCACTCATGCCAATCCTACAGGAAGCAGTAAAGAGCCACCTGCATCTGACGGTGAATCAGGAGGTTTACAACTCCTTCCCTTCCTTCTCCTAGATCTCGTATTAACAACTAACCTAAACAAACCCGATTTGTTCCAAGAATGCCGCATTCCGCACCCAACCTCCCCCTTTTATCAAAAAAATATACTCACAAGAGGGGATGAGGGCGCTGCCTAAATCAGGCACTTGCTAAATTTGGTGGTGATCGTACTTTTCGCATTTTTCAGAATCACATTTATTGAGATATTCGTGAGGTTAAGTTTACTTAAAGAAGGAAATTGCACTGGATATCGGAAATTCATTCACATTTTCCGTATTACATTTTTCAAATTCATTCCTCAATAGAAATTTTTGTATTGCTTGTCATTTGCCCAAAGTTTGTAGGTAATGCAAAACAATTTTGAATTCCACAGAGAAATCAGATTTTGGTTTATTTCGATTGTTAGTTCAGTCAATGTCTCATAAGATTAAATGGAAAAGCTCTCCACATATGACCCAAATTTAATAAGGCTTAAGAAAGGAAGTTGTCCTTTTTATCTTCACTGAAAGTAAGAGTCAACAACGAAGTAGAAGAGTTAATTTTCTGAAAAGGTAACACACGATACGTATGCTCGGATATATAAAAATATGCATGTACAAAATTGAGAGGTGTGATTGCATGTCGGGACTAGGTTTGTAAATTTATCCAGAGACCATTTTTTTAGACCAGTTAACGGAAATTCAGTTATTTGAAAATCTTGACTTATTAATGCTACCTGCCCGGGAATTATTGGAGGAATTTTTAAATTGCAACGTCTTAATGCCAATAAATGATGCAAACTGCCCCTATTAATTGAAATTTCGAATAAATCTCTTCATATGCTTTGGATTAATGACTACTTAACTCCTACGTACGTCATCCTTATTCATTATGCGAACTATTATCCAATCTCTTACGGATCTAGTATAAGCCATTTAGCATAGGATATGATCAGAATAATGATATGTTAAACTTTGCTCAAATTTAACGTACCTCAAGAAGCTTGAGGAATGAAAGGGAAATATTTCTACCACTAACGATTTCCTTATCTTTTGTTTACTATGCCCAACGAAAAGGGTGCAAATTTTGTTAATTTTGAAAAGAAAAGCTCTATTTTCAAACCTCAAGTAATTTTGAATTTTGTTTCTCAAAAGACCGATCTAATTTTAAACGATCATTAAATTTGACACATGTAGTTAGTATCGAGTCCTCTGTATGAAATTATTCATGTCTCCCCACCCTAAAGGCTGGTAGCCAACAAAGAAAAGTATTTGAAGACTTTGTGAATACGTTAAGACAAAGGTAGGGGAGCTAAAGCATTCATACGCTTTTCACTCAACTCAGTATCAAGATGAGTATTCAACCAAAAGTTACTAGTGGCTATTGTTTCGAAGCGTCTTCGCTCTATACACTTCACAGGCTTAATAAGGGGTGACGGTTCGCTTTCAATAAAAAACAATAGATTTAATCACCTGTGAGAGCTCAATCGGGGAACTGGTTTCTACTGCAGCGAATAAAGTCGTTTTGAATAAAATTAATTTCTCTCGACCACGTACTCCCCTTTCTAGTTCCACTTACTTATATGGGCCTCGGTAAAGAGTGCGTCTTGATGAGACTGTTGCTAAGCCAAGGATACAAAGCCCTGTATCGCACGTGTTGAAAATTAGGTAGCTAAAATATTCTTCACTATTGATATGCATCGGCTCCGCAGTAGTGAGCGTGTAAGTCTACAAAGTTAGAGATCCAGTGGTGTAGGTGACCAGCAGTTATGATTAATTTTGGTCAATGAGACTCTAATAGCTCTCAATTACGTGAAACATGACCTATATGTTTTTAAAAGAGGCTGATATCCCATCTCAGAAAGAAAATGTGAGCTTTCAACAAAACTCTTCACAGTTTTCAGTTGGAAGTCTACATTTCACTAATATGTGTGTGTACAAAGCTCCAGTCACAAGAAGCAATCTATAAGGCATTTGTTACTGCCCTGTTTGCGTAACCTGCTCGCCTCACAACCTTAGACCTAAAGATGGCAAACACATTGTCTGAAATTTGTCATCCTAAATATAGAGCAGTGTAAGGTTATGGGCGTTAATTTAACCTGATAAAATACCAATATTTCGCCTCAAAAATTTAGGTAGGTCACTAAAATCTGATGGCGTAAATAATCAATAACTCTCAGTTATTTATGAATCAAACCTTCCAATGCGGCTAATTTTATCTCTATATTCGAACCGATTATTCGACTGAAGGAGTCGTCCCCTTATTTTTTCGCGATCCCCCATGAATACAATAAACACTTATGTTTATTCCTTTCTCTCCAATCTCTTCTGAATATTCATGTCAATCTTACAGGGTGCAAGTGAAGATGCATGGCTAATTTAGAGTTTGCCTTATTTATCTTGACAGTTAAACTAAACAAACCAGATTTATTTCAAGTATACTGTGTTCAACATTCTACTTCATCCCTTTTATCCAAAATACAATTGCAAAAGCAGAGATGGGGTATCATAAAAATTATATGCCGGCAAAATATAGTTTTTTTAAAATTTTTTTGCTTTTTTCGTTATTTAAGGTTTTGAGGGAGTTATGCACAGAAAATTAATAGTTCCAAAGGTTATAGGGAAGCAATTACACTTCTAATCGGTTTACCTTGATGATATTCATTCGCATTTTCGTTTTTATATATTTCTAACTTCAAATCGCTTATAATTTTTATAGTGATGGGCGAAAGAATTTATCTCTGAGGCTATATTACTGTATGTTATTCCTCACTGATAAACAAAATGCACAGAACCATTAATTGATCTGCACTAAGTGATGAGAGGGGTAAAAGGGCGATAATATATTTGGATATATTTGTTTAGACTCGCGCAAGCCATTAGAAATCACACTCGTTTTAAACCCACCTCCAAGAATTTCTACAGCTTTGAACAAGGTAAACACCGACTTCCACCAGAAAACGTGCCAATGATTCACCAACATTTTTTGAATGGAAATTAATGTTTCATACCATTTTTAGCGGGAAGGTGTTATTTAAAGAGATTAATAATTCATGACCTTCAATATGCCTCCTTTAGAAGAATAGAAAATTTTATATTTTTATTGTAAATGTACTATGAGTGGCCTTTATTAATAGAGCGGTAACTCATTACAATTACTACTATAATGAGTTGTGGTCTTTTAAATATGTCGGATCTAGTCTCATCTACTAGCTTTTAGTCGTAAAAAGATATTAAGAAAATCGGATGGCATGATTGACCATGAAATTATATCAAATGGTCATCGAGCCCCAGATAAAATGGGCTTAAAGTTATTCAAGACTGGACCACAATTAAATACGGCATCACAAAATAAACTCTCTTTTTTGAAAATATGGACTATTCAGTGCTTTTAAATTCAAGCAAAGACTTCAGGTTATTTCACAACCCTCCTATTTTTGTTCCCTCCTCCCCCCATATTATTTCTTATTCGACTCTCTTATTGCTTCACTTTTTCAATTTCTTTCCGATAATTAAAACTTGCAAAAGATTTCTTGCTTTGACAAGGACGATAAAGTAACAGTAAAGAAAAAGACAGATGTAAATTAATGTTGAAGAGCTTATACTAGTTGAAAGCCATCAGGTCAAGAGATGAGTACTAATTTTGTGAAAGTTGGTATCCAGAGGGATTTTGGATCAACGATGATGTTGGTGACTTTAAGTAGGAGATATTGAATGGGTTGAAAAACAACGAATGATTCTGTCTTCTCTATTACAGCTCATATTTTCACCGTCACAACGATCAAGCCACATCGAATGGAGAAAATTTCTCAAATTAATGATGTTAACATCATGGTTTTGTTGCCAGGTCGTAGACGATTATAGTAACTCAGAAATTAGTATAGATTCCAACTTAAACCACTTCATTTTAGTTACAATTAAAGCATACTTTGAAGCATCGCATTCTAAAGAAACATGGCTACAGCTTAAGAGTATATGAGTCTTTCAGAGTCGATGTGCTGATTCATACACTTAAATAACCAGGAGCATGTTCGTACTTATCCTATGTCCCGCTCTTGCTTAAACAGGCAAGACAACATAAATTCACACCCTTCCACTTCTATATAGCTCATGTTCGTTAACTCTACCCACCTTCCGTTGCTACAGATGCTGGGCTAGAGTGAGTACAGCTAGGCGGTCTAACTCTCCCCCTCTCACGCACAGTAACTGCTCCTAAATACGCACTGAGTCCTCTCTGTAGGCACTAGACAACAGAGGTTTCGGGGAGAGGATATCAGTCTCCCTCACTAATACGTAGATGCTATGTTGCTCACACGTGTGCTTTTCGCCTTAGCAACTGTGAAGTTTGTGAAATAGCTAACAGAGGATGAGAATTGACATATTTTATACATGCTTGAACAAATTTCACGATGCATGATGGCAGGAGTTCTTCCTGTATGTATACAGACATTTATTATTTCTCAGAGACTCAAAAGTGGGTTTCTCTCTTGCTTTTAAGTATAAGAATGGACATTATTACCTTGGTAGTCCCATTTAATTATCACTTTTGCAATTAGTAACATAATTTTCTGTAAATTCATCTTAAATTTTGCACATTCTCGTTCATTCATGTTTGAATAATCAAAATGAAATGTAGTGACTATTCTGACATGCGATTAAAAATTTCACTTATAAGAATTAACGGCAATATACATGATAAAATGGATAGTTTTCACTTTACTGACATTTAATATGAAAATAATTGACATTTATTACGCCAAGAGGGTTAATAGGATCTTGGTAAAAGGGCAAAAACTGACAGCAACTTCAGCTCTGATATATTATAGAATACAAACTTGAGAGATTGATTTTGAGAAGTGTAAAATTGTGGGTACATTGAAGGTGCATAATTTCAATGACCTTAAATATGAAAATAATTAAAAATATTTTCCTTAGAAAATTAAACCACTATCTCTGACGAAAAATGCACGCTAATTAAACAAACAGAAGTATTAAACTCAACATTAAAAAGCTTTACGGGTGATAATTTATCACAATGTCAGTTTAGTTCAGTTTTTCCAAATCTCGAACACAATAGATCACCTCCCCTCCCCCCTTCCACTCCATATTAGCATAAATGGACAGCGTATAACTCAAATCGGCATAAACTACATCAGTATTAAAAACAAACTTCCAGTATTTTCGAAGGAATCAGAACTACTGTTGCATACCTCTAGCACGGTATTCGGACAGACAGAGAAACGTGTATCAAGGACCAATCATATTGAGGAAAGAATCCTGCACGTCCATTGGCTATTCCTTCTCGCTTCCGTGCGTCTGTGCCGCCGTCCTAGGCACGAGGAGCCAATATCAGGCTTTAAAAACTCATAGTCTGTTTCCTGATTGGAACAAAGTGGGATAAACGTTTTAAGGTAAATATATAAGTAGGAAACATTTACTCTGAAGTCATTCATCGGTATTGACATCAACTTTCGTAAGGTATTGCCTAAATACTTCGATGGCCTTAGCAGTTCTTAATAAAAAAGTTTTATTGTGCTTTAATTTTCGATTGTAGATCATTCTAAACATGAACATCAACGAACCACAGGACATGTCTATGAGAAGCAGCGCATCGCCGACCTTATCGAATTCACCAACAATGCAACAGTCACCAACAATCGCAGTACAAAATGCATTATCAACGGACACAATAACACAAATGTTCTTGCAATTGATGCAACAGTTTCAACATCAAATGTTTCAACCACAGGAAACAAAATCCACCTCTTTGCCTGACAACAGAGAACTAGAGCGTATCATACGAAAAACAATTCTTGATCATCTGACAAACAAAAACTCCAAAATAATAATTCATGGAGAGTTGAAAATCACTGTTGATTCTGACGCTCCTGTCACTGTGAAGATCAATACACCTCTGGGTACATCTTCCAAACGGAAGTCCTACACTCCTGTTCGAATCCTCCCGGTTGTGCCTCCCTCACCAGATTACACGAGCACGGATTCGGGAGTACTGGACCTCTCCTGCTCAGGCTCAGTTCATTCAAATGAATCCTCACCAATCACACCTCTGAAGCCAGACTTTCCAAGCATGCTGCACATGCAGCATGGAAACCATGATTCCCCTGGCAAAATGAAGTCGGCGTCGAAGAGGAGATTCACCGGAGGTCGTCGAAATTTCCCCTGCAATCAGTGCAACGAGATGGAGTTTCATTCCCTTCAGCAATTGGAAGAGCACACCATGCAGACTCATGGCAGTTATCGCTGTCATGTCTGCAGTCGCACCTTCACCCAACGTTCCAATCTCCAACGTCATGCTCTCAAGCATGTGGGTTTCAAGCCATTCCGATGTGGTGTTTGTCTGCAGGGCTATTATCGCAAGGATCACCTGATGAGGCACATGGAGGTGAATCACCCTACTGTCAATCCGCTTGAGAACATTCAAGTTTTCCTCACTTCCTCACAGAGTCTAGATTATCTGAGTACTAATCAATCTACAGGCTGCAGTTCCCCCCTTCATGGTTTGGTTAATCCTGAGCAGCCAACATGCAACGACCACGTTGAACAGCAGCAATGTCCTCTGAATTGAAAAGTTGTGATATGTCATGTCCTTGCGGCATATACATTAACTGACTCAGAAATGGGAATGACTCCAGATGAAGTTAGGAAAGGTCATCGGAACCAGCCAACTTGATCAGCTCTGTTGGACCTTTTTAAATTGACTTTTCTGATCTATTTTTATATTATATTAAAATAGACCTGTAAATATAACAAATGATCTCTTTAATTTCTCCATAATGGCTGATTATTTCACCGGAGAAGTAAAGATAAATAATTTCACTAATTATGGGATGGGAGTTAGAGTGGGTGGGCACAGTTATTGGCATGAAAATTATTTTTTAGGTACTGGGTGTGGAATTGGCAGTTATCAAATTGTTCAGAACTAACGTTTAAAGTTATTCTTATGGTACTTTTTTAGGATCCACTTCTTCACATTTCATATCAAATTTTTATTATTATTATTTCATATAATTTATGCCTAACAAATAATACCCGGTTGAAATAGGAGTTCTGTCCATTTTTTTATTTTAATTAAGGTGAAAATTTTGTCAAAGATATATTTATTTAGTGTTCAACACAGTCGCCATTTTCATTAATTACGTCTTCCCATCTTGCCATAAGCTTTCTCTTTCCTTCTTCATTGGATTTAGTCAGTTTAGACTCAAAAATAGAAACCAGCTTCATTTCCACCCCCCCTTTTGAAGTAAACCTTTCTCCCATTAAATGATTCTCTAAGCTCCTGAAAAGATGAAAATCGGTTGGTGCAAGATCGAGAGAACATGGTGGGTGGAACGTGCATGACTTCCCAGCCAAATTCTTCAAGGAGATTTTTGGTTGCTCCTGAAGTGTGGGGTCTGGCATTGTCACAGTGCAAAATCACTCCTTTTCGATTGATCAAAGAAGGCTGTTTTCCTGCCGTCAACTGCTTTTAAATGAGTTAGCTACCGACAGCAAACTTCAGATGTTATTATTTGATTGTCATCCATTAGTTCATAATAAACAATTCCTTCAAATCCCACCATGCACACAAGTGAATTTTTTTGGGTCCAATCCCGAATTGTCTCGGTTGTGGAATTGGCTTTAAACCACTGTCTTGACTGAGCCATTTTCTCTTGTGCTTAACATCGTTATAAAGGATCGCCACTTCCCGTTGCTGTGAATTGTGAATCGGTGTAAAAAAGGTACCTGAAGCTTACGAGAACACAGTGAAGCACAACAGGCCACACATTGTTGCTTGTTGATTTCTGACAAATCGTGTGGGGAAGGGGGGAGGGCCCATTTCTCAGCCTTTGAGACTTTCCTAGCCAAGTCTTTTCATCTCCCTATATATGGTCCTGTGGCGGCGTAGGTGAGAGGTTTTGCTCAGTTCTCTAGTAATGTAAGTTGGATTTTCATTAATGGCAACTTGCAATTGCTCAGAATTGAGTTTTTTAGAGCATCCTGCTCTCGGTTCGTCTTTCAGACTGAAGTCATCCTTTTTGGAAGGTGAGGGTGAAAACCACCTTCTGCAAGTCTTTTCATTCACAACCTCATTTCCAGAAGTGTCTTTCAGTGTGTTCGCTCAAAGAGAGCTTGCCGAGTTTCCTTGATGAAATTCAAACAGTTAAATATGCCTGATATGGTCTTTATTTGGAGTGTACATTAGGGCTAGAGATAGCTATTAATAACGATGATTATCACACAATCTGAAAGAAGAAATAATATTTCATTAGTTACCATAGATAAGCATACAACATTAACAAGCTAAATTGAAGTTTGATATTGATTATTTACTCAATCTGTAATTAGAATTATACGTTTCCTCGGGTCTTCATACCTACCAGCTTTTTTATTCATAGGAGGAAGCGAAGAGAAAGTATTGCAAGCCTTGTGGAAGCCTTTGATTATCTTGGTCCGTTGAAATTTATCATGAAATTACCAAACAGAGTCGGCATTTGCTTCTTTTCTATGTGTCCTCAAACGTACGATATGTTAAGTCCAAGTTTTAGTCCTGAACTAGATTGTCAAATTAATAAATTGCGATTAATTGTGATAAGCTTAGTGATTAGCGTTCATTTCTCCACTCTGGAAAGATATGATGAGCTAAAATATTGGAGACTATTTTTCCTTTCAAAATGTACAAACAGACGCATTCATTCAACATTACCAAATCATCTGGCTTATTTCCTGGTCCTGATATTTCCAAAAGAAATATTAAACAGAAGCTTCTCCATTTCCGTAAATGCTTCTATTTAAGTTTCACCTTCTTTCGGTGCTGTTTAGAAAACAGTCTAATTCTCTTAATGGGGATATTATATTATTTAAATTTAAGAAAAGATATATACAATCTGAAGAAGAAAGAATAAAGGATGATCAAATTATTTAAAGTTGTCCTATTTGTAAAATCTTATAATTGTACTTGCTTGACCATTTAAAAAGAACACTCTCTAGTAACTAGGCAGACTTTTACCTACAACCCGTAGAATAGCCGTTGTTTGTGTACTTCTCAAACAAAGCGAGCACTCTATAGGTGCCTCAGAAATTATTCTTGTTGCTATGTGCCTAATATGGTATTAGCATTGGAATAGAATGGACTCCGGACTGGACTACGTACCCTGTTCCAGCTGCTACTGCAAATTCCCACCCCTCCCCTCTTTACCCTAGCAACTTATTAACATTGAGTTAGAGCACTCAACGCACAATGTTAAGAGTAGGAGGGGGTCACATATATGAATGAAGCAAGACACGTGAGGTACGTTACTATGGCCTCTGATAACTGTCCGTGTTTACTCAGTTTGCCGCTATTCTAAATGAAAATAATGCTAACGAGATTTCTAGCTCTGTTAAGAAAGCATACTTACTATTGGCCAGGGATTGCGTTAAACAATGATGCATTGACCATTAGGCGAATAAATCACAAATCACTCTTTTAATATATTACATTTTATTTCATTTAGATATGTGTTGGTGGTGCAGCTTTACCTGTTCTCATCAGACAAGTTAGACGTCATGAATTTAAATACCAACGGGAGATATCTTGGAAACCGAATGACCAACTAACCTGGTTAGGTCTAATTATTAGAGTGGTGATAGAATTTCATTTTCCTATTGGAAATCGTGATGATATTCCTTTTGCGGCTTTTCACGTATACCCCATCGAAAATCATCTGAACTAACTGCAACCATCACGTCATCTATCTGCGTTTTGGTGATTAGACGCCCGACCACTTATGTGTTTCAACTCAGAAATCTCCTACTGCTCGACCGAAGCAAATTTGATGACTCAAGCATACATACTCATGGTAAGGTGAGAAACCTGACATTTTCCAATACTTATAAATGGATGTTTGAAATTATTCATCCATACAAATTTTTATTTAGGCAAAGAAATGCACTTCTTTAATGATTTCACGTGAGTATCCAATGCCAGATTTTTGGGATCATATAGTGAAATTACTACTGTTGCAAATGAATTTAAAGCTTAAACGAATATCTTTTGTCCTTGAGGTCATTCACAAGATTAGACCAAGAATATCAAATTTAAAATCGAAAGAGTTAGTTTTAGACGCCTTTGAATTCGCAATCCCAGAGTCTCTATATTCTGGGTTCTGAGAATACATCAGAATCTGAAATTATTGCCAAAACATTCTAAACCTGATATATTTTAGGAAAATTATCAGAGAGAATTGTTTATATTTGAATAGCATGCGATATCACTACGGGATCCATCATTCAGACATGTACAAAATGAAGAATCTGACATAAAAGCAGTACAAACAGATGTTTCAACACAATTCTGTTAGGAATCGAGTAATAAGAGGTGTTTACATTAATTTCCTCCACTCTACCTTGCCAACTTTTCGCAATAAATAAGTTGAAGGAGGGGTGGAAAAAAGAGTTGTCTGACCCCTTTTACCACCGCACCTCATTCAAAACGAAACTTCGTCGGAATATCTTAGAGACTAGCAGCATGTGAAATAGCTGTTTATTCAACGTAGTCTGATAAAGAATGGTAGAACCAATTTAATTTTAACTAAGATTCCTTAAATAATTTATGAAAAACCGCAATAAGAACGCAAATTCATTCCTAGTCTTCTGCTCCAATTTTTCGGCTGATAAAAGCAATTTGGAAACCTATGCAAATTCAGATCAGATTGAAATATGGCTTTGTTTAATTAATTGTGATTTGAGATAATAATTCACAAAAGTTCGGCTACCAATTACCTTGTTCACGGAAACGTAATTTTAATCGTTGTCCTGACCAGTTCATTTAAGCCACCTTACCTTTCTTCGCTGAAGTCCTTCCACACAGCTACAAACCAACCGAAAAAAACAGAAATTCGGAATCCTGCCCAAGTTCGAAGGATTGTATTTTTTTGTATCCCTTTGTAAATAGGATATGCTTGCTCGTGTTAAATTTACAGATTACTTTACCATTCACATCACATATGAGATTCTCTGAACAACTGTTACCAAATCTCAATTTCGGGGTTAAGCGCGAAATTTAGGGCACATTAATCAACTTTGTCAGAATTCAGAAAATAACGCGACTTCCGTTGAAACTTGATCGATACCTCAAAAATTGGATAGTGAATTTGAAGTAATAAAAAATTTTGAGAACATTGAAAGGAGTCTTTCTATAGCAGACGAATCTAATAAGATAAAAATCGGGAAAGGGTCATCAATAATGAATGAATACAAGACTTTACCGCATTTGAATTCGGGAACATTGAAATGCCTATATTTTTAAAAGAGGGTGCCCACTTGATGAGGTTTTAAGGTTCGATCTTCACAATTTGAGTTTCAGAATAACGGGTAAGATTATGTCCATTAGGTTCAAAGTTCGTTAACCGGTTGATCTATTTCCGTGGTCGGTCATACGAGCTCAATACAGAACAGCTTACTCAAGGTGAACGCTTCAAAAAGGGTAACTATTATTACAATCTCGTAAGGTTCTCATTTCTTTAGCAAATTCAAGTATGGATATTTAGAAATTTATGCTGACTTGGGTATTTAATTTACTACATTTATAAAGCTATTTAACTCATCCTAAATTGCTAATAATGATTCGCTTATTAACGTCAAACTAATGTGTCTTTACTACAAAAACATTATTCATGCCTCCATTTATTTTAAAGTGCAGTCAATTACACATAGATAAACTTAGATATACACACATTGGCTCTTTCAGTTGGACATATTATCAGTTCAATTTTCAAGTTCGATGCGGACTTTCTTTTTTAGATCGTTATTATATTTTTTATTATTATCACAACATTAATAAAAATTTCAATCTTTAGTTGGGGGAAGGAGCTGAAATCGACTAGCAGAAAGTTCAACAAACTTTGAAGGGAAGGGATCAAATAGATACGTAGAGCAACGTCAAGGTATCGAAAGTTTTAATTCATTTGATTTTGGAATCGGGTTGTACAATATGTACTAAGTAGGTAGTTCAAGTTGTAAAATCCAAGTTTTATGACCCGTTCCCTAGATTGCAACAGAGTTTTTTCTATTATGTTCAGTGCTTATTGATCGGCTTTTCAACCAGTAAGAACTGGTCTTATTGCCTCAATTCACTTTTTTTCCAATAGATGAGAGTCCAAATGAATTTTCATGGTATTCAACAGCTTAAAAATTTAACGTAGTGAAAATAAGGCAGCTGAAAATTGTAAATTAGCAGAACTCCTCGATCTGTGTTAACTTAGGATGAGCTAATCACAATGAGTTTCCTAATATATAAAATATTCTAAGATTGTTAGATTCAAAGAAATAGTACCGTTCGAGCAAAATTGCAGCCTTATTTTATATTTTTATATTTCAGACTGAATAAACAAACTGTTAGCCACCTTCAGTTATGCCTTCAAAATGAATCTTATTCGATACGATTATTTTATTCGACAGAACCAACAATTGCCCGTACATGCATAAACTCCTTCCCACCCTTAACTTTCGAATCTAATCACAAATAATTTTTAAGTTCTTTTTAAAGTAAGGTAGCAGGTTCATTCTCTATATGTCCTCCCTCTCACATACCCACCCAAACACAAACTTGTGTCATATCACGAGATTTTCGGTCAGGCATCTGTTGCAATTGTTTCGAGAAGTCTCCAACTCAAGTCATAGCTACCGAAAACATTGTGACTCAAATAATACCAGTGATAAAAAGAGGAGTTCTTCTCTGATAAGGATTAAAGGCGTTTTCTTGAAATTGTTCTGAGGTTGCCTCACCCCCTTCTCATTTTCATGGATGCTCAAACGCCCCTTAACAGGGCTAAAATACGTGTAGATCCTTGGATTATGCAGCTGCCGAGCAACAGCCAAAAACGCCTATTTTGTGTACGCGCTTGTGAGTAGGATGCGAAAACGATGAATAAACACAGTAAAATAATTTTCCTTTTTATCTGGGAGTAATTATAATTAACTTTCCATTTATTAATTGAAATTGCCCAGTTATTTCCCAGTATCATTTATCTTTGAAGTATCAAATGTTATGATGGTTTAAATTTGTCATAAAAATGTAGTTTTACACACAGCCAGATCGTTTCGAATTTCCACTGACGTATTATAGCAATTTTTCTTCTCACTAATGCAGCTACAGAGCAAACGTCTACAATCACCCTAATTTAGTAAAATTCGTTTTACTCAAAGTAGGTACGAAGAAAATTCTGTAGATCAATGTTTGCTCAAATCTTATTATATTGCCCTATCTGTACGTACATTTATTTTGTTTTGAATCAAGTAAATGTCACAATTTAGCACCCATCCGCATTCTCCATTATGCTTATTTCTCATTTTATAAACGATTCTTAGTTTGAGTCAGTGATATCTCACCTAAGTAAGTTCCTATCCCCACTATGATCCATTTTTCCAGAGGAACTATAAGTCTTAATCGGATATTGCGGCCACTTGAATCTATGTATATTTAAATTGATTTCGTTATGCCTGCTCAAAAACTGTAATAAACACCAAAAGTGCCATTGAAAATGAAAATTAAAACACTTTATTGAAAGCATTTAAATCTGTTCTGTTTCTCTCTGGACATCAAATCTCCATCTCTATTAATTCTTACGTCTTTTACAGTATTAACAAGCCTAAAAAAGAAAATATTTCAAAGTTAGGAGAATTTGATTAACCAAGATGGAAGGCTCAATCCGTCACTCAAAATTAAAAAATTAAAGAAACCTCTTTGATGTAAGAGCTTTCTAATACACACTGATTTCTGATTGATTGCTTATTATTTAGAAACAATCGCTGACATTTGGTACCAATAATTTATCACTTCTATTGTTATCTAATTAAATCAGTGAAATAGGAATGGAAATTATGGTATTTTCAAGTTAAAGTTTACAGTAGTTTTGCTAGTTCACTCAATCTTTGGTGAATTTCCTCTAAAAATGTAATGCCTCCACATCAGTGGGAAGAGTCCGCTTTATCATTAATTAATATATTTCATCAGAGTTCCTCATAAATAGGCGCACACAAAACACTCGGATTTATTCGTTTACAACACTCATGTCAATCCTATTGGAAGTAGTATTGGGACACCTGCATTAAATGAATTAGGAGGTTTAAGATTCCTTTATCTCCCCTCGCCGATCACGTTTTGACAGCCAAACTAAACAATCCAGATTTGTTTTTAGCGTGCCGAACTCTGCACTCCACTCCTCTACCCCCTTTCTCAAAATGTATTCATAGAAGCGAAGAGAGGGAACATAAATTGATGTCAGTTAAATTTGTCGGTGATCTTACTTCGAAAGGACTTTGTATAAGATGTTTGAGGAGTTAAGATAATGTTAACGCTTAAGTAAAAAGACTTCAAGACGAAAATGGATTTATATTGATTTTTACGAAAGATATTCATTTGTGTTTACGTTAGGCCATATCACGCAAGCCGGTCCTAATTTGTCTGGTAGAAGAATATAGAAAGAATAGCAAACTCACACCATTTAAGAGCAACAAACAACACCCTGAGAACCGTTACCTGTCCCGCATTAAACAATGAGAAGTGTGAGGAGTGATAATATATTCAGAAATATTTGTTTGGACCCGAATTGGTTATAAGATATCATTTTGGTTTGCCAACCATTCACTACGATTTTCTGCAGCTTTGATGAATGAGTGTGTTAATGATTCACCAATTTTTCTAACAAGGGAAATGACGCCTTCTACCTGACGAAAAAAGAAAGTTGCATAAAATAAACTACTTTTAGAAGAATCGAAGAAAAGTTATATTTTTTTACTTATTATTTATATTGCAAATTTTGTATGATTGATCCCTTTTAATACCATGGCAGTATAATAGAAAACTCAGGTTTAAAGCAAAGGTTTTACGCAATTGTCATAATCCATTCATATTTATGGGTGATTTTTTATCGATTTTTACCGGCACTATTTCATGTATGTCCACCCAAATATATTGGCAGATATGGAAAGTCATTTTTTTACAACTAATAATTTGCGGTTGATGATTACTAATCAAACTCTAATTAACTTACGTAGAGTAAATTATAAAATTATGTTATGAATATTTTCACTTCACTTGAAGGTGATTTCTGCAGAGGCGAATTAAAGTGATCTTGGTTAGACAGATATTCTCTCCCCTA
>CAADRB010000010.1:1358984-1379939 GCA_900708905.1 Hymenolepis diminuta
CCTCTTTCATCATGTTTTTACACTATCAATAGGAATAAAAAAGGAACATCTGTCGGTTAATTGAATGAATTAACTAAAAAATAAGCTTCCCTCATATCATTCTAAATTTAATTAAACACAATTTGTTGTTAGCATCAATGTATAATTTAAAAATTTGATCATTAAAGCGCCTTGGCCGAGGTCCAAGAGTTGATGAGGTTTTTAGAGACTGCGTTCGATCCACGCGATGAAAACTTACCAAGCGAACATGAGGAACACGTTTGCACTTGAGAATCCCTGGCCTCGCTCCTGTTTAAACAGGCAAAATGACACAAGGCCATGTCCTCCTTCTACCCTTCCACATCGATGGCTCACACTCATTAGCCCCACCCACCTACTGACGCTACATGTGTTGGCCTAAGGTGAGCACAGATAGACAGCTTAGCTCTCCCCCTTTCAATCGTAGCAACTACTCTAAATGCGCATTGAATTTCCTCTGTAGGTACTAGGCGGCAGAAGTTTCGGGGAGAGAGTATTTAGCCTCCCTCGCCCTACGTGTACGCTCCGTGTGCTCAAATGTGCGCCTTTCACCTTGGCAACTGAGATGCTTACTCACTAATTGACGAAGAATTGTGAATTCTGACATTTAGTGCGCGCTTGAACAGCGTTTTACAGACGGAAGTGTATAATGAAGAAAGCCATTTGGGTGTCCTTGAGCAAATAATGTAATTAAAAACATTATATACGCATGAGGGCGATATTACCACACCAACCTAATGAAAGAAATTATTATGTGGAAGGATTATCTAGTCACAATTTCTCAGAGATTTTGAGCTACTGTTTCCATTCTTTCTGTCAAAAATAAGCTTGAATACTGTGATATGGGTTCGACCCTCTGAATGAATAAATTCATTGTCTTTTAATAACAGCAAATTGGATTAAATTTACTCCCACTCCTTACTGCTTATTTAAAAATTAGTCCTAAGGCATTCATGCATTAAATAAGCAAAAGTTATAGTCCCTATATCTAATAAAATTTTCAAGTATAGAAATGTCTACCAAAGCCTCTAATAAATGCAACATTAACGGTTTTCCTTAACTATTATAGTCCTAGAATTTAACACGCATTGATTAAAATGATTGATTAAACATTTAAATAAAATGTTAAGTTTATCAGTTTGCGGCACATACTTCTCCTGATGTCTTAACAGTTAGACAGTACAAAATTCCCATCGTCCGACGGTGGGCTAATCTTGAACAATTTGAAAAGACTTTTATCCTTGAAAAAAGAATAATGCCTTTTGGATGTATTATTGTTCTGTTTCGATCTGAATTTGATTTAACCTAGTATTATCAAGCAGATGCCCTGATTATAGAAGCAAAAGCTAGACTTCTGATATCATGACAGTGTCGCAAAGCTCATTTAATTTAAATACATGGTAAGAAATTCCATCAGTTGAAATTAGTGCTTAACTTCTCTAATTTTTAACTTACTTAAGACAATAGCTTCCCAAATGAAATAAATGCATCATTTTTGAATGAAATTTCTACGATATAATAAAATCATCAAATTGTCTCATTGATTTAAATTCTAATTGGCACTATATATAACAGAATTTGGTCAGAATGTCACTTATCTGCCATGGACCAATCAATTAGAAGTAACTTTCTTGCACGCCCATTGGTTATTCTTTCCCACCAGCGTGCGTCTGTCTCGCCATCTTAGACATACAGAGCCAATGCAATTTTCGTACCATATTTAACCCTGTATCTGATTGGAACAAAGTGGGAAAAGCGCTTTAAGGCAATTATATAAACAATCTAGATATTTCCTCTCAAGTCATACATTAACATCGGCCTCCACTTGTGAGTTCATGTTTGTTCTCTTTTATTATCCCACTAACAATTAATAACAAGAATATTCTAAAGTTAACAATTGTTCTTGCAGATATTACTATGAATGACAACGAACCACAGGACATGTCTATGAGAAGCAGCGCATCGCCGACCTTATCGAATTCACCAACAATGCAACAGTCACCAACAATCGCAGTACAAAATGCATTATCAACGGACACAATAACACAAATGTTCTTGCAATTGATGCAACAGTTTCAACATCAAATGTTTCAACCACAGGAAACAAAATCCACCTCTTTGCCTGACAACAGAGAACTAGAGCGTATCATACGAAAAACAATTCTTGATCATCTGACAAACAAAAACTCCAAAATAATAATTCATGGAGAGTTGAAAATCACTGTTGATTCTGACGCTCCTGTCACTGTGAAGATCAATACACCTCTGGGTACATCTTCCAAACGGAAGTCCTACACTCCTGTTCGAATCCTCCCGGTTGTGCCTCCCTCACCAGATTACACGAGCACGGATTCGGGAGTACTGGACCTCTCCTGCTCAGGCTCAGTTCATTCAAATGAATCCTCACCAATCACACCTCTGAAGCCAGACTTTCCAAGCATGCTGCACATGCAGCATGGAAACCATGATTCCCCTGGCAAAATGAAGTCGGCGTCGAAGAGGAGATTCACCGGAGGTCGTCGAAATTTCCCCTGCAATCAGTGCAACGAGATGGAGTTTCATTCCCTTCAGCAATTGGAAGAGCACACCATGCAGACTCATGGCAGTTATCGCTGTCATGTCTGCAGTCGCACCTTCACCCAACGTTCCAATCTCCAACGTCATGCTCTCAAGCATGTGGGTTTCAAGCCATTCCGATGTGGTGTTTGTCTGCAGGGCTATTATCGCAAGGATCACCTGATGAGGCACATGGAGGTGAATCACCCTACTGTCAATCCGCTTGAGAACATTCAAGTTTTCCTCACTTCCTCACAGAGTCTAGATTATCTGAGTACTAATCAATCTACAGGCTGCAGTTCCCCCCTTCATGGTTTGGTTAATCCTGAGCAGCCAACATGCAACGACCACGTTGAACAGCAGCAATGTCCTCTGAATTGAAATTTTCGCTGTGTGTTATGATATCAACTAATTGTCCAAGCTCAGCAAATTTACGGACAGTGGAAACCAATTCAGGTGTATATGCAACATGTCGACGAAACTAGTCAATGTGGTCAGTTCTACGTGATGAGTTCAAATTAAATTTTGTTGTATAGTTTTATCCCTGTTAAATATATACATATATATATATATAATAATAATTATTATCTTTCATTTGTTTAGTTTTTACTCACGGCTTTATTGGATATGGGACAGATAAAAAATTAACTTGTTTTTGGCTAATTTTTGGGGCTCTGTGTTGGAGGAAATAATGATCAAGTCTTTTATTTGTAATTAATAATTACGAAATGCTTACATTCTTACTTTTAAAGTTATTTGATTGATGCTTTTCTCAAGGATTCAGCTCTTCAACCTTCATGTTGCGTTAGCGTATACCTTAAAATTCTATGTTTTTATCGCACATATTTCCTTTGGTTAGTAACATATATCAGTAATAACACGCGTCAGCTTACAGAGCTTTGCTTACTTAAAATGTTTAACTATCTCCTCTGTCATGTTAAGACTGCAAGCTGTTTAATGTCATACAAGTTCATTTGGTCTTCGCAATCAATAGAGATAAAAATGAGTTGAAGCTTCAAGACCGACTGTCATGATTAAAAACCGGTGAAGATACACAGATATCATTGGGAAGCATATAATGCAATCCAGGGGACAAATCATGAAATTTTAATTTTAATATTGAACTACTCATTTAGTAGATACTTTACAACCCGAATTCGAAAATCAAATGATGTAGGACTCTTTAATTCCTTTGACGTTGCCTTCAGCATCTTTTCGATCTCCTTCCTTTTATCATCTATTGAAATTCTGTTAACCGATTTCGGTCGCTTCTCACCATTGAAAATTGTATATGTTTATATATTGTTGCTGGGATTAATAATGACTTCCGTTTTAATTCCCAAGTCATTTTGCAAACACAGATTTAATAGAGCCCACAAAATACATATTGTGAGATAAATTAGGCTAAACGTAGAGAAAAACAGTCGTATTTTCAGTCCGGATCGGAATGATGTTCAATTAGGTTATGGAATTTTATGTTCGCTCTAACAGATTTATAAGTACCTATTTTTAACAATCACAATGCTTTAATCCATTTAGTGGTACCGATATTTCGAGTAGAAATATTGTGCACTAACTTTTTAAAATGGCCCTTTCATCAAACCCATTTCCAGCCCTTTTACATCTATTCTAGAGAACTACGTTTCTGCTCAAACATGTTATATGAGATATTTTAGGCTTTATGATTAAAGGAAGATGGAAAAAAATGTACAAAACTCTAATCGCAAATAATCGAAGTGAGGTTGCCATATATTAATATGTATCTCATCGTACCGAATTCTAGTCCATTTTTAAAAAATTCTAGCGGCCAGGCGAATTTTTACGTACAATCCTTGGAAGGGCTACCGCTTGAGCATTTCTCAAACTACGCAAAGTTTCTTCAGGTGCTTCAGAGATTAGTCTTGTTGCCGTGTGAGCTCTGTTTCCATCCCACCTGCCTCATCTAACAGCCCATTAATGTTGACTTAGCACACTTAACTCACAAAGTTAAAGTATGGAGGAAGGAATTTTCAGATAAATAATCGACTTATATCATGTGATCTGCATATTTATGCCCCCTCATTGTTTTTTCGTATTTGCTCAATGAAGTTAGGGGAAGTTTAGAGTGAAAACGGAAGCAAGCATTCAACACCAAGATAAACCCAACTTACACAGAAGTTTTGATTTCATTTAATAATAAGATTTTAAATTTTATTCGAATAATCAACAACAAAGAAGAAAATTTACTAATTTTTCATTATGGTAAAGCAACTGAAATCGGGTAAGAAAAGATCAATAAGTAAGAAGGAGAAGGGATTGAAGAAGGAGCGTCAGAAGAGTTAATTCATTTGATTTTCGTATTCACTTTGTCTAATATTCACTAAATAGGCAGGTCACTGTTTCAAGCTCCAAAAATCAAATATCTGAAATCAATCAAATTCTTATTTATAATGTTCTACGTCCATTGACGATTTTTTAAATTTCTGATATCCATGCCAATTCAATCTATTTTTTCTATGGTCGAAAAGCAGCAGTATCTTACATGGTCCTCAGAAATTTACATGATCTTTATATAGCAGAGCTCACGGAGTAGAGTTCACTCAAGGTGAACTGTAAGTATATATTGTATATTATTTTCTATTCCATGGTAGAAGTAACTGATGATATAATATTTTATTGCACATAGATATGCATGGCGGCGCAATGATTAACGTGCTCATCTGCAAAATCGGAGGCAAAGGGTCCGAGGCCTACCGACAACGCTAGAGAAACCGGGATAATAAGGAGATGACAAATTTCCATTTGTCTACTAGAAAGACTGTATGATGCTATTCCTATCTCCATGATTTGGGTTGTAAAACGCTTACGTTGGGTCATAGGAAAGGATCAATTTTCCATGCCTTGGTAATTTAAGGGCTTCTAATTTTTCTATTTTTGGAGGTTGATAGAAAGAAAGATGGGCCAGAAAGTTAATAATTATTTGGTTCTTCTATCGTTGTATTTCTCTAAAGTCAGGAAATGGATCCCTAGGATGCTAGTGTTTATCTGGGACAATGTGTAGCGAATGTAGAAAGTGGGAAAAATGTTAAAAACCACTCATTTTCCCATAAACTCTATCCAGAATAATCTGAACTAATTCATGCTACCCTGGCGATTATGAGCTCCAGTGCTCATCACATCTGTATCGGGCGCCTTGTATCGTGTGACTGAACCTCTATGCTCCTCCTAAAGGGAAGATTTTCACAACTCCCGTACCTTTATATGAATTTGTGAAAAAGTGCCCCATACCAAACGAAAGTTTCCACTGAACCGATAAAAGTTGATATTGCTTTCTAAATTTGGTAATTACGTAATATGACAGATTGAATATATTATTGACGTTGCCACTAAGCTGAAATGAATTAAAAAACTTGCCCTTAAATCATGTCAGCCAAAATGGGATTTCAAGTCTATTAAAACAGGTATTTTATTTGAGTAATTATCTTTTAGATATCTTTGAGTCCTTAAAAATTAGAGTGATGATATTAACTGATAGCATTTTCATTTTACGAAGGAGGTCAAAATTAAAAAGATACAGAAATAATCGTTCAGACATGTAAGCATTCCAAATAAAAGTCCCGTGCCAGTTTCATTAGGTGCCGAGTGGAAAACATCACATTTATTCATCGGAGCGTCTCTCCTCCCACACAATTTGTCATCAGTTTTCACGTATGCTTTACGAAAGGGGAGAGACCAATAACTTTCTGTCCATTATTACAGCCACACATGATCATGGAGGTCACAACTTGAAAATATGTCGTATGTGAATGGGGGTTTGTGCATGATGACTTATTAATAAAGATGGAAAGAATTCCTTTTATTTTTTGTTTCTTTAATATAAACAACTTACAAATAACCGTACTGGGAACGTAAATTCATTGCTTGTTTTTAGGATATATTTCTGCAATTAACGCAAATAATTAGGATGACTTTAACAAATACACAACTAGATGAGGTACGACTCTTATACATTAATTGATATTGATATTTCACTAGATATTTGATTTTTGGTTAATTAATCAAATGCCGTTCATGTACTGGCTATTTATACTCTGAGTTAACTTATTTGACTTTATTAAAGCTCCACGCAAGCTGAAGTGAGAACAAAGGAATTTGAAATTTAGCCCAAGTTTGTTAAAGGGATGCATGTGATTGTATGACTATGTAAATACGATATACTTGTTCCTGTTTAAATGGCAGTTTGTTATTCACACCACATATGGGATTTGATATTGAATGCTATTTAGATCCCCGAACATCTGTTAGCATATCCCAGTTTTTGGGTTAAGCACAAAGTCTAATGAACTTTGGCAAACTTATTTGTATTCCCAAGGAGAAAACGCAATTTTCTAAGCCGAATTTTATTCTCTTGAATGCGATTATAAGTCAAACTCCGGATACCGAATTGGAAGGAAAATTGGAAAGGAAAACTGATCTTAAGCAGTGCTGTTAAACAGAAGATTTTAAGATTTCAGTGCTCTGATTATTGAATTTGGTGTGAGATCAGTGTAAATGACGTTGCTCAAAGACGGCTACCCTCTTACATATGTTGAGATTGGCGTAATAACAGTTAAGTAAAGCATCTCGATCACGAAATTTCTTAGATCTAATCGGTCATAATCGGTCAGTTAAACTTCGGTTAACTGATTTCCAATTTTTCAGAAAGATAAGAAATCATGTACATTAGGACTTTCAGAGATAATTTCGTTATTTAAGTTCCAAATGATTAGGCTAAATTATCTTGAGGGCTTGATATCAGTTAATAAATTATTTTTGGCAGTCGTGTAAACTTTTCTTTAACCATAAAATTGGGGATTTTAGAGTACCAACGTACTACTCGGACAGGTTTGTCGGCCCAATTTATGTCTTTGAAATTTCGGATCGCAGAATAATCCTTCTGATTAAGTCTTCAAGGAACATCTGGTTGACTCCAACATTGTGTTTTGAGAGACGAACTACCGTCGAATCCACTTTATAGTAAATGTACATACGTTTCCTATTTTAACTTTAATAGCTAACCATGAGTTGTCTAGTGCTTTTGTAATGATGCTTAAGAGGAAGTAAATTTTTCTTATCACTGCTTTTCTATCGAATATGCTTGAGTCAAATAAACAAATGGTGCGTCAAAAATCTGTTGCTGGCACAATTCAGGGAGTCTTTATTCGCATAATCATCCCTAACCTAGTTTTGGAAAAAAAATGAATGCTCATTTTCAACTGAAAACAAAAAGTTCATCTTCATACGAGTGCGCTAAACTGAGCTCTTTTAAGAAACTCCAACAAAAGGCTTTTAAATATAACAGTTAGCAATTTTCCCCGCTCTGCCCATTCCGAGGTATCATCGAGTACTCCTTTGAATGGAAATAATAATATAATGCGTATCCTGACATTCCTGATACTTAGCGGCATTAATAAAAACTATTTTGCTTTTAACAAGCGGTAGAAAAACGGTTAAGTTTGATTTTAAATCAACGATCTTTCAATCCAAAACAAACAGTATTAATCGTCTCATTATTAGCTGAAGAAATCCAATGAATACCTATTGTCATCTCACAATCTTTGAAATGTCGAATGATATAGTAAATTAAAATTATTATTTTAAGAAGCTATTTTACAATATACTGGTTCCTGTTTTGAAACGTGCATTTGGAATCAAACTAATTAAATGAAATAGATTTACATAACGTAACGAGTGCTCAAGTAATAAACGAAGTGGAACGATTAATTTAAATTAAATCAATTAAATTCACTCAAACTACATACATTTTTGCCTTGTTTTGCCTTGAGTCATGAAAGTATCATAGTTGAGCATGTATTAACATGATTAATTATATCCAATACTCGACAAAATACAATTCTTTATTTGAGCAGATGATACCTTGTCCGTGTTAGCCTCTCCCCAATCTCGAGCAAAAACTAAATGTCAATATCCATGTCATATATTTCTGTGCACTCCTGAATTTGTTTCGCTCTCCCACAGAGACCTGATTCTATTCTCACTGAAGGAAGGAGAACAAGTAACAAAACTATTCATGGTTCCTAACAGATGAGAATATGCAAATATGTGTGAGTGAACAGGATACGACCTCCAAGTTATCAGCAAGAGCAAATTCTGAGAAGTTTGGTTTTCCCACGTTTTACTTCACCTTTACCTTATCTCGCCTATTTATATCCATCCTTGAACGTTTTTTTCTTCTATGGGGCTTGTGATTTGGAATGTGAACAGTTTTGAGTTGTTCAAGCAAATCTATTTTATCGTCGGTCTTTATTCCTCATATTCTCTAAACGAAAATTTACGTAGTTTGCATAAAATCAATATTAAACCTGCATCATACAGTGAAGAGGATTGGAAAATAGCATACCTCGATGTGTCCGAAAAGTATATCCTTAGAATTGTATTTAGACTCACAGTGACTACAAGAAGTCACTTCGGTTTATCAATTCCCCAACACCATAATTTTCCCCAGATTTGAACGATGCAAACAGATGGTTTTCTATAGAAAATGTGTCGATGAATAACCAGATTTCATTAAAAATAGCTATTTACATAAAGTACAGTATCTAATCGACTGCTTAGGTCTATACCACCTTACATGTTGGTATTATTTAGAGGTATAAGAAGAAGTAATTATCATTTGAAAGGAAACTCTATTTCTCAATTACATTTCCCTTCCACTTGAGATGAAATCTGTTTTTCATTTCGTCAACTCCTACACTACTCACAACGCAGTCAAGTCCATCACCTTTCTCTACATTAGTCAGCCTAAATCCTCTAGGCCTCTGCGGACAAGTCCACCGCCAACACATTCATAGCAAATGCTTTAAATACGCATTGAGTTCTCTCCGCTTCTTTGAAGCAGCTGACATTTTGGGGTGAGGGTATCAGTGTGCTTACAGGTACGACTATTTTGTCTTAGCTGCTGTGGCACTTAATCGCCGGTTGACATAGGAATAACTAGGAAATTTTTATTCGTGAATATTTTTGGATTCGCCTCTGCTTAACAGGTAAGACAACGAGACTCAAGCGCATTCATCCTGTCCACCTTCCTTCTCTACTGCTACTGATTCTTTCTTCGCCTTATCAGCCCCAGCAACTTCAATAAATACATATTATTTATCTCCCAAGATATTAGACAGGGGAGAACAGCTTTCATTTTTAGTACAGTGGGATTCCCTCTTATTACATCTATTATGCAGTATGTATTACGAAATATAAATACAAATATTTCGGCAATATTATAAACAAAGCTAATATCAGAAGATACGATTTAAAACTCCTATCGTGTAAGAAGCTGTTCTTCGAATTTCACACTCATATAATGAATTGTTCATCAATTTTCCATTTTCTCGAATATTTTGTCAATCCTCTGAATAAATGCAACCTCTAATGACTGTGGTTTTATAAGGATTAAAAAGTGTCAATGTAACTTACTATGAGTCTGGTTATGATACTTGCATTTCAAATGCAACAAGCGTATAAAGGAGAAAGTAGCCATGCTGGCATTCTTCTTAGTTTGTTTTCACTACCAGACGCACACCTTGATAAATTTGTCTCAACTTCAAGGCTGCTCATTGGAATATAACGAAACTATTGCCACGAAGATGATGTTCATAGCAAATTCGAATTAGTAAAAGAATGTCAAATTGCAAAAAAGATGATCATAGAGCTTTCACTTAACTTGAAAATAATGAACCCATTGTTTAATTCGTATACTTTATAAAACTGTTTAAATAAATGATTTATTATTAATTCAACTTGTTCAGGTGTGTATTAGTTCATGAAAATGAAGGACATCATAAAACACACTAGGCAGTTTTTTTCAATTTCGAGAAATTTTTCTTGAAATCGATAATCTTTAAATGTGTTTTTAAGTAGCCTTCTGGGAAATGTCTTCAATACTCATCGTAGTCCAGAAACTCGCTATCTGCCACTCCGCTATTATTCATACTTAACAAGATCAATCGGCCTACGACTAAGCAGAGCAATTTGACCACCGGTGCGTGACTGAGAATAATTTTTTCTAATATCTAATACACTTAGCCTTCAATTAAATTGTCTGAATACCACGTCATACTAAAACAAGAATCCATAACATTAATCATCCACCTGCGTCCTATTGTTTGTGCAGGATATGTTTACACGTTCGAACAGGACAGTGCGGTATTCAAAGCAGTACTAACAGAAGTTCCGTGGCAGTTCTGTAAGGCGTCAGAGGGAGGTGGCCTAATTAATAGCCCTATCACCACGACACCCACATGTGCACATCCGAATGCAGGCGAATTCACACAAAACCGTGTCGTTAAATGTGCTGTGGAAACCACAACTTGGTGACCAACAGTAAGTGACAGGAGTATTTATACACCCAGTCTGGGAGAGAGTTAAATGTCTTTCACTATGGTTTCATTAACATAAACAACTTGTGAAAAACCGTAATGGATATACGAAAGTTCATTGCCTGCTGCGGATCAATATACTGATGCATAATTAAAACAGTTCTGCTCAAAAAATTTAAATTTATTACAATTTAGCTAGTCCTATTGAATCCTGTAAATGTGATAAATTCATCAACAGAAAAAATGTCTCATGCCATGTCACACTGAAACACCCCTGAGTATGAATAGCCTTCCTTGACGTCAAATTTATCTAATTTGTGTTGTTAAACAGTTGTAAGTGATGATACATAATAAGAAATCATTTAGTAACAATATACTTTCTCGAATGTCTTCCGAGATTTTGCCCATAGTCCCCAATATATTTCATTTACCGATATTTTCATTGTTATTATTAATGTCCTTAAGTAAGGTATTTGATTTAACTCCCCTTATTTTGTCCGTATTTATGAAGTACCTCTTTTATATAGAAATATGGTTTTTGCCTAACTTAGTAAATACTTATATTCCAGTTCAGGCTTCACTATTATTTTAATCATTACCTAGAACGATACAGAATTTTTACAATTCATATTTGTGAGCAGCAGCTAAAATTGATTAGCAGGAAGTCAGACAAATTAATAAAGGAAGGGGAACATAGAGATGGTGGGAATAACGTCAAGGTATCTAAAGAGTTTTCCTTCATTTGGCCTGTTGAATCGGATTTTATAATAGTTACTAGATGTACAGTTCACGTTCCAAAATCAAATGTCATGATTCTTCCAGCTGATAGCAGAAAATGCCTGTGTACAATATCTAGTGCTTATTGGCAGAATATTTAATCATGATAGTAGGTCTTGGCACCTCAGTTCCTTTTATTCAACGACTGAGAAGGGAAAATGATCCAACATGATATTCAACAGCTCAGTTTTTTGACGTTGTAAAGAAGAGATAGGTAAAATTTTAAGTTTTCAGAGCTCCTTAAGCTATGTCTACTAAAGGGAAACAGTAGTCCAAGTTCTCTGCATTCTAATAACCATTCCGGATTTTGAATTCCAAAGTTTTATTTATTCCCAGCATATTCTTTCATATTTTAATTTTCCAATTAAATGCACTATGAGAATTCATAAATTGAGCTAGATATAGCCTGAACCTCAAATTTGGCAACTAAATAGCTAAAGGTAAAATATTAGGAATAAATCGATCAAAACAAAGGATAGAAATCATCACATTCCCTTTATTCACCAAATTGTTAGTCAAATATAAAAAACTTGCCTAACAAACTTTATTAACATCGCGTACTAATAGACTACTGGTTATTTAAATTTGTGCAGTTGTCTAATGCTATCAAGAGTATGAAATAGTATTTTTTTTCCCGAAATCAAAATTATGAAGGAGTCTTTTTATTACTGTTCACAGTAATACAAAAAATTTCACAATTTTTAATTATAGAAAGGAATTGACATCGAATAATATTATGTTCAGCAAATGATAAAGGTAGGGGCTGAAACGGATACAGAGAGCGATGTCAAACTATCAAAGTTTTATTTCATTCGATTTTTGGATTCAGATTGTACAGTATTTGCTAAATGGGCAATTCACGTTTCAAAATTCGGATTTCGCACTTCGTTCTCTGAACTGCAACAGATACTTGCCTACAATATTCGTTGCTTTTTGACAGATAATTATTTAATCAGGAATGGTCAGTCTTGTCGCCTTACTCCATTTTTTCTCCCAACTCTTCAGGAGGCAAATGATCTTATAAGATATTCCGCAGCTCACAGTTTGAAAATAGCAGAGATGAGATAAAATTTTTAAGTAGAGCCCGAAGTCAGCTAACTTTAGGCTGGTTTCTGAAATTTTTAGGATGTGAGGATTGATTAAACCCCAAAGCATCTTCTCTAAATTACATGGGAAAGGCAGTCTATGAAAGAATGTAAATATGAGTACACTCCTCATACGTACGTTTGATGCTCTTTCTGCTGACTCGTCTCTACATCATATGTTGTGCAACATCTAACTTCGTTGCAAAAACCAGGGAAGGGAAGAATGTCGGCTAGGCTCAGTTCAAGCCCATTGTTGAAAGTGGGTGAGTGGGACTGACATGCAGGCACGCCCTTATTTCTTAGGTAGAATACACACTTCCCTTTCCTGCTAGACCACTATTCGAGTGTAAAATTTTCACTTATAATCATGTTTACCAAAATACATACTGTTGATGAGTTGGGACACTGACTCAGATGACGGTTTGCAATTTTGCAGGTCATGCTGCCACAGTGAGTAGTGCTGCGAAATCTGCCACAATTATTTAATCGGTCTGAGTATTATATGATTAATTTTATAAGAGGCGTTATTTTAAAAGATCCAGGGCAAAGTGTATATAGGAATCCGTTTCCCCATTAAATTTATTTGAGAATATTTTTACTACAGAAGAAAATTGTAACTGTCAAAGAAAATATTAATAATCATTCAAGGGAAATTCAGAAACGTGCTGTTTATTAGCTAACGCAGATTTGTTTATTTATTTCCCGAGTTAGAACAAAAGGGACCTTGAGACTTTTCATCACGGATAAACATCAAAGACATGATATGTGAAAGTCCATAAAGAGGAAATCCGTTTGATTTTATGGATATTACTCAAAATTCTGCAAAGCAATGACCCTCTAATTTAACACATACTAACAAATACACAATATTTTAAATAATCAATTGTAAAATTTCTTATTTTATCTTACTTGGATAAAAATCATTCATTTGTTTCAAACAAGTTCATTCAGATTTAACACTTCCTTTTATCATATTGGTCTTCATACGGAAAATCTAGATGACATTTTAATGTGATTTCACAGCGATTCTCTTTTCACACAATTTTTCAACTTGACAGAGGGGTTTGTCAGTTGGCAGATCATTTTTGGGCTTACGTTTGTAGATCCGCTATTGTTTTCTCATCTCACTTTCATCTGTAAAAAGTCATAGACACCGAGTATCTAACATTTCCCTTTAACGTCCACATTTCAATCAGTAATGATGTTCAGCAGTGAGAGAAATAGAATTCTTAGTAGAATTCCCCATTCAAATTTGCCTTTTTTTTATCACCGAACACTTGTTTAGCATCTACTTGAAGTTGTCTTAACCAACTCTTTGGTGGCTGCAGATTTTGGGGCATCTGCTTTTGGTACATGAATTTCAATATCGATTTTACTAATAACTAGTCAAAAGAGTCATTTAGAATGTCATTCACAGAAGCAAAATATATTTAGATGATGCAGAATTTAAGTTTTACCTGAATATACCAATGTTGATATCCGGATGATAGGTCCATTCTTGTAGCTATTCATCGTACTTCTGCTTATTCAAAAGGTCAATTTTAGTAAGTTTCGAATGTGTGCACCGAGCACACTTAAGTTTCATATGCTTGTAAAAATTAGTTGACATCTTTCCTATTGTTTCTTACTTTAAAACATATTTTTGATCAATGTATAAATATTAACTTGAAAGGATAATACTATTCTGATGTTCGTTAATTTATGTTATTAAAAATTCCAGAATCAAACTACCCTGAGATTTAATTTTCACAACCCTCTAATCAACTCATGTTTTCCCAATCAAAATTTAATATTTACACTGAAGGTGACCATTTACTGACAACTAGAAAAGGAACTTTAATTCAAGGTTAAACTGATCGAGAACGAAAGTGATAGAACCGTAATATGTCGGCATATTTAGTAAATCCTAATTTATATCAAAGGTCCTTTTAGATATACAAAAAAAGCTTTTTTAAATAACAACTTTTAATGGCATCTTTATGAATCATCAGGTGTGAGATGCTAATTTATATTTCGAAGGAAATTAAATGAATCATCTGCACATCTTCTGGTCAAAAGCATTGTTTACTTTATTGAAATCTGTGTATAATCTGGAAAACAGTTTAGTAAACTGTCGTGCTATCCTGTGGCCAATGCGAGTCTGAACAAAATTCAAAAGCATTTAATTCTAATGTATTGAAATACAATTCCACTTCCGTACCCCTTTCACTATTTAATGTGAAACGATTGAGACTGCGTTTACTGGCTTGAATTCTCATTTGAAGTAACACAGCATCAAAATTGCCTTATCTATCAGGAACGTAAATCAATTTGCCAATAAGCTCTGAAAATCATTGAAATCCAATGGGAGCTGAACCATAATTAATCCAAAATAAAATGGTGGTGGATTCATTTGGTTTCTTAGCTTTTTTCTCTCTCTATCTGACCTTTCCTTCTTGTTAAATTGCAATATTTTACTGTCACTAGTGTTAAGATGTCTCAGCATCACTAAAATTTTTGACATATTGTTAGCAGAAATCCAAATGAAGCATGAAATGGATTGCTGAAGAAAATTCTTTCAAGGAAATTTCTATGATCATCCAATAATTCGACATACTTAGAGCAGTAAATTGAATTTCAAAAGAGATAAGAGAAAGAATAATTTGCCCATTTTGTCTGACTTTACTATTAAAATATTGGCCAGTTCTTAACAGAGCCTCTAATGATTATCGATAGCCTTCATGCTTGTGTCTTCAGAGAAGTAAAAGTAGGAATTGTAGAATTATCTGCGATTCTATGTGAATGAAATTCGGATTCTTGAAGTTAAATAATTTCTAACTTTTAAGAAATTAAATCTGAGATAACTTAAGTGTAGAACTTTAATCATTCGATATATTAGACAGCCATTTGTTTACACTTCGCAAAACGAAGAAAGTTAAAGAAAATTGTCCACAAAGGGAATTCTGCACCTATTTGTCCTTCGTCGACACGTCAAAAGTATGATTGAAAGCAGCGTATTACGAACAGGAAAATTTAAGTCGACACACAAACAGGAAAGCTGCCGTAACTCAGTAACTACTTATTGTTGTTCACTTTTTTAAAACTTCAGAATCAAAGCCAAGAAAGGTTATATTGCATGAAAAAATAGTTAAACTAGAAGCTAGGTCCGTGGTTCGCACTCACAAGCCGATTTCTCTCTTACCAGATACTGAATGTTTACCACTTATCCCACTTAAGTGCCGCGCCAATGATTCCTCAACCTGTGGAGAAAAAGCGTTTTCAACGCTTGTTCTGAGTAAGAAGATAGTATCATTCAGTTTCCCTAATAAGAAATGTGAATTTTAACATCATCTTTATTAGCCATACGTAGCCAGTGAGTTTGGTCATCCCACACACTGGGTGAGCAATGTTAAACATTGAGCCCATGACAACTGACTTCATAGAAAAGTAATCCACTGAGCCTATCTCTTTTATTCTTATTCCGATTTCCCGTCTATTAAAGTGTTTCAATACTGATGTTTATTACATAAACTTTAAAGTAAAAGTCTTCTATTTTTCGAACGCCAAAACAAAAATGGCTATAGCTACCAACTCAATTATTTTGCACTTTCATACAAGGGTAATAAACGCAGTTACCCACATATCTTTTGCGAAGTTGTCCTAAAAAGTCATGGAATAGATAAATCGCTGACAAATTCTCAAAAAGATGAATTTCAAGCCGTGGATATTTTTGGATTCTTAAGATTTGAGAATACAATGGTTCTTAAGACCATGCTTTCTTGGGAAATAATGGCTTTTCAAAAGTGAACAATTCCAAAGTCATTTTAAAATTCACTATACTTCATTTGTGTAAATAGAGCAAAAAAATCTTAGGCTTCACCAAGCAAGCCCATGTTCTCAGGTTTCTCAAATTCCCGAGGTAGAATACTGGAGCAGCGGCCGCATAAGCAGCACACATTCCCGATTCAAGGTAGTCGTACTTTCAAGCCAGCTGATTCAACCAACAACAATCCCTGTTCCAAATGCCAGACAACAAGGGCCAAGCAAGGAAATGCACACTCGAATATGAGTGTGTTCCTTCTTTGTGCTATCCTTGGCCTTTGCATAGAGGATAAGAGGGGGAGGTGAGTGGGCTGTGTGGTGAGCAACTTGCTCAAACATGCATGCAGCAACAGATGCTTTGGAAATTGCAGCATGTTGCTAGGCCTTTACCCACACATATACATCAGAAACAGATGAAATCTAGCACATATTTGCAAAAAAATATGCATTCGTTTCTCCAGTTGGGAGCTATGAGTAGTCCTGCCTCCAGTTATCACATACTGAGAACAGAAGGCAGATTTTAGAAACAGGTAAAAAATATATGTTCAGAATGTAAGTGGAAATGAAATGAGTATAGACTTTTGCTTTATTTTTACTAATGAATACATAGTATCAGTACAATTGGAACACCACTGACTCAGATAAGAGCAAAAATACGCGGATATTACGTTCTTCTCTTCTGCTAACATAGGTATACTTGCTCTGAAAATTTGTTATGAAGCGAACATTATGAAAATTTTCTAATCTTGCATTATTTTTCATCATAGCCATTAACACCATAAAAGGATGTTAGCTCAAGTGATTTTTTTGAACGGAGATTTGCATTCTCTTGTGGTTCAACAGCTGCTTATTTTGCAATCCAGCACCGATTTATTTGATGTCAGAAGAAAGTTACTATCTGAAATTGGGGAAGATTAAAGGATGAACGATTGCACCTCTCCATCTCTGTATGGCATAGAGTCAGTGAAGCTTTGGATTTACGGCGTTGAAACTAGCTAAATTTTTCTAACCTAATATATTTCGCCGAACAGTGTTCAATGGAAAATGAACCCATTGGAGAAATGAACTGCTCAGGCATGCAAAAGGTCTCTTAAGACGAGATAGCACAATTGTAACCGATGCCAAAGTAAGAATTAATCTTCCAGAAGGAAGTTTTCATGCTTACATTACTTTCCGTTTAGTCACTGTAGAACATCTAAATCTGTACGTTCTCCTCAAAATCGAGTTTACAATTAAAACAGTATTTGGTCACTTTGGTTGATTAACGAATTATTTGATTTCATAAACCTTACTTAAATCAAAATATAATTACGACTAAATTATGACTAAATACGTTAACACTGTGATCTCTAAAATGTCACGTGAGATAATTTTGACTTCTCAAACATTTGAAGAAAAAATGGATTCAAGTGATAAAATCGAGCATCATGATAATAAACGCGGCAGATTGTTACATGCATTTCCTGCAATCCAGGGAACAAATCTTGAAATTTGAGTTCAGGAACGTGAACTATTCACTTAATAAATATTCTACAAACTGAACCCAAAAGCGAATGAAATGAGACTCTTCGAAACCTTGCAATTGCCCACAGCATTATCTTGATCACCTGCTGTTTGTGGTTTGTCGGGCTTTCTGTTATTCAACTTCATTTACATCCCATAAGGAAAATTTATTTTTCGTCTTATTGTAGGTAAAAACAAATAAAATATAATACACGCGGAGAAATTATCCATAAAATTTTGATTCACTATATCATACAATGAAACAGACAAACAAACGCAATTTCAACAAGATACTTTCATTTAAAATTGTCTAATGTTAAAAACATACTGATTTAAGTGAAAACGAAATAGGTATGATAATAATGCAGAGAATTTAAAAGGATCACACCATAACTAATAAGTTAAGTTCTGAGTAAATCAAATCACATCAATACATTAACTGTTATGGACTACATTCTGTAGTTAATGTACCTGCTAGTCAGATAAAATATCTTGTCGATATAAGACATTTTCTATGTTCTCGCTGGTTTTACGAGTCCGTCATTCCCAACAAGACCATGTTGGTTCGATTATGGTTAAATTTCATAAGGGGTTGTCACCGTGATTTTTGTCGCTTTAACTTTCCAAATCTGCCTCTTCTTGCATAGCATCTCATACTTCCTATGAAAAGGAGACATTTTCGATGTTGCATTTGTCAAAAGTGTTTAAAATAGAAAAAAGAGGACAAAAACACGTAGAATAGCTCCATTCAAATGTCAGTATTGAAGATGGCATTGAAGACAATATGGACTTAAAACTCTTCTCTCTCTCTCTAAACTCGTGGTGTCTAACCAAAGAACTTATCTCTTTATTTATTACAACTTCTAATCGGAGAAATAAAGTTACTATTATAAACTATTTTTCATTTTTACAAAATTTACAAAATTATTTTCGATTACTTTCGGTGAAATCATTAATATTGATTTGGTGAATAAATCATGCTTACTTACCTTTTTGCTATCCAATTCCCAAATATGGAATGAACCTCAGTGTTGTTGTAATTTATTGCAATGACTGGTAATTATATCCAACGCTTCAAATCTTTTGTTCTGTCACTTTTCCATGTATTTAATTTTATCATACAGGATTTAAAATGATGATGTTCTTTCAATTTTACTCTAAATATCTTCCTGAAAATCAGGAAAGATAACATTTGTGATGGCAACTTCTGATGGAGTTGAAATGCATTGACTTAATGCTACCTCAGATTTTACAAAATATCCAAACTCGGGGTAAATTATTTTGTAATCTCTTCCGGAAGTGCATATATACTTGCACACACAACTTAATTAGCCTACTTAAATAGGATGCTATCTATCATTTTTGAATGATATACTATTTAACTGTAACAAAATTTATTAATGAATATTTTTGGTAGTATCTTGGGCTTCAACTTTTGAGCATATATTATGATTAAAACAAACTGCATTCAGAGTATCATTCATTAAATCAAAATTGAAATTTTGCCTCGGCCATGAAAACCTGTTTTACAACGAAATTTCATTCTGAAATGCATTTCTTTTTGATATTTATTCACCAATTTTAGTGGTGCTAAGGAAGTCTAAGTCAAAGAGTTCTTCGGTTCGACCACATGTTTCTCTGGTAAATCCCCTGAGCAAGCAGCAGAAAGCAACAGATGATACATCACACCGTGATAATATTAGTAAAATGGAAAAATGGAGATATCCAATATCGGTTAAGAGTATGGAGCCAATTGGTTGATAAAATTTCCGTAAATCATAGAACATTTTTACGAAATTTGAATTTCGAATTTCAAAAGCATACTCTTAAATTAAGAGTAATAGTATTATAGCGCTGCTATGCCATATCTCACAATTCGTTTCTATTACACGAATAAATTGAAGTTTGAAATATTGAGAGCGCACTAAAAAAGTCATTTGCTGGGATGTCTGGTAAAAAAAGTCAATTAAAATATTTCGTCTAACTTTCAGCAAGTAGATAGATTCATAAGGGTCAAACTGGATTTTCTTTCAGCAGAGCTCATGTGGTTAATGACACTAACAGCAAGACGATGTATTGATATTAATATAATTGTCCATGGAAGAGCAAACTGAATAAAAGTTCAAACGTGCTAATAAATTTTAACACGAGGGATAGAAAGCACGTTCAATAAACCGTGAATACCATCGGTGTATTAATTATGCCAAAGTAAACAAACGTAGTACGGAGTTAAATTTAATCATCTCTATTTTGATAAATTAAAACATAGGGAATAAATATTCGACAAAAGTCTAGAAGGATATAATTATGAAAAAAGATTGTATTGTCGTCCTCCATATTACGTTAAAAAGGGCACCCTCTGTAACTCAAATTTATTCATCCAACTAGAGATTTAACCTTTAACGCAACGCAACAGGATGTTCCAGGAGAGTTCAAATGATTCAAGTCCCTTAGCTTTCGCAAAAGCAAAGTTTATCTAATGTGTTATAAGGTTTGTAAAGATCAAAATAACATGATTATTCGTATTTAGAAGGTATGAAGGGAGAAACAGTATTCTCCTAAAGAGTTTCATCATTTACCATATATCATGTAAAGAAATTTCCCTCCCCATCAAGCTTTTCTAACGGATGCAAATACCTTCGTTCTTTTTCAGAAATAAGTTTGGAGATTTTTTCAAAAGGACAAAAGATAGTTTACGGTTATGCTTTCATACTTAAATCTGACAATGGACATGATTCTGATAATTTGAGGAAAGAACAATCAGATCTGTTGTCAAAATACAAGTATATTCTGTTTGATCATTTCACATTAGACATTAAATAACAATCTCTGTTGACTATCAACTCGAAGGGAATATTATAACA
>CAADRB010000010.1:1387244-1470425 GCA_900708905.1 Hymenolepis diminuta
AAGTTTACAGACATTACTATAAGGACAAGATAATCAAATTTGGTGATGATTAGAGAGTATGTAAGGTAAATATTATGGAGAAGAAAGATTCATCCTTCAGGTTAAATGATGAAACTGCTCTTTCTTTATTTCATTTCTCTATTTTTGCTCTTTTTCTTGCAGGAGCACATAAATAAAATTAAGTGTTCTTTTTATTTTGACGAATAATCCCATTCTTTACCGTGCAAAATACTCTTTTTTTCATTTTTTGTTCATATAAGCATTCCATTAATGGTTATTATAAAATAACAAATAGATTCGAAACGAACTCAACTTGATACAATATGATCATTTTACTTAATAAAAACATATTTCTTCTACCGTAAATTAAATCAAAAATTTGTTTCATTATGGTAATCAGCGATTTCTCTGTCTTTATTAAATTTACACAACGTTTCACATATAAATTGAGTCCTGTTCGCTGCATAAAAAAATTTTAAAAAAATTATTTCCTCATTTTCACGTTAGATCTTAGATATTTTCTGTTTTCCCCCTTTCTTGCCCAAAATGCTGAAAGTAAATAAGTAGCATAAATAATATGCTGCACTAAATTATTGTCTGGAAACTATTCGAGCTGATCTTTTGAACGCATTCTGTTGTGTTTTGTATTTTAAAGATTGGAATTTAGTGTATTCACCCACTGACGAAAGTACTGTCGGAGATCTGAAAGTATTCTTAATGTTTATAAATTTACAGTGCTTCTAGTTATTTGCAGGGAAAAAGTGGCAATACAATCTACGTCATAAAAAAACAATATTCCATCAAGAATTTGCTGACTCAACATACTGTTAAGAATCATAGACGTCTTCATTGTCATGTGTTCTTCCTCTGAAAAAGCACTCCTTGGTCCAACTAAATATGCTATATCACCCTTAAAATTGCTAACTTCACGCTATCAAATTTGCGTCAGACAATTTATGTGTAAGTATAAACAAAGTTTCATATTATACATTATCACTTTGATACTAATTTTACAAAGAATGTTGAAAATATAGTGAACATATCTAAAGAAAGCTTGTCTTGGAAATACTCCTTTAACATTTTATTTGTATCTTCATTTGCTTATTTTTAAAAAGAATGAAGTATATTCATGGAGGGAAGTGGAAGCATAAACATAGCAGAGAGGAAATAGTTAAGGAGTGAACATAGAGACGGTTCATTGGATTCACAATAGTTCTTATCAACTTGACTCGATTAACGTATGCTGCTGACTTTCAAAAGATATTTAGAAGAGATCCACACTGAACCCAGTGGCAATGTTAAGACTTTCATATTGATAGGTTTCATTTCAATCATGCAAATTCCCTAACTTTATAACTTGTTCCATTTAGATGTAAGAGCTCAGTAAAAGTTATCAATTAAACGTGTATTATTAAGGCGATATCGTTAACTTTTTGAAAAGGCTTCCAATACCAGACTATCTGGAGCTTTCCCATAGTTAATAGGAAAATATACTAAGAGGTATTTTATTGTTCTTTGAATGTTGTCGACCAAACATGCAGTTATACTGTTTAGAAACAGTTTGATTTATTGGCCGTGCCGTGTGATGCATAGAACTCTTACCATTCAGTTGTAGCATTTGCGATGGTATATTATGCGTTATCATTCTTTCGTAAATCGTCTAAAATAGGATGACTAACTTTTTGACAGATCACAAATACTTAACCAATTTGTAGATATTTATGGATCGATAGGTTAAATGCCAATTATTTTTCATTTATTTTATCGGTATCAAATCAAGTAAATAGACCTTTATTTGGCTATTATTTCTGACCGTTAAGATTTTTTAAGTATCTTCTTTTCTGTTTCATAGCATTACTTCGACTTTCAAAAACTATGCACATTAAAACCTTTTCCCAATCTATATTTACCGAATAAGGGAAATACCATGGCAAGGAAACTAAGATTACCATTCTTAATTGTTCTAACTCTGAAACATCCCACATTGACCATGGAATTCACGGGAACATCAGGTGGGCAATTTCAGTGCCTTCGGTGATTTGTGTTTTTGTAATATTCAAAGGAACTCTGGATATATTCCTGTCTAAACCATATAATAACAAAAAGCCCAACGATAAGTGGCCGTGTAAATACTATTTTATTTTGAATGAATTAATGTAGAGGCTGCGCTAACTATTGCTCAAACGTTGATAAGTTCTGCTGACTTAATTTTCGTATCAGGTGGTAACGAAAATATTGACTTTATAACTACACTCGTAACATTTTGCTTTGTCAATCATCCGCTTTAGAATGATTATTCAACGTTAAAAATTAAGTAAAAATATTGCTAGATTAAGCTAGAAAAAGGTTAAAATTCAGAAAATTAAAAAAAATTATTACAAACCTCTCTCTTTAATAAAATAAAAAGCAAAGGGTATACAACTTTTCATAAATTCTTTTCTTTGAATGAATATTTCAGTAAAACTTGTTTTTTTGTTATTTCTTACCATTTATAATATTATTCTAAATAAATCGAAATTTCACAACCCAATATACACCTCCTCACATATTTTGTGCAGATCGTTCAGCTACTGATTTTGTAATGTTATTATCGAATGCTAAGAAATTTACGCCCTTCAAATCCAGAAAATTTTAAATGTATCTATGTAATCACGGAGTCGTAGGGACTTTCTGTGGCTACAAACTAGACCACAAGGTGAGCACATTGTTGATGAAAATTTTTGTGAGCAAAATCTTAGAGCATTTGTCACCGAGTTTGCTGACCGGTATAATAATAACAAAAAATATGTATTTTTAATTTTTAATTTTCAATTTTAAATTAATGAAACATATTTTAATAGTTAATTCCATAAAACGTAAATAAGTGCATAAACAGATTTGATCAGATTAATAAAACTTTCATTTATTAACTTGAGACTTCATTAGGAGATCATATCAGAAAAAAAGTGCAAAGAAGGGAAAAAAATTAGTCAATCAGAATTTCGATAATTTTGCTTTAGAAAATGACTGTATATGATTCTCCAATTCCGTGGATTTGCGAAGTGAAAGTTAAAGGAGCAGCAATGACGCGCCTGGCCCAATGAGTGTAGGCTAGCAAAGAGCACGAGAATCGAGAAACGATACTTTCTCTTGCGATCTTTGCAAGTTTTCATTTTCTACGAGAAGTGCCCTAGTATTTCCTTTGTCGCGGACTCATGGGAATTTTAAATGTCATATTTGTAAGATGCGATTTGAAGGTCTTACTCATTTCTTAAATCATGCAATACAGCACTTAGATTTTTCATCATCCATTTGTCCTTTATGTCCCAAAAACTGCGCAAACAAAGGTGGCCTCATAAGTCGCGTAAATGGTTGTCACCCTGAGTTCGGAGGAAGAGACGTTTTTGATTCTCAAGTTCTGAACAGATTTGCTTCCATTAGGCCGATTGTTGATCCTCATAATATGAGCTGTACCAACGCATCTCCCAATATGTGAAAGAATTTTAATAAACAATGAATATACTTCTAGTGACAGGTTTGTTTCCATTCAATAATTTTTATTCCTCGGTATTTTTTTATAGTGTCTGACTAAAGGAAATATTTAGTTGTGTTCATATTATATTGTGCATTTGAACTTCTGATTTTTTAATATTTTATGAATATCCAAATAAAACTAATCTTTATCAGTCTTGTGAGCAACCCATTAACGTTTATCCTTTATTGATTTTACAAGACATTCCATATTTAGCTAGCTTTTTATATAGAATTTAATAAATAGGATAGAAATGGGCTAAACTGGCCAAAATATGGTCACTTAAATCAGAAGTAGCATAATGTTTATGCGTAATTTATCCCGAAAAACCATTTCCCTATCAGCATTGATTTTTCCGCCATTTATTAAGCCGTAGCTGGCACTTTTACAACGTCTTGCCTATGTCAATACATTTCGGGGACAGGTATTATTTCGTCATATTTCTGCGCAATTTTGCAAATTTACGTCCTCACAAATATTTTCTCTTTTATCTCCCGCTTAGGGTTCCAAAATGTATATTGATAACAAAACACGCTTGCAAATTTTCTACCCATTTTGGAAAAATAATACTCGGCTTGGAACCATTACTCTACTACGGTTTTTACCATAGTCTCCCAAATGCCTCAAAGTCTGTAAAAAGTTTGCTCATAGGTTACCTCTTACAAAGGCACGAGTTATTTTTAGTCAGGAGGATTCTACCTGCGATAAGAATATCAAATCCCTACTTTTGAGGTGCCCAAGGGCAATAAATTAGAACGTGTGTCGCAAATTTTTTCCCCATTCTTACCTGATTTACAGAGCATATCATTTATTGAGGCATTTTGAGATGGTGGAAAATGCATTTGGAAGCCGTCAAAGCATACTGAACATATTCTTCGATGCTATCGCTTGTCAGGAGCTATGAAATGTATACCATCTGTTCGAGTAAAGCAGTAAATATCATTATTAGGTGATCGTATAAAGCAGATATGAGTTGGTTTGTCAAATATTTAAGTCTAATTGTTCTTTATAGAAAAATAATTTGTAGAATGAAACAATAATATTAACTATCGTTAAGATTTTGAAATTTTGGCTATCAATGATTAGAAATTATTGTTCTTAGCGCGTAATTATTGCCAGGCATAATCACTAAAGAAACTAATCCCCGCTCTAAAGGAAACCAACCTATTTGGCACTGCATAATTCAACGATATGTAACGTTTCTGTTAGGAATCTTAATAGAATATCTTCTACAGAAATTGAAAAATCTACAGTTGGTGGAATAGTTTATCAACTATTGGATTTGTGTTCTTCCACCTGGATACATACCAGTGTAGAACCCATTGCAGCCAACTTATTTATCAAATAAAGTAAGTTAAATTAGGCATTTTTGGTATAACATGTGAAGTTCGACATTTCCATGATTCTCCTCCAGTTATGGAGGTAACTTGGAATTCTCAAGCTAGATTTTATTATCTTTACAGCATCTAGTGTTTTGGTAATGCTGTATGTATCGAAATGATGCGAATTTACTTTCCAAGAGGAAATTATCTCCAATGTGTTCTACGTCCCAGATCGAATCATCAACCTCTTGAGCCTAAACTGTATACATTATAGTTTTTTGGTGATTTCTCAAGAACAATTTGCAAATGGCGCTCGATATTGTAACGAATTCTTGAAGAAATGGTCGAATCAAGATGGAAGAGTTTTTAAAAGTTAATAATTAATTATATGAATAAAATGTAACTAGAGGAATTTTAGATAGTCTCCATAGCGATTTACCGAATGTTCAATATCGAAATTTGTAAGAGGGACATAGCATCTGCATGCTATGCTGAATCAAGTTCACTTTTATATGGTTTATCTGCTTTGAACAGATATAAAGTTCGAACAAACCATCAAAGTACCCATACAGTCTGTGCACGAAAATGTCTTTTCCACTAAAAGCGAATTACTACTGATGTGAATCATGGCCGGTTTAAATGTTGCATCTGCAGGATAACGTCAAAAAGGCATTTTGATACCACGTTAACACTCTTACATTAGGGCTAAATAGTTACCGCATTTGCCAGAGACAATTTAAAACAAGCTTCAATGAAAAATCATCCAACAATATCCAAGATTGGCATATAATGAAAATTTAATGTAATCCTCGATTTGCTATGTCTATTGGTTCTTTGTGTGCAATTTAATTTTGATAAACTGTTTTTTTATGATATTGGACTAATTTCAATGACCTTCTACTTGTTTTTGAAGAAAATCAAGCAACCAGAATTGGAAGAAATAAACAAATACGGTGAAAGAAGTACTTTAGGATAAACATTATTTGTATCTATAGATTGGGGAAAAACAGGGTTGTTACTATATCTACTATTTCCTTTACTAGGTCCTTCGACAAACATAACAATATTGAATCTACAACATATATGATATAAACAAAGACACATTCAGAGTCAAGCTAGCAATTAACTATGTTTAAATATATCCATATAATTAAAATAAAGTATTCTTTGTTTGTGGCAGGTAATGTTTTGTCTGAAGTGTCAAATTGAGACAAATTTTTAATTTATTGGAATTTTAAATGAAATAAAGCAGTCGTGCTAAATTCTCATGTATTCAAAAAAGACTATTTTAATCGAACTTGTGCCAAACATTTGTCTATTAATTTAGGCTTCCAAAAATTCCTAAATAGCTCCTTCAGTTATCTCATTGTTTTGGACGGAGCTGGCTTTCAGAAGAAGAATATATATTTCATATTTTTTAAATGTGATAAAGTGTAGCAGACATGTCCGCTAAGTTTCTTGAACTCTCTTTGGCTGGTATGGCATTTGAAACAGCCCTGCATACTCTTAGTACGGTTAGACAAAGCGCTTTGCGTAAAAAGGGGATCATCTTCGCATTGGGTGCAGGGATCATTTTTATCTTTCTTTGAGGGTCTTCGAGCAATTGTTTTAGTAGAGGAGATATCACTGGACGAAATTAAATCAGAGGTTAAGTGATCAGGCGTACTCGAATTCCTTCTAACGTGGTCAGAAGTTGGTGAAATCGCCGACTTCAAAATATACCCCAAAAAATTAATTAATTAATTTCGTCAAATAATCAATCTTTTAAATTTCAAATCAGCAGCAATTTTCAATTTGATTTTTATTTACGTAGAAAGCTGTAACGCAAATATTTATTTCATTGTGAGAGATAATAATTTCGAATTTAATTCATCTCAAAATTTTGAAGTTAACTGATTGAAACCGGTGCAAACGCAGATGCAACTTTTAATTGATAAAATCTTCCATAATTTTTATCTCTAGTTGAATTTTGTCTTTATCTTATTCTATCTTTAGTTGAATTAGATAAATTAAAAGATTAGCAATTAATATTGCTAAGGATAACAAATTATGATCCATTTTTTCATTATATTTGTCAACATAGAAACGGATTTAACTGCAAGTTGATTAAGATTCAGTCCAAGTGCAAACCCATGAATTGAGCTGTAAATGTGCATAAAAGAGAGTAAGAAAAGGCAAGATAGAATGAAATGGCATAAAATCCTATTAGAATTAGGAAGCCTTAAACACAGAAGGTTAGAAGATTGAAAAGAAGCGTCAATCGGTTCACAAAGTTGCCTTTATCTCAAAGATTTTCTTTAATAAACTATTTTTCGACCACTTTCTCTATAAAGTCTTGACATCAATGACGTCTTATTTGTTATTGGTTTGACAGTGGGTTGATATGAGTGCTTATTTAGTAGATAGAATACACACATTGTTTTAGAAAATATCATGTCCCGGATTAGTCTCAGGAAATCAACTAGACCTTCCAATTTAATCTCTCTTAAAATTAGAAATGTGGAAATGACCATTTCTATTTGCGCGTGTATTTTATTTAATTATTGCTTCTTAATTTGAATACTATAACATAGCTTCATAACTAACAAACATTGTGGAAAGTGGTAGAGATACCTAACTTTGGTTGAGGAGAGGTATTCTGAAACCACTATTATGATAAATTCGCATTCTGCAACCCTCTTATTGACCAGAATAAAGAAGTGTAGGCTGTCTGGATGTGCATTGTTGGTCATTGACTTACCTGACCTTTAGAGAAAACCAAAGCCACATCTCCTAATCTGGTACGAAAAGATATTCGACTTATAAAACAAAATGTTATTTTGATATTAAATCTTTTCATTCTACCGGTAAAAACACAACTCACATATTCTTGAGAATAGCTGTAATATCTAAATACTGACTTCGATCGCAATCATTAGCTGAATAAAAAGTTTGTAAAATTTCTTTCCGTCAGTAAGAAGTGTTCAGAATTAAGACAGCCATGAATTATAAATTGTAAAAGCAGTGGAGAAATATATACATATATATATGTGTGTGTGAACATCACTAAAAGAAGATGACGTCGAAATTTTATTATAATTCAATAACGATTATATTTTAAAATCAGAATTTTTCTGAGCAGGCTAGTTGCAGCAATGAGACGATTATGTTGTATCAGACTTTGAACATAATACGTTCAACAACAAGCATGAAAGACATGGATCATCGTAATGTTCGCTTGTTAAATCTGTCGGAATCATTTACCAAGAAACATTATTCCAATGCAAAAATTCAACAAATTCCTTACATCTGACATAGAAAGACCCAGAAGAACTCGGAAGTAAGACGCTCCTATTTAATTATCTCGTATTATATAGCACAAGTTGCAAATGTGAGAATAGAAATAAAGTAGTTAGAAAGCTAAGTGAGGGGCGTAGTTTGCCATCCGAAATTGATAAATATGAACATCACACGGTAAAACAGAAATCAAGCCACTAAAAATTCGGAAAAATTTCCTTGTAATTTTTGATATTAGACCGGAAGAAATAAGAAGTACAGTTTAAAAATAATGAAATAATGGTGCTCTTGGGGTTGCTAATCCCGTCAGAATTTCTGATTGGTTTATTCGTTTAGACGGTTTGGATACCAAAGTTGAAACACTCTGATCACATGAGTAATCAGTGAAAGTTTTTCTTCAGGGACCTGCAACTACACTGCACTGTCCAATTCTACAGTTAATACATTAGGAAACAATAGAGTTATTGCCCGCAAAGCTTCTGGGCCTCTATGGTCATAAGATATCACCTTACTATTGCACGATTCCGAACTTAAATGTGCAAAAGTCGTAAGACAAAGATTAGGGAACTTCAGGATTCACTATTGATTTACGCTTGTGGTCTTGTACGGTTGATGTATTCTAAGGTGTATTGAAGTTTTCTTTCGGAATAGCTCGAGATGTAGAACAGTAAAGTTTGTGTGATCTTTTCAAAAGTGTGGTTTTACTCCGCTTTCTATTTCACTGGCAATATAATTTTTGATTATTACTAAATAAAATTTTCGATTTATAATTAGATTCTTTGCTCTTTGAGTTACGAATGAACAACGTTGAGATTGGAGAAGGTGGAAGCTTGTAAATACATAATCAAATATGAATGGCTAAAGTAGATATTAAATGAAGGTTAACATACTTTTCTGCAATTAACTGAAAATTGACAGCTTCCAAGTGTTCTAAAGATTAGCTTTTCGCAAAATGGACGCAGTGCCGGTGTGATGTAGATCAAATGTATTGACATAAACCTTACATTCATCACAGCGCTTCTTTTCGTAAGATTCCAAATGATGCTCATTCCAAAGTTATTTCCTTGCAAAGGAACTTTTATGTCGAGGACACCTGCAAGGCTAATTTATGGTAATGGTAAAGGAAATGGTAATTAAGTGACCTTTTCTTACAAATGTCTTCTTATATGAGGAATATCCTAGAGGTACCAAAAAACCCGGCTTGATATTTTACAACTTGCTGAATAGATTTAATACAATGAAGTGAAATATGACTCCTTTCATGTTGAATTAATGCCAAGTCCTTCGGTAAATATTTAACAAATACTTTGCAATAACTGGACGTTTGTTACTCAAATATAAGACTTGAAGATATGTCTTTTCATTCGTATTTGATCTAGAAGTTTTCCATAAAAACGGAAGGAATGATTTTATCTTTGTACACAAGATTTATCCAAGTGATACTCATTTTGAGCGAGAGTTCTGACCGCAGCTTGTCAAGCATAAAAAATTACTTTCATTTAGATTTTCTCAACGTTTTTTTAAGTAAATAAGCAAGAATTTTAGGTGCAAAAATAAACAGATCTCGGATCCATTTACCGAATATTGCTCAGCTTGTAATAAAAAATATTTTAACATACTAAAATTATTTCCAATGAACAATATCTTCTCTAACTTCATGCTCGAACAACTCAAAGTTGCAGATTGAAAGTGTATTTGTTTTCTTAGTAGACTGGAAGATTTTAGTCAATAGGTTTGCCAAATGGAATCTCAACTTCTAAACTCCGGTTTGAAGAAATAACTCGAACTTAATTTAAATACAACTGAACTCAAACCTCTGCTCCTGTAAACCAGTATCAACAGCGATTTCTGTTGACTTACTTGAAGACCTAATCATCAAATGATGACCCCCAGAAATTTCAGTGATTGAACGCTTTATGTAAAAATAGAATATAACTGTAACTGGAGCCTTGTTACAAGGCCAAAATAGCTCAATAAAATTGATTTTACATTGTTTTAATAACTGTCTACCAACTTTAATGCGATCATTTGTTCCTATACTATACATTTAACTATTATCCATTTTAGGTTAAAATTGACAGTCGTTTTAAACCCATTCATTTAAAAATACAGCGATTAACCCGCCAAATTTCGTTTGTTAACTTGTTAGAACATTCACATATTTCCGCAAATATGCGTTCATTTATACTGTTTCTTTGGATGACGCCGGTCTTCCAGAGGAGGAACAGTCAGCTGGCTTAATGCTAATAAACCGGTTGCGGGATCTGGCATTCAAAAATACCCTTGGAACTGAATTCTAGAGGACTCTTCTTGAAATAACGATATATGCACTGTTTATTGCTAAAGTTTTAATAACATTTTTGGCATTTAAAATTTATATTCCTCAAGTGTACTAAAGCATAGTACACATGCTGCCGAAATTAATTGAATTCTCTTTTGTAGATATGTCACTAAAGACAACCCTACATGCTCCTTGTATGTTTCAACAAACTAGTATCCGTAAAAGGGAAATTATCATAATTCCGGTTGCAAGGAAAATTTTGTAACTAATTTTCCTCCCGCAGATCGCAAATTTCTTTCTATTTTATCATAAATCCCTTGACAAATTAGAACTGGAGTCTGGGAGATTATGGGATTGCGAAATTGATGGAATTGCTGACTGTGAATCTTGGCCCATGTTCTGGATATGAGGTACAGAAAACGATTTCAAATAAGTTTGAAATGAGAAAGATAGTCAGTAATAAGTAGGAAATAAAGTAAAGGAAGCATGAATATCAGAGTACTGGGTTGTTCAGTTTCCTATAATTGAAAGAGTTGATTCCGTGATGTTCAGATACTCAAATGAGAATGAGAAATGAGCTAACATCTCGGTTCAATCTCTTTTAAAATTAAAAATAAGAAAACTGCATTGATTTACGTTAATCGAGAAAAAATCTGTTTTGATTAACGAATCTCAATTAGAATCGAAGGGAGTAACTTTCCAAGGCCATACCTTGGGAAAAACATCGAGTTTTAGCGAATAATTTACCCCAATATAGGAATTCTACTAATATCGTTTAAGGTATATTTATATCCAAACTTATGATCCACGACTGTACCTGAGCTGGAAGTATCAGCGATTACTTCTTCAAAAGACCACATTCTTAATATGCGCACAAATATGTGTTGATTTATATAATGAAAAACTGTTCGATATCGTGCGATTGTTAAATTTTAAATCAAGGTCTGATTTATCATGAAATATATATTAAATCCTTTATCTCAGTTTGCCCATCTATGTAAAAGATTTGAAGTTTGAGCAAATTTTATTTTCTTACTACTTTGGACAATTATTTCTGCATTAATATACACATAATGTAATACGACGACATTAGTAAAAAATGACTCCATTGTAATTTTTTACAGCATATGATAAGAAATTTGAATCACAGCCTGTCTTTAACAGGTATGTAAAGTAAAGTTGTTAAAAACAAATTTGTTAATGAAAAGATAATGACAAATTCCTTACTTATATTCCTAAATATTCACTTTTATTGTGTTAATCGTCAAGAGTGGGAGACGTTCGTAAAATTTCATGAATGATATTGAGGTATTAAAAATAGGAAAAGTCAATTTGAATTTTTTTCTTTGGAAGGTGTCGTGGTTGTTCCTTCCGAATATTATTGTTTTCATGCTTCATACGATTGTGGCCTTGATGACGGATCAGAAATTTAATAGGCTGACCTGATAATTCCGGAGCTAAGATAAAGTAGGGTTTTCCTAATTCCCTGACTCTAACTTCCAACTAGCAAATGTGCAATTTCTGCCAAGGTAAAACTAAAATTAAGGTTAATTGTTGTATATTTTCCCTTGACGAAATTAATATTGCATTTTGTATTTTCTTCCCATTATAATCATTAATTGTTCTAAGTGAACTAGATTAAATGTTTCCGTCATACCAATGAGAATGTGCGTTTTTCTCTCTTCCGGTTGGGATATCGACTTTAGATCATAAAGCATGCCAGTCCAAAGATTAAATGACTTATCACATTTTTATAATTTTGACTATATTTCCTTTTATCTGCCTCTATATTAGTGACCTTTATACCTCACACAAATCATTTGATGTACATGCCAAAAGGGGAGCGGAGATGGGATGTGGACAAGTCTCCATGTGACTTTTTCCATTCCTTCGAATGTTTATTCAACTAAGCCAATCAAAAGAAGTGACAGCAGTGAATGAACATCGTGCCAGTCTGATATGCATTTTTTGGAGGTAACATCTTAAGGATGCTCGCATTTAAGGGTAAGTCCTATTGGAAAGTAAAGATATTTCTGGCTTTCAAGTTGCAATTTGCGTCGCTTTGTTCTTAACATCGTTGAGGTACTTAAGGAGTTCAGTTCTGTACGGAGATAGTTTTACAGCAATTGGGGATCATCATTCAGCTCTAATTCGTTTGATGTCAGAAGAAAGTTGACATCTAAGACTGCGCGAATTTAAAGAATGGGTGGCTGCATCACTCCTATCTTCATTTCAGTGAAATTTTTAGGTGTAAAAGCCAAGATTTACAGCTTTGAAATTGACATATTTTTAAATTTAGATCTGGGACGTTTAAAAAATTTTATGTATAATAAAGCTTTATCAAAACTTCCAGCTATTTTGAGTTCTTTAATGCATTAAATCAATAAAAATATTAAATTATAGCTTTTTGTTGGATCAGCTGTATTTCAACCAATTAGAATCGGAGATCACAAACATGTGACGAAGCAATGCACAGCAAAATTTTAAAATTTTAGCGTTATTGGTTAATATCCTAAGCGAATCAGATTATCTTGCATAATGTTGTAAAAATTTCAATCAAATGGTAATGCATTGATAAGCACTGCCCAATTTCATAATATTTTAAATTTAAAAAGTATATTTTTAAATTTATTTTCAGTTTATGCATTTTTAATTATCGCTGGAATTGCAAACACATCGCCAATAATGCATAAGAAGACTAGTGAAGCGGATATTTTCATCAATACCTTTATCGACTATCTCCTATCACTTATGCGGCTAATTCTTCCCGAACCAATGCAAATGAGTAAATCTCCATTCAATCTTATCAATGTGGAAAATGCAAGTATCTATGGATTAAGGCATGTTGTACGCAGTTGTCCGGTCAAACTAAATACCTATTCTACACCGGATAATGACTATATCAATTGCATTCTCTGTGTGGATTTGAAGGACTATTTTAAAGTTGATGCTCTCTTTCAGATATCCACATTGTTCTATGATACCGATTTTAGTCCCGCTATTTTACAACTATACAATTTCACCATTAACTTTAACCTCACGTTAACACTGCCCAAAGTCTACCAGAATACTACAGAATCCCTATTGCACTTGGATGGAACTCCGAAAGTGGAGATCAGTCGACTAAAATTTTTACCATCTCCAAATGCTGACGAAGGGACAGCGTTCAGCGTTCTGAGTGAACTAACGAGTTTACTGTCATTCGGACCTTTTGGAGGATATATTGAAGCCAAAATGGGTAGCAGCATCAGAAAAACAATTAAACGCGTAAATGAGAAAATGCAGAAATCAGTTGGAAAATTCGTGAATAAGCATGCATAATTTTGAATAATTCTACGAGCCTAGATTACTTACTTGTATATTTCTGAAACTAATAAATAATCAGCTTCCTTTAAAATTATCCATCTTTACTGTATTGTATCGTATCATATCGTAATGACTTTTGAGTAGACAGAAAGTAGAATCGAACGCGGTCTCGGATTTCGTGCAATAAGTTCCAAGCTGGTCCATGACTTCAAGTCCATGCTAATTTTATTCAAATCCACAAAGGGTATATATTATGCAACATAATTCTTAACGTGTTGTAGCAAATTTAACGGCCTGCGAAATTTAAATTTACTGCAGAAGATATAAAAGAGATGGAAAGAGAGGTTGCATTCTAGATTTTAAATATTAATCGTAATGCTACTATATTAATCTATTAATACTAATCCATTCTTATGAATTTTATCGATTTTTAAGGAGCGCTTTCTTCGGTTTTCAGCTGATTACATGGTTATGAAAAATCAATTAAACACGAGCCTTTCCTTATGGAAATCAACACAATCGCCCCCAAATCTGAGTTTTTAACAAACAGAAAGAAATCGGATATTTAAAGTCATAGAGGTCCTAACAATAGAGGTTCAAGCTACAACCAGAGCTTTGGCTTCAAACAAAGTTTTTCCTTCCTCTCGTAAGAAACGTTATCTATTTGATCAAATGAATCGTATAAATAACTTAAAATTCCAGAATAGAAAGGCCCCTTAGATGCCATTTCGTTGAACAAAGAGTCGACGAATATAATAATATCCTAGTAATCATTCCTAATTACCCATCTATTCGGAAAGATATTCATATAACTAATTCAAAAATCATAAGAATTTGCATCGCAATTTCGACATCGTTAATAGTTAAAATCCACTTTGAAAGTATTAATATACATTTTGCTCCCATATATTCTCATTAAATCAATTTAGTGAAAATATCTGGGAGGACTGTTATAGAAATCATAAAAATTCTAAGTAGCGTTATCATTGCTAATCTCGTTGTCATCTTGACCATCTTGGTTAGCAGGGGAGATTTGTGAAATATTTAATTGAGCATCATTAATCTGAGTGGAAGATTTGCTGAGCGTCTCCTCTACAGCTTCATTTTTAGTAATCGACTCAATATGTCGCAGATGATATTCCTGGATACGCCCTAGGGAAAATGAACAATTTATCAAATCATTTATATCTCCTATAAAGTTAGGCAGTTAATTAAACATACAATCATGTGAATGTACAAGATTTCGTTGTATTTCAATAGCAGCTTCTTGGGCAAATCGATCGAATTCTTCATAAAGTCTTTGTCTATCAATCCCTGCCTTTAATTCAAAATACCCGATTTAAAAAATATTACAATTATCCAAAATGGGGTGGGAGGCATCACTTACCGTTTCCATATCACAACCCACTGAAACCTCTGCGACGTGATCAAGTTTTATGTTACGATTCACTTGATTTTGATATTCCTTACCACATTTTTGCATGTGATCCACGAAAGTCCAAAAAGCTTCCATGGATAGTGGTTGCACGTAAAACATAACATACTACAATATTAGAAAACAGCAATTCCACCTGTAATTTGTGAGTATTACAAATTTATTGGGAGATTCAAAATACTAACTGTCATGAATTCGGTAAGTGTGTAGTTGTCAACCTTTTCTTCTACATTTTCAACGTAAATGATCGGGTCCAGAATCGAGGAAAGATCAAGGGGCATTTTCATCACAATGTGCATAAATGATCGTACAGATTCCTGAATCTGTGAAACAAGAATATCAGTCATATATAAATATGTGCTACTAACGCAATATGAGTAACGAGTTTGAATTTACAATCACGGAATTGATGGTACTTTTGCCTACTAATCTGAAACAGTCGAAAATGGGTTCTATCAGGCGCAATTTGTCGGCCAAATCTTGATCTTTTAGCTTTTTTTCTGCTTCCATCTTCTCCTTTCTGCTCTCGGAATCAGAGGTATATTTCGCCAAATCCGTGCCCGATTGAAGGAATAGTTTCTTTTTTAACTGATCAACAACTTGTTGCATTGCCTTTGCATAGGGGGATCGACAAGTATTTATTATCGGATTATAATATTTTGGGTTATTCCGCATAAGAAATTGCGCTAATCTATTGAGTGGATTGAAGTTTACATCCATTCGTACTTCCATCTCTTCACTATCGGTTTCAGATTTACTTGACTTGCAAAGTCCACGATGGTCCGCTTCTCTTATAACGTGTTCAAGTCCCAGGACAACAGTCGGTAGGAGGTTTTCTGCGAGATACATGCGTACTTCAGTTGATAATGTACAATTGTAAAGCCACTGATATGGGAGTAAGTCGATAGAATGATGTTGTTGAAGAGAATTAGAAAGTTCTTTAAAATCTGCTTCTGCTGATGTATGACCATCATGTACTTCTGATAAAAGACTCGAAAGAAATAGCTCTTCGTTATGCAGACGATCCTGTAACTCACATCCTGATTTCATATTCACGTCATCAGTATCGTATCTTTTTGAGATAAGACATTGAGATAACAGCGGACCTTGTAAAATTTTCTCTGTTGTATTGTGACTGATATTTTCAATATTCATAATCTGAATTATCAAAAATATCTTTGCAACAAACTACCTTGATTAAATTTTATCATATGATATGTTCTTAACATAAAACTGTAGAGCTATGTTAGCAATATGAGCTATAAAATCATGCATTCAAAAGAGTTTTCAAGAGAGTTTCTTTTAGTTTAAAATTAACGTACTTTAACTGTCTTCAAAAATTCGCCAGGTTATTGCTATAGGAGTGACCTTGTCCGTAGATTATTTGTAAACTGGCCTTCATATTTATCTACTTTTATTTAAATCTGTTCTACATTGACTGAAGAAAATATTACTAATCATTTAAACGCTAAATATTAAGGCATTGAAAACAATCAAACGTTGATCGCTTTATTTGACTTCCCCTTGCAGTAACATCTACCACATACTTGTTGTCCAAACATTCATTCAATTGACAAACCGTAAATACACAAATATGCAGTAGAAAAGTAATGCTAAATCAACAAGAATACAATTGAATGTAAGAGCCAAAGTGTTAGCATTTTATGTTTCCATGGTTAGTTTTCTTATAATGGCACAAACTTTTGATCATTGTTTGAGTAGACTCAAAATGTAGTTATTTTCATAAAAGAATATCCCTTATAATGTTTAAACAGAAAAAAGAGTATTGTGCACACTTCCTTAATTAGATCTTAATTAATTTCACAACACTGGATGTTTTCCTAAAATGGACACAATGATTATTTGATTAACTGTTGTTATTCATATTTATGAATATTTTTAAACATGTTATGCGCCAAGAGCTACAAATTGAGTTATATTTAGATCTAAATCATTCCAATTTAATAAAAATTTTTGTGCATTTAATTGTCAATATTGATTATCGAACAAAACCTATGTCTACTAATTATTCATTTTTGTTTAAATGCTATTTTAATGACTTTCTAATCTGTCGGTTGATTGATACTTCATAAGATCTAATACTCAGTTAATAGCGCGAAATTTCATATGAACGGACTGGAGTCAGCCAGCCCGCTTCTATCCGTCCTTTTTACGAACGACGATTTGAGTTATTTATTAAAGTCAGCTCTTGCTGAATGGTTAGCATCGTATTGATTTTACAAATGAATGATACTTCACGTTATGCATAAACAATGCATCAAGTAGATATTTCATTCAAATTCCTTATAATTAAACAAAAAGAAAATAGGCCTATGTTCATATTGTGAAGGAAATAACAACATTGCTTGCCCTACTCTAATCATTAATATAACAACCATATTTCTCAGGTACCGCAGAAGGGACGATAACGCAATAGAATCACGTGCTGTATTTTAGAACAACGCGCCTAGAGGCCAATTTTATAGCTGATCAAGCCTGCCAGGGATATCAAACTCACCATTTTGGTAAAGGACATAGGATTTATTCATTCGTAAATGCGAGAATATACATGTAATCAATAGTTAAACTTTCAGACATAAAGAACTAAACTAGATGGAATGCCTGTTTAACAGAAGCAAAATAGCAATAATTTAGACTTTACGGGGAAATTCATTTATTATTCATTTATTTTCCATGACAGGACAATAAAAGCTTCATAGTTTTTCATTATGGGAAGCATCCAAACGCATGCGTAGAGAAATTTCGCTTAAAGGAAATTTTTCATATTTAAGAGTCAGCATTTGTGCAGCAGAAATGAGAACCATAGAATAAGGAGAAGCCTATTTCATCTGAGCTCCAAAATTATTAGGTTAACTGGCTTTTCAATCTAAGCTCCGATCAAACTCTTCCTCTCTTTTCATCATTTTGCTCTCCCCATAGAAAATCTTATTGATGAGGTTTCACGTGATTTTGCAGCCATCCTCTTTTCTCATAATTCTCCTAGCACCAGTAGGCGGTTCATATTTGGGTTTGTAGTGATTGATCCGCCTGTGCCTTCTCATCTCACTTCCCTTTGCAAAGAGTCGATGATACAGAAAATCTTATTTCTCATTTACGCACAGTTATGGTTGATGCTTCATATTACGCCTTGTTTCTAGTCGAACACTTGCTTGGTATCCGCTGAAGTTGCTTTAGCCAACTCTTTGTATGCGTTGATTTAAAGATATGAAATATTGTCCTCCAAAGAGTCTCGCATTGTTCGAATCTGTATGCAAAAGTTAACAAATCTGCGATCTCAAAATCTCCATATTTCCTGATTTACAAACGTTTCGAATCATATATTTGTATCGAGAATTGCCTTTGCTATAAACAAGTATTTGTTCTACTTAGGTCAATTTAGGTAAACGAGGTCATGTCTGATACTAACAATAACCCCCTTGGGTCCTAAACAAACGTTTATTTTGCACTATAGTGCTGAAGGTCCTGATCTAACCTTGTGAACGGCTTGTAGATCGTAAAAAATTTCCTCTTAAAATCCAAACATACTAATCTTCTATGAAAATGCACTTCCTATGGGTTTGAATGTTTTTCATGGTCAGAGTTATTAAGCTTGTTTGCCCAGCAATGGGAAAGAAATAAAAAAACAAATCAGAACGTGTTTATAATCATGGCACATGAGATAATATGAATGGATAAATATAGCGGGCAGGATAATGCTATTGTCTATCATCAGACATATCTTCAAAAACGGAATCCTGAATCAAAATGTGAAATTTAATAAAATAATAGGGTCAGTTTAACGGTTATCTCATTAATCGGTTTTTTGGAACGTCAAATATCCGTACTTGAAACCGCACTTATTGGCCCGTCTTTGCTATTCATAAGGAAGCAATTGATAAAAACTTTTACTATAGCAGAGTGAAACACATTGAAGCCCAAATTAACCAAATCACATAGAAATTGCTTTGATTACTTGAACTGATTCGCCACTACATTCATTGTTTCCGTGGCGATCTTATTAATTTGAGTCTAAACAGGTTCAACCACTTCCCGGTAAAATGTAAGGCTGAAAGGATTCCAAAAAGCGGAACCTTCGATTGCACTGATTGTTTAAAGCTTTAATAATTAATTTATTCTGATTGGAATATATGTAAAATAATGCCAGAATTTCAATAGTTGACTACTGAACAGTACGCACAAAAGTACTCATCTCTACTCTAGATATCTGAAAAACCTAAAAATTAGATGGACAAATCGACCACTTTCCGGTTAATCGGTTCTAAACAGTATGAAAATTCGAAAGCTTAACTCTGTACACAAGCATTCTCGCAGAGATTTGAAAGGTCAATTTCTCAAGTTTGATTTCTGGAGTTTCAGGTCTTGTCACATCAAACTGTAACTCTTATTTACTACTCATCAACTGTCTGCCCAAAATATCTCCTTAGCATTTCAGACAGAAACTAATTCTGTCGTAATATCAAAAGTTAAAGGAATCTCTGTATTTATAATTCTGGATAATAAAAAACAGCTCCATGCCAATGGGTGGTGTCTCATTTCTCACCAATGGTTCTCAGGTTCAAGAATTCAAACCTATTTCCAACAGTTATAATTAGTGTTACTTACCCAACATTTCAGAGAAAGAAACACTATATTGACAACTGAATGGTGCATTGAGAGACACGAAGTGTAAATGTAAAAATTTCATCATTATGGAAGATTTTAACTGTCAATTTGACAAGAAGCTCATGTGGACCATAGGGATGAATTAGGTCACTCTATAGACTACAGAAAATGGAATGGGCTTGTTAATTGTTGTGAAAGATGCGATCTTTATTCTATTGATTCTTTTTTTCCAAGAACAGGCCCGGGTACTGTCTTTGATTTCTATTTTGTTTCACGGAAAATAGAGAAGCGGATGTAAACCCTGATCATTGCCTGATTAAATCAAGTGTCGGGATTGAAGCTACGCGGAGAAAGTTGAACAGACATATAAATCAGATAAGAATTTGTCGATTGAATAGAGGAATTATTCTCGTACCAAAGCAAAAATACTCATGTCATCCGCCCCCTAAAATGGTGTAGAAAAAAGTGAAATTACATATATTGAGTGCAAAAAAGATATATTTAGCAGAAAGGTTGGTAAAATTTCCAGAATTGTGAACTATTAATAAACCCAGAAAAGCCAATAACATACTTCAACAAATTCTACTGATAACCTCTTGAACATGGTCTATTTAAATACAAAATGGATTTGCCAGCTTTCTATGGCGAAACATATGCTGAATTATTCAGTTATCGGCCAGTACAGTCTAATGTAGCTTCAAACATCACCTGGAGCTAATCGGTTATTATCTGAACTTACTAAATGAAGCGGGTCATCACCAGATACTTACTGAAATTCTTTAACGATTGTAGACTGGGCAGAATCCCTATACCTCAACGCTAAAAGTAACAAAATAAGAACTAATCCGGCTAACTACCTGAGTATTTTCTTTCTTGACACATACATTGCATCGGTGGTGTGTGAAAGGTTTAATTTGCATATAAATGAATGATTACCAAATATGCAACATGGATTTCGTGCTGGAATGTCAACAGAACAAGCGGTCCTTTGTGTAAGAACAGCAATTCAGGAAGCGGTAGATCGACATTTTGGAATAGTGCTAATTTTTTTTGACTTAGGTAAGGCCTTGATTCACCACCCTTCCCTACAACATCTGCACTACTTTGGGAGCTAAAGCTGCCTTGGGACATAGTTAACTCCCTTATACCACTCCTAGATGTCCAAAAAGGCCACTTAAAGGACTCAAATCAAGTATTTTTCTATGAAGAGGGGCGCCCTATACTCTTTAACATAGTTTGACAACTAATATTAGAAGAAATTTATGTAATCGAAGAAGATTTGAAAGTCAGACGTTGGAGTTCTGTTGGATACGAGTTGTCAGTGAGGCATTTTAAATATGTAAATGACTTATACCTTATTTCTAATTCGATTGGTTATGCTGAAAAACTTCTCTAGAGATGCGAACACATAATAAACAAATATACCATGGAAATGGCGTATGAAAAAAACAATCTGGATGTACGTTGGGTTCGGATCTGAAACAGTTACATCTTCAGTTAGATGAATAGAGCATTTGTCAGATGAGTTCCTACATATATCCTGGCTCTCCTGAGAATGAAAAAGATCTCGCTGATGATGCTACAGGACTTAGTATTATTTAGACTAAAAGACAGCTAGTAATGCTCAGGCCAGTTGTAAGATCCAAATTACTTTCGAGCAACACTCGAACAAAGCTTATAGAAACATTTGTCAAGCTTGTCCCTAATTACGGTTTGTCTACTAGCATCTATCGCAAAGTGGATGAACACAGCTTGGGAGATATTGTTGGGCATGCATAGGAGATGACAAGTGATTGTTAAAGTGCTGACGGGAAAAGTTTCTCTGAGAGACTTTGCGCTTAACATCTAGGCAAGTCTGCACGCAAAGGCGATACAATCGACAAACTTTTATTACATTCCCAATTAGTGAATTTGAGAACATCTGCAGTTGTTTGTGCAAATAGCTAACTTAGGCACCTTAATTCCGAAGTAAAGTAAGTGTCGGTTAAAAAGATAGGGCGGTTTAGATTCAGAACTCTAATGTGAAATTTATCCCGCGTTTGCTGGAACACCAATCACTGATATAACCTATGGAAAAGGGAAAAATAGTCTGTATGTGCGCTTGGCACCATCGACTCTTTGAAAATGCGTGTGAGATGAGAAGATACTGGCGAATAGACCATAACCGAAATGCGGACATTCCACAAACTGATATATTTCCTTGCCCAGTGGATGGATGCTACAAAAGATATATGAAAATAAAATGGTCACGAAATCATTTGAAAATAGGTCATCCGGAATTTCAATTTGGCGATGATAAGGGAATAATTTAAAATATATGAAAGGAAATTAAAATGCATACAACCTGACGATTTAAGAGTCCAGATGCAGTATGACTTTGAATCTCGATTTATATGGAGTTCGCAGAGCTACCAAATCTGATAAAGGAGATCTTGCGTGTTCTGAAATATCCCGGAAAGTGTGATCTTACTACCGATCGCGTAGTGAGCAAGTGCGGACGTGCATGCAGAGGTCTTCCCAGCCAATCATCGATCAATATTCATACAGTTTGGAGTTGATTATATTTAGTGACTAAGCTTGTTAACAGTGGACTATTGCCTACAATAAATTCTCTCCATTCTATACCTTCTTTGTTTTTGCTATTTTGGACGTAGCCTAGGTAATTTTTGGGGGCAAATTTATACTAGAGGACTCTGCTGGAGGCTAGTTGTGTCAGTAACTAGTTGAACTTCTTAAGAGGATTACTAACGTTCAGCAAAAAGGCTTATTTGTGTAGCGCCTGCTACGCATGCCACAAAAATTTACTAACATTGCTTAAATCGCTTCTAACATCCTTAAAATTTAGACGCTCTCCATGATTAACAAAGGGAAGCATTTTTGCTTTGCCATAACTATTAATAAATACTAGATTTTCAAAACCGAAAACATTCCCAGGAATGAATGCATTCTAAGACATGGCTGAAGAAGCAAAAGTTCGGTCAAAGGACGTTTCAAACCTGAAATTGAAGAAGTTTCTTCTGGAGAAATACTTCAATGCATATTCCCGCACAATTCAGAGCTCGTAAAAGATAGCAAAAAAGCATTATATTAATAATTAAATAGGTCAACTTGAAAATTTTTTAAGAGGTAATCTAAGAGGTGATTTTAAGAGATAAGAGGAGCAGTTTGTGGACTTGGGCAAAATGAAATGGGCTAAGTGCCCCATAAGTACCGCTCTTTTACCTCAACTACGACATGTCTGTCTTTTAGATGACTCAACAGCATTTTGCTATGAGTCGGACCTGACTATCAGAAATCTATTATTTACTACGGGAAATCTCCCTAATGCTAGGACTACATGTCACAGTGGAATAAGATCCGAGACTATAAATTGGGGTCCAGGGAAGTTCAACTAATTTGCATAAAGTCTTGAAAGATTTTAGCAACGTATTCGGCCGAGCTCTCGGGATTGGGTAGACGCTGAAGTGGTAACGCTTTATACGAAGGCAGACGTATGGCAAATATTTATCCTGAATGCAATCGAAAACTTTATGCATCAGAAGTCGATAGCAAATTGAGATCATATCTATCGGAAAAATTTAACTGATCACAATATCGCTTCTGGAAAAGGAGTTTTAACTGATCAAGCAATATGTGCGATTCGAACACTCATCCAAAATGACAATTATCCGACAGCTAATGCAACTTCTTTAAATGACCAAGAAAAACGTATTTAGTAGCCTCCATACATGGGCTTTAATGTGTCAGAAGTCACTGTATTATAATTATCCAGAATATTTGCAACAATTCTGATCCATGTGGAATTGGCAAATTAAAAAAGGGGTTTATTTGTCTTTTTCACTACAAAGACCAGATGCGCAGGCACGTAACGGGCGACAATTTTGAATCTCTTTTAATTTTATTTTTACTCACGTGATACTACAATATTTTTAATTTTATAAACTGTATTGCAGTAGACACAAAATTAGAACTCGGATATATTAGATGAAACTTTATTTTGTATTTTACTGTACAAATAATTAAGTATTAACATAACGAATATAGTAAAATCAATTTGGGCATAGCACCAGAATGAACTTTACGTGTTCTTTACGGAACTTAATTATACAAAATAAATTGACATATTCAAAATTAGTAATTTACATTTTGTTAATTAAATAAATATTGTTGCAATAATTTAATACATTTCTAAAATATTAAAACTGTATAATAATATAATCATCGTTAGAATACCGAATTAAAAATACCAAAAAGATGAATTTCACTGCTGCAAACAGAAAGTAGGAGCAACCGGTAAGAATTAAAGAATGTCAAGTGTGTTAGAAAAGGAAACGTGAGCGGGGGAAAGAATAATAGATAATAGAAAGAACGCGTAAAGAGCCAGGAATAAAAGTTGGAATAATTAAAAGACAGGAAGAGAATTCAGCTCCAAATATAAGTACATAAGCTCCAAGAGTGTTCGAGTAAGCTCATAACGTAGCTGGATCGAAAAACATGTCCGCGGACAGAGTTGCTAATGAGGAAGTCGATAATGGAGCCCAGTGTGGCTATTGGGCATATCAGGTTACATATTCATCAGTCACTATCGCTCCTGGTTGAGGTAGACGGACATGGGACAAATACCCGCCTCCTCTTGCCATTTATAACTTACGCTTCTTGGTCCTTATTCCTATCTCTTCCCTATCTGATTGATTTTATACCCTTTCATGGTTACTTTCCTTACCCACATCATGTGCTTTAATGAAAATCTCTTTGGACCGCACTTTCTGCAGAGGAAAGAAAGACTATTTATGAGTTGAAAGTGGGGAATGTTGTCTGCAGATCGTCTGAGTCACCACAAGGATTTTGAATAACATGCTGATGTAGGCATGACAATAAGATCTTGCCGATATACAAGGTTCCGACAATTGTCAAGCTGTCCAAAAAACGTTAACTCAATCATGAACGGCTCACGCAATTTTAATCGGAGAATCTAAACTTTTCAAGTGAATATGCATAAAACTATCAAAACTGTAATTATTCCATCTCAAGGAAACTCAACCCAAATATACCGCGCAAAAATTGCCCCTATGACCTGAAAATTTGACATTTCGGTAACGAACCTATTTCTAATAATTGAAGTTAAAAAATTGAAAGTACGATTCGAAATTGTTTATTTAAATGATGAGTTCTTGATATAGTTTATTTACAAACAAATAATAGTATTCTAAATCGATAATTTGCTCAAGGTTAGGAAGACGAGAATCACTATCACTGTATCAATTCCTCTTTTCTTGTTATGGAAATTTTGATGTTTTCCTTTTCGGTTCCTTAGATTGCATCTTGTTGTGAGAATCATTGTTTCTGGAAGGAGTTATTATTAGATTTTCTGCAGGACTTCGATTTTTTTCACTCGTCGATAAATCATTTGTGTAACCAAATTCAATAGTAAAAGAAGGAATAACTTTACGTCTGGCAAGAATATCAATAAAACATCTGGTTGTTCGGAATGAATTTTCAGATTCCGAAAAAGAATTTTCATTAATAATACCATAATATTTTCTCATGTTGTCCCCTATTTTAATCTAATATCGCATCTTCCTTCACTTAAGTGACATTCATATAGTTTCTTTTTGGAAGTTTCACGTGTAATTCAAGCCCATCAAAATTTTTCGCAGACATGACATTAACAGTTATCGCGCTCTTCGTATGTTGTGTCAGTATATCTTTTTAATGGAACGTGTTCTCACGGACTTATTGTAAGGATATTTCCCACGGAATTTTATTCTGGAAACCATATTTTTACAAGTGAAGTGGATACCAAAAATGTCTTATTCACTGGAACTCCAAAAGTGAATGGGAACAATCCGATATCCTTTCATTACTTGAACATAATGGAGTTCTCGAACCTAAACTATAGTGTTTAACTTATATTTGTCATTGACACATGAATGAAATGAAAAAATGAAAATAAACATATGCGAAAATTATCAAATGAGATAATAGATGGAATTTTTTAACTAACCTATGATCCCTTAATAACGCTTATGGGTAGCGATAATAAACTGAAATTCCAAATAATGCAATCTATTGTCAAGGTTTAATCAACATAGGGGATTTAAAATAAACCAAAATAAAACTTTCATTTAATGTACCCCTTGACAAATGATCATCTTTCATTAACTGAATTGGAAATATACTTGTTTAAAAAGTGAATGATTAAATAAATAAGCCACCTAAGAGAAGACCGAAATTAGAAATCACATTATTCTAGTTAAATATGAAGGCATTTCACCTTTTGAAGGACGAAACAGTTTTCTACAGTATGCGCTACATATCAGATCATGTAAGAAGCATCTCCTCTTATGGTAAGGATAAGGGAAGGGAAATCTAGAACTCAGCTCTCAACTTATTGCTGTTACACCCAAAGATATCAATTAATTTAAGTTATACATCCACTCAAGAGGAAGTATTCAAAGGTAACACTTGGTGAGGTTCATCAGAAAAAGACGTGTAGTACAAGACTCAATGGCAGAAGTTTGAAGTTCATTCCACTCCACTCAAAGACTCAATCTCCTAAGTATTGTTTAATCCAAAACGCGTCATCTTTTTCTTACCTTGAAATGACTTAAACAAACAAATTTGTTTTCTTTTCAGGTAAATTAAACATTGTTTCCTGCGATTTCTGAGATTAAAAAAAATGTGCCTAGGAATTTTAGTAAAATAAATTTCCGTGTTCCTTTTTACATTAAATTCATTAAATTTATGATAGAATAGTTCTAGCCAACCTTCTGCTTCAGCTCCTGACTGGTTATTGAAGTTAATTCTAAATAATTATTTGGTGTATTTAATTTCTTTTTCCTTTAGATACTACCTGCTACTCAGACGCTCTTAACCTCAAATTTTCCCGTCGGATACAACAGCCCCTAAAGAAGAAATTGGCCACGCAACTACTCTTCTTATATTTTGCGCTACTGAGTATGCACATTCATACAATAATTAAAGGTACTTCAACGAAATGAATAGAAAATGCTTTCATATATGTGAACTTCAGAAATAAACGTTACAAGTCAAATATGAAAAAGAATATCCAAATGAAAGCTATTGTCTGGCCTCACAGAGTTCTCTCTTCGATCATTTGATCAAAATTAAACAGACTTATTAATATCACTTTATTTAAGATATAATAAAATTTGCTGATTTTTTACATTGCTCTATACAAAGACTTAAATAAAGTTAACATAAACACAGAACACGTTAATAAAATAGAAATAAAATATTTACGTTTGTGGAGACACAAATATAACCACTTAGGTGAGCCTTGATGATTGGTGAATGTGGAGGAAGAGTTGGTTGCCGTGAGACGTGGTTATCGCTGGAACAAAGTGAGAAAAGGTGGCAATGGAATCTTTTTCCTATGCTCAGCTTTTTAACACTCTTGGAAGAGTCTGTGTTGTTGATTAAAGCGGGGGCGTAAACGAGATAGAGCTGCAGGAAGCAGTCTCCTTGATCTCCTTCAATCTCCGAAGTGACACGTCATTTCAATTACAGGATTTGAAAATTGATTATTTATCTTAAGTTAATTTACCAACTTAAGAAATTGATTTTCAAATTCTTTCTTTGCTATTTAAATTTAGTTTGGCACTAGAGGAAATTGGCACTCAGAGGAAATGAAGAAGAAGTTAACTCCTATACATATATAGGGTCGAAAATAAATACAGATAGAAAACCACGACATCTCTTGAGCCAAATCACGAAGGTGAGAGCTTGGAGGTTAGTGATCGCTTATTCCATAATTTGAATATAATGAAACACGAGTAGACTCCATTTTCTATAGTGAAGGAAATATGCTTAACTGATGATCTCCCTTCATTTTTCCTTTCATCGGCAGCGTTTTTCGTCAAAAATTGGAATCGCAACTAAATGGGCAAATTCTTTACCTCTGATGACCGTGTAAATCCTTCATTTAGTTTGATGATATATTTTATTGCATAAATGTTTGATTCTACTTAACTATTAAATTGGGATACAGTTCTCAAAATCTGATAAACTCTGATCAATTTTGACTGACTTCTCTATTTCACAATTTGCTTAATATTTTGTAGATGATGCGTTAAAGTCATGAAGTGAAGTATATAAGTTATTTTCGCAGTCGTTTGATCAGCGTGTGAAAAGTAACTGAGGAAATTCGATTTGAAAGAAAAGAAGGCTAAAAATTCCTGCGCATTCTCGTGATTATTATTAATGCCTCCATCAGCTCTGATAAGTTGGAGCGATGGGCTGAACATCTAGTAAGGCGATGGCCAACGTCAGCCGAGCTTCTCAACGGACAGGCTCATCGACTCCTTCCTTCTGTCCAAGTTAAATGAAAATAAAATATCCCTTAATCGGCAGAGGAGGTCTTCATATTTATATAGTAAAGACTTTTTTATTAAGTTAATAACCACACATTATATAGGGTAGAAGATAAATTATAGAAGGAAATGATATACGAAATGCATATATGATACCCTAACGACCAGGTTTGCGATTAAATGACTATCTTTACTTGTCAAAATGGTATGTGTACACAGGCTTTTCGAAGTCTCTGATGCATAGAAACAGGGGTAAAAGAAATTATCGGTTAGTAAGTAAGCAGCGAAATTGAAAACATCGTTTCTTTTCAATCCATTAAAGATTAGATGAATATAAGAGATTGTGTGAGATGTAAACACAGGAGAGCAGGTTTTATGTTTGAGGGAAAGGACAAGGGGCAGTGGGGTAATTTATATTTAATTGCAAATGTGTATTTCTTCTTTTCTGATACAAGTCTGGCATTCTATGGAGCAGCACCAGTGGAACTGACAGAAACAACGATCAGGTACCTCTCGGGTAAACGTTCGATGACCTCGTCCACAGCATAAATGAGAACACCTCTCGCTTGAGTGACCATCAAGTAGACACTCCCTGCCTGAGGTCATTGTTTTTCCAGTTAATGGATCAACCGCACAAAAGTTGGGCGACTCCTCAAGATATATCAAATGATCTGAAGTAACCTGCCGAAGGTTACGATTTGCTCGTCGTAGCTGAGTTCCAGGACGATTAAATTTCACCTAAAATGAAAACAAAGTTTTACTAAAAATTTGTCAGTAGTTGATCGCCTTCATAGGTGTACGGCTAATTTACACGTATTGCACTTTCATATCGTTCTTGTAAACGTTGTCCAACTCGTGGGAAGGGAGATAACTGGGTCCAACATGTTCGTAGACTGCATGACCCCGACATTCCATGACACTTACATGCGACGGTCGCAAGTCTGTAGACAGCCTGTATAATATAAATAATAGTAAGGTCATACCTGTTTACACTTCGTTACCGATGGTTAAATTCAATTCAATTTCAATCTACGTGTGTTACCAGCATAAGCAGTATTTATTAAGAACTTACAAGTCGTCCTACTCTGTTATTGTGAAGGTTCATGAGTTTTCTTGCAAGACCAAGAGAATTTCTTGGAAAACTCTTCTCCTTTTCACGTATATCTACGAAAGCTTTGGAGAAACGGTAAGCGTAGTCGATGTTATCACCACATCCACCCCAAATCCAATCTCGGTGGAGCTGTTGTGGACGTTCAGCCTTACTGCATCCGCAGCTTGAGAGTCGAGCTTCTTTGCAACTTCGAGCTAGTGCATGAACTACACCGGCGGAAGCTATTGCATGAACGATGCTCGCTTCTCGAGTACCTATGGAAAGGTAATTGGGCATTCAATGATAATATCAACTGCAAATGAAAATGTTCTATATTTTTATTAGAGGAAAATATATGGACACGATTAATAGTAAAAGTTTTCAATAAGGAGTGACGGGAAGAGTTTTAAGAATGTGTTGAGAATTAAGTTGAGGTACCATTTACTGCGTCTTATTCTAATGTTTCAAAGATTGTTGAGTGGGGTCATATTTATAAACAATCATAACTTATTGATCAATTAATTAATTTGATTGATTGATTGATTATGTAGTTCCAACGGATTTTGTAATGATCTAATTACTGTGACACTGTACTATACTATAGCTCACTCATGTTTATTATAAGTGAAAATTCGACTAAAATATTATACAAAATTGGGATATAGTATAAAACTACGTGATTAAATGTTATGAATTTTGAAAATCTCCGAACGTATCTTCGTATACTTCTTTAATGAGATCAATTCAATTGAAGTTGTTAATACAGAAATAGGGAAAATCTATGGCTTCTCATACAAGGAGTTGGCTTAGGCAAGTCGATGCAGAGGTGAAGCAGGCGATAGGTGAGAATAAAGGTGTGACTTTGATGCAGAATTCTAATAAGAAATATATCCTTCGTTTACTAGGACACTAACCAAAACTAAAAAGTGTAAAAACAGGAATTAGTCTGCATGGACATTCGGTGGCATCGACTCTTTGTAAATGCGTGTGAGATGGGAAGAAATTGGCGAAACGCAGGCATTCCACAAATTAATATATTTTCTTGCCCAGTAGATGACTGTTACAAGGGCTATGTGAAAGAAGGTCGTTACGAAATCATTTTCATTGCAAATTCATTGCAGCGACGATAAGAAATAATGTAAAACATTATGAACGGAGTCAAAATACAGACAAACCGAAGATATTTCAGAGTCCAGATGGAGTAAGGCTACGATTCTCGACCACCCTAAAAACTCACTGTTTAAATGTTCGCCAGGAGTAAAATGGAGAAGTTTTTTGCTTTGCCATAGATAATAATTCTTCAGACATGGTGAAGGAAATGACAAGTTATGAAGTCAAATACTGAAAATTTGGCTGTAATGTAATTATATCCTGGTTTACTGTTTGACTCTGCGTAGTTGAGTTCCTTTCATTCGTTACTTTGAAAATTTTAAAGTGGATCAATTATATACTTTATCTTTGTTGTGATCCGTCCTGTGTATTTGGAAATCAGTGCTCAATATTCCCTTCCTTTCGAGATGCAATTTATGTAATTTAACCCGAAGCATTGCTTACATAAAGTTTCGCTACGTTAAAACTGTAAGCTGATCATGCAAGATCATTTCACTTTCCCATTATTAGCATAAAAAATGAATTGAAGAGGCAACATCAACTCCTCTTGTTTAAAAAAACCGGTCAATAAATACTGAACGTCGCAGACAAGCATTTGTACCAATGCAGGAGAAGTATGAAATTTGAAAGTAGGAAAGCGAACTACCCATTTAGTAAATGTTGTGTAGCCCGTGTCCAAACATCACAAAAAGTAAGACTATTTGATATCATGAATTCGCTTTCTGCATCATTTCGATCCTCTCCCAGTTCTATATTTTGGACTTTATGTTAATCGATTTCAGTTGCTTTCCACAATGAAAAAATGTAATTTATTTTAATTTGGATAATAAAACTTTAGATCTGATGCTCTAATGTAAAATATCCACCCTTTGAATATGAAATTTGCGTTCGTAAAGGAAGAAAATCGATATCCGAATGTATTCCTTGATATTTTCAAGGTTAACTGACCTGACTCATATTTTTCAAGCTAACAGGTCGAAACTGTGACGACTTTCATTTTCATTTGTGTTGAAAAATGAAATTCCGTTGAAAATTAACATTTAAAAGAGGCATCTCTCTCTACTCAGTTTGTGACTTTCAGAAGCGCTAAAAGTCAATTATAATCTTTTCAATTGTAACAAATGTAACCTTAAATCAGATCATAAATATGTCTAATATTAAAATAAAATACTTTTCAATCCAAATGTCATTTTTTTGTTTTAATGGACTTAGGAATGTATTTAATTTACAATTGAACTTTATCGTCTTAAAGAATCTACCAGACTGGAAATCTACTTTTCTAAATATGTTCACCCATCCAGCTCCAGTGACAGGAATTTTTCAAAGAATCTGATAAGAGTCCACAGCTGTCATGAGGTCAAACAAGAGATCCCACAATTTCCTCCAAATTACTTCCCAAATTTTCACTGAGAGACGAGACAACATCGCACTTCCTCTGAAGCAAGTGAAAACCGGGCGTTTCGTGGGGCGTTTTTCCATTTACGAATCGAATGGGATGTCTGCGGTTAGCGGGAAAACCCGCTAATACCGCGTGAAAATCATGTTCGAAAGAAGATATACGTACGTCTTGTGCACATGACAACAGGAAGGCACATATCCCCCCTGTCATCCACCCCTCCCCCCAAGCACCGTACCTGTCTCATTTCCCTCACCGCACCCCTTTTAGGTGAGAGGTGCCCTTAACATGGGAGTGTTAAAGGGTGGGGCAAAAGGGACTGAGAGAGTGGGAGTGTATATAATTGCAAACAGTTGGTGTCAGTGCGTCTTCATATTATCCCAAGGGAATAAACAGTTGTCCCGATCCCATTACTACAAACGTACGCCCAGTAGAATCGCATGTTTTGGGTTCTTCAGTCTGTTTTCACTACCGTCACCTCCAGTACCACTTGCAAACCTAGTAGTGAAACCCGCTGAAAAAAATCGAAAGGTGGAGAAATTTTTGGCCGGCATGAACATTATATTACAGGCAGTAGTAGTAGGGAGAAAGAAAGGCGGAAACGAAATGCCTTTTACCACCATTGTGCAGGAGTGATGAAAGTGCACACATATTTGAGGGTCTTGCAACTAGTACATTGGTGGATTTATCAAAACACTTTTTGAATTGTGGTTGCGAAATTAAATTCTCAAATTCCTGTCAGAAATGCTCTGTTGGTCCTTCAATTTGAAACCACGTGGCGGTAATTTAACAAACGATTGTAAATTATGCCGCAATTGACAAATAGGTGCATTTGGTTAAATATCCTGGGTAATTTACGCAAGTGCATTTAAAACTGGGCTGTGTTGCAATTTCAGCCAACGGCGGAGTTGCATTAGCTGCGATTTCAAATTTGATGTGACTAAAATTAGAAAGACTGCTTCCTGATTTAATAAAGGCTGTTGCAGATGTATCTATTTTACAATTGAGAATTGATTTGAAATCCCTGACTTACAATCGCTTATCGGAATGATGTTCTATACAAAACAATACTGATTTGCCAAAAGATAGGGAACACTGGAGATTACTTCCATAATATCAAACATGTGAGAGGCGTCACCATCTAGGATCATAAACTTGGCTCTTTCCTGGTATTCGCTTTCTCTTGCTAACAGACGTTTTTGATGTAATGGTTAATAAAATACACTCGTAATTGAAAACTGGCTCTAGCCACCTTCAAACGTTAGGCTTTAACCAAACTGAATGTAATAAAGGTTTACATCATTATTATTAAAACTAAAGATCAACTATTCGAAACTCAGATCTTATAAGAATTATAGATCAGATCAAAATTTCCCCATATATCCTTCCTCTATACTCTCTAAAATGTATCCTTGAATCCATGTTTTGATCCCCTGACTCAAAAATATAAAACGCAGAAGCATAACACTGATTTATTATTAGCAGCTAATGAGACTTTTCATTGTCTGAAATTGTGAACCAATTTAAAGCCTTTTTAAATGGGAAGTCAACTAATGAATTTCGATCTTCACCAAAGCAGGGAGAAAACGATTGTAACAGAAATGATCGTTTTCACATCAATAACTTACATATACACAAAATTACTTGTGGCTTATTAAATTCCAATGGGACATGTGCTTCCCGACTAAAAATATGTCAGTAAGAAATTTTTATTTTTCGTTTGTGTTAGCCTATAAATAATACTTTTGAAAATGAAAAATTGGTAAACATGTTCATAATGGATATTCGAAATAGTTCCAAAAGGAAATGTACGCTAAGAACGATGCTTAAGAATTTCGAACCACTTGAAAAGTTGTAAAATGGTCTTTAAAGTTTGCTGTTAAAGCCGCCAATAAGCTCGAAAACTTCGGCACACTTTTTTAATAATGAAAATGCAAGCACTTATGTTTTATTTCCTTCTTCACTTGTAATTTAAGTAGTATTTCAGAAGTGTTTTAGTAATAAACACCTATTTTCGAATAAAACTTGAATTTCAAGAAATAATAATTCTGCCAACAAATTCAAGAAGAAACTTTTACAAAACTGATCTTTGCTTTGCCTGACTTTTTGAGAGTCCATTATATTAGAGTAATTAAACCTGAAAACGAAAATATCTCAACGCTATTTTTAAGGCGTAAATTAAAGAGAGATATTTATTCATTGGAGTGGTGAATATAAAAATCTAACAACTTTTTAACTAGACCCAAATATTCAAAATTTTATTGATTCATACAAATCGAGGATGTTCTGCGGTTTTTTATATACCTATGGAAATCTGTTGATTTTTATCTATTCAAAAATATTGACTAAGACATGAAAATCACTCATTATGTAGTAAAGATTTCCTAAAGAATTAATATATCTGGCAGTATAGGTTCTTGTTTTTGTCAATAACTCGGTATACCCGTTTCGTGTTGTGACATGGGGAAGTCACAACGAATTAACAAAAAAATTGTTTTTGATGAAGGAACCCTGACAAAGAAATCATGTTTCCGGAATAAGGCTTTTTGTTAGGCAACGGGAGAATGGGAAGGGGAGAATCCAATGTTTAGACACTTGTTACAGCTCAGGAATAAATATTCACCAGGTAGCCGGTTAGTCATTTTATCTTCGAGACACATTCCGCTTTAGTAGGGTTCGATGAAACATGTTAATTGTCACGATTGTTTTTTCCACGAAACCATAGGACAGCTGTTTTCTAGCTCAAAAATAGTAATAAAAGATCCGGAGAGAAAACTGCATAAAAAAGTTTGTTTGCGTTTTTTTCGACGATCTAATAACATGATAAGTCAATGAAGATGTTAAACCGGTAAGATGTTCTTAAAAAAGCTTTGCGTGAAAGTAAGAACCCAATGAATAAAAAAATGCTCAACGTCAACGTTTATCTGCAAGACGTATAGAATTTAAAATAGTGTGAGGTTGGCGTCCTCAAATACCGTAATCTCTAAAAGGGAGTACAAAACTCCAACTCTAAAGAAGGCTTTGCCATTTAAGATATTAATCTTGTCTGATGTAAACCAAAATTTACCCACATATTTCACTCACAAAACCTACCACCATGACGAACTTTAGGCATATTGGCGCTAAGAGGGTAATAACCGCAATTAACCCTCGTGTTCCATTACAACGTGACCTGAGGGGAGAGATGTGTTTATTCAGTGCGCCAAGGAGGATGATAAATTAAGGTCAAAGGGGTTAGGTGTTGACAGCGCGCCATGATGTGCTTTCTAGGTTAGAGACACTTGACATCGTTAATACCAGAAAAAAAAGCATTGGCATAATCGTGTAAGAAAGTAAAATGTAATCAGCTTTATTTTGACAACTTTAATACAGACCTTGACAGGGGCGACAGACAAATTAATCGTTTATCTGAAGCACAGAAAATTTGCCAAAATCTGCATAGAAGTTTAAATTCCACCTAATATAGGTAAGGCTGTTGAAAATAGAGCCAAATTTTTTCCGAGCGGCGTTAATTTTATTTCATTTGGCACTATTCTAAGATAACAATGGCGATATTTCTTTTGGAATAAACGCTTTTCCAGCATTCAGAACTGAAATCAAAGGTAAATTGTCATTCTTAATCTTTGAAGTAAGGATAAATATTAGCGGCAAAGTTAAAAATATGGGCTTCCACTTAAGATTTGTGTGCAGTTATGGAGATTAAAATAAATGGAGACTTTTTCTTTCTGGAAGAGCTTCGAAATAAGTTAGAAATTAATTTATTAACCCCAATTATCATAGCCTTTAGCTGCCACTCAAAGTAATTTAGTAGCGACATTCAAATATAACCTTCATTTTCTATGATCCAACCTTTGGAGTTAACTGATTAAAATGTTTTTTTTTTATAGATACCATTTATTTATATTTTGCTGTACTTCTTTTAGAGATATGCTGAATGCTTTTTACTGATACAAATGAATCCAATTTGACTTCCTACAAAAGGTATGTATTGACTTCAATATTCTTGTCAGAAATTGAACATTTTAAGCAGATTTCTTCAGAACTTCAAACATATTCGAAAATTTTACAAAACTTAGCAACAGGCATAATAATTTGCTATTTGGTGAAACTCGTTTTTTTCCCTCACTCTATTGAGATGAGCCACTTTTTAAAAATGAGTATCTTTTGTTAAGAAGCACGTAGGGCAAGTCGAATTTCATTCCCCCTTAATATTCTTTGGTATGGTAATTTATTTAAAAATTATTATCACTTTTATCTAGAATAAATAATGTTTCTCGATACAGTATTTTTCTTTGTTATCAATGAATCTATTGTCTACGTTCCGTTCTCAAAACAAAATTTAGCACTTAATTACATCTTTACCTGGAGTGAGCTCCAGTGAAGTCTGCTCTATTTATGTCATGTAAGTTCTAATAATCCTGATTTCTCGGCTTTTGGAAGAAGATATATGAGTTGTAGTGGTAAAACTGACCTTTCTAATTGATATACGCTTGGATATCAAGGATAAATAGTTGCCCAGTAATCGGGAGGACGAATTATGACATTTGAAGTTTGGAATGTGATGTAGTACGAAAACCGAATGAAATTAGACTCCTTTGCTACACTGATTATATTATCAAAATTATTCTGATCCTTTTCCTCTTGTGTCTTATCGGATTTTTTACTATTATTCGATTTTAGTTTTTCCACATAATGAAAGCTTGTAATAAACTATTTTGATTTGTTGTGGATTTTAATATTAAAATTTGGTATTTCATCATAAACTCAAAATGTCAGGAGACAGCGAAACGGGAGTTTTTTTGTGTTCCCATAATCTGTAGCTACCTTATCTACAATAACGAGAATCTGGCAGACACAGTGTTCAAGGGTAGTTGCCATCCAAATTGCCTCTAATCTATTATTTTTCAAGTATCTCCTGGTGAATTGTCCGTATATTCCAAGCTATGGTACTTCTTTCTGAACATTTTTTCACTAAACACGTCGATTATTGTTTTTCCACATCATATTATAACATCTCCAGGTTATAAAGAGTTGCACGAACTATGTTAGGTTGCTTCAAGTTACATAAGGTAGTGGCAAAAATTGAAGATGTGGTGATCGGAGAACTTACCATGGCGAGTATGAGTGCCGATCGAGAAGGCATCTTTGCCAGATGTGCAGTTCCAGTGACGAAATTTGAATTGCTCCTCACATTGGAGAATGCCTATTCGAGCTCCAATACTTACTATGGGCATATGATCAAAGTTCTGATGGCACATCACAAGCTGCGATCGTGAGAGACCGTAGCTCTGCATACATAGGGGTTTGTGCTGATAGAAAGATGCTGGAACTTCGTGCAATCGGTGCCAGGGAAGAAGACCGAGATTCCTACATTATGAGGAAATAAGAAAGAGTTCCCTTTCAAATATACGTGGTGTTCCAAGATATTCCTATCCAAAGGCATTTCAATAACGAAAAGCTTATCATTAATTGAATTAACATTTTCTCATTACAATAAATATCAAGTTAATATTAATTCCAGATCAGTCGGAAATATATATATAAATAGTGCCTAAACAAATTTAAACCTATCTGGTGTATTGCAGTAATTTCAGGTGCAAAAGGTTCTAATGGGCATGTACAAATGCTTCTACTTACTCTTGATGAAAGTAATAAGCATAAAAGGTCAAATAATAAAAATGTTATGCGTGTTAAGTTTTACACGCATTAAATTTCAAATTACTCTTAAACATTCATAAACTATACAAAATATACAAATTATCTACTAAAAAATGGAACCCCTTGATGTATCCTTGAATTAGAAAATGAAAATTTCTTTTCAAAGGTCATAACTAAATATATTTGTGAATAAAGTGCAGTAAATGCAAACAAAACAGTATAAATTTGGTCCAAAATAGGGTAAAACAAACAATTACAAAAACCAAATTTGTTTATCTTTTAGACACAAAGAAGTTCATTACACTTGACAGGTATAAGACGTTTTCCGCTTATTGTTCTTATTTGCACAAACCATGTTTTACGTCAACTCTCGACAGTTGGTGTTTTCCGATTTGGCAAAATCTTAGTGGGATAAGAAAATTAGTCATTCGGAATTCGGAAAATAAGCGAATCATAATAGATGGAATTTATAGCAAAATAATTGATTTAATATTAAATATTACGTAACAGATATCCCCAAGGATATGATTCACTCAAATGGGACAGTCCGATAGTAAAACTCATTATTGTCATATCACAATTTGTCGAGAAATTTCTGCTATTAAAGGTATAAATAAGGGATTATTCTTTAGATTGTGAAATTTTGATTTCTTAACCGGTACAAAATATCAAGAAGTCGCACGCGAGGCCATAGATAAGGCAAATCTTGTAGAAGGAACTAACATTCGTAATTGTCATATACAAAGTTTTCCGTTTCTCGAGTTAAATCACCGATTTGAGAAAATATCTAAATATGCCCTGTATAACAGTTGACTTCAGTAATTATCTTAGATCTTCTTACTATAAAAAAAGCAAGTTGAAATACTTCTTTTGAGCACTTTCTAATGCCATTGGAAAACATTGTTCTTCTCTGGTAATCTCGTTCTTACTTCCAATGAGATTGAATATTAAAGAAGAAAGTAATGGTATGAAAGGACTTCTTATTAAAATAGCCGCTTCTTTTAACTTCGGAGACGAGGGAATGCTCTACCACTCAGGTCACTCAATTTTAAATGCTTCGCACCTAAACGCCCAACTAATGCAGTTACATACTGGCTTGAAATAATCAGACCACTATTATATTAAATGTAACTTTTAAATGTTTCAATAAGAAATCAAATGAAAATCGAAGTTAAATTAGGCAGTACGTTGATTTATTCTCATATTAATTCTACGTTCTTGAATTAGACTCATCCTGAGGGCTTATTCATTCTAGCTCTTACATGAACCCTTATTGAAAGACGATACAACTTGGTTTGCATCTCTCAAAACTCTAAGAGATCTAATCCTTTCATTTATCACAAAAAGTCGACGACAGGTGCGGCCTCGTTTTTACCTTCTGGAGAGAAAATCCAGGAAAAGTCGATTTCATTAATTTACACCGACCTCTATATTTTGCGATTTTAATCACCTTTGATCACTGGAATCGGTGGTGATTAATTATATCGAGCGAGACTTATCGTACATACCTTTTCAAAAGAAGAGAGTTCAAGTTATTAAGATCCGCAAATGAAAAGGCTACATTTACCGAATAGTATCTGCCAGCAAGGAGATAATGATGAACTCCCTTTTACCTGAAAAAGTAAGCATCAGCCAACTTCTGAGTGTTTCCGTGAAAAGCCAGTCATTTTTTTGCAATTTTTCAATGCACCGAAATATCGGAGGTATATGGGACATAAATTAGTCGAACGAAACAGCGTTCCAATTTCTCATTAGTCTTCAGACTGTCTGTTTTTTTGAACTCGCAATAATTTGATTTAAGGTCATGGCGGATTTTTTTTTAAAAGCCCTAAAAAGTCATTATGGAAAACAACCTCTGATTAGAAATAAATATTTGAAGTTGGCATTTCCTTGATTCAACCAATACGCAAATGTTTTCTGAATTAACGTAAATATAAAGCGAATTTAATTATGTTCACATTTCTATTCATTTTAAAGGACTATAATAAGTACATTTGTTTACCAGTTGTGTCAGGGAAACGATTTGGACAAAGGACTGTACAGATTTTAAATTGTAGGGCATTGAACTGAGATGCCCGCATGATTTAATGGCTATCTCGTATATTTTGCAGTTGTCAATTTTAGGGACCCAGTTTCTTCTTCTTAGTTCAAAAGCTAAATTTTAATGACGGTAAGTATTTTCTCTTCGCTTCGTACTTCGCAGAGCAGATTTGAATTCGGAAATGATAATACGAAAGCATTAACTCTATTTCTAAAAAATATCAGAGCGATCGTATCACCAATTTCTTCTCCATGTGCTTGATGCATCTGGCATAAAGTGACTTTAAGTTAAAGGAGTTCATTAACATAATTTGTAATTATAGTTTGTAATATCATAACAGTTAATAATTACAAACACCTAACCAAGATTAGAATTTCAATTTTCGCATAAAGCTCTTTAATAAAAGTGCCTTATGATATTTCCTTATATGAAAACAAGCAATGATGTAATCCTTTCTTCTAAGTTCAAGTCCTCAAAATAGGTAGTTGGAAATTGAAATCAATAGGAGATCAAAATTACCTGAATTCTGACAATCTCCGTTCATTTTGCCTCCATAATTCCTCTGGAAATGCCTATTGAACACAATTATGTACCTACTTCGGTATGAATTCATCAAAATGCATAGGAGATCAAACGAGTGGAATTCAGGTGGAAATATACTGAAAAACTGGCAATCAAACAGTCTAATTTCGCGTTTTTTTCAGGTTTCTTATTCAAATGTTAATTTATTCATTGATCGATAACAATAATATAGGTGATTCAATTCATATGTTTATATATTCGCAGTTGAAAAGTATGTTATCGAAATATGTATAAAGGATAAAGGCTACAAATAGGCTACAAATAGTATTCCATTTTAAACAGAACGAATTATAGCGTTTTAATGTTCAAATTTTATATAACTGAATAAGTAACAATACTAAAATGAGCATATTAGTGATCATAATATGTCAAATACTATACTCTGATAATGATATTGTTAGATCAAGAGCTACCTTAAAAGTTCACTGAACCTAAAATGAAAGAAGGATTTTGAAAAGTAGAGTTCAAATAAAGTTCTCAAGCTTTCTAGTTACGTCAGCTTAGGTCTATCATACATTATTTCAGTTCAAATAGACAGTAATTCTTAGTAATCAGCTTAAGGAAACCACAAATCGTTTCGAAGCCAAACCAGCGTTTCCCTCTGCATGAAAAGTGAGGAACACCTGACAAATTACATCTACTCTACCGATTTTCCCTGATTTTCGTTATTTAAAAAGCATCCCTTTTCGGTTGACATGGCACCGACTTATTCCGGTTCCCAATAACTTCTCAAAAAGAGCGATGTAGATGATGATTTGGCATAGAAAGGGAAATGAAAGAATAAAAGCTTAAGTGAAAATTTTTCACGTCCCGGTGGTGATAAATCATTCGAAACCGCGGAATCTATGTTTTGCCTTATCTGCATTAATTTAACCTTACACTCCAGTCAACTTATCATTATAAGTATTTTAGGTTCTGTTGCGATTCTTTCACTAATAAATATGCAATTATAGAGTGATATTCCATTTCCTGAATACGATTTGTCATGCTAGATCCCATGAACTAGAAAACTGGGTTCTGAATACTTGCGTGCATGATTTTCCCGAAAACGGTGAGATATACGACTGTTCTAAACAATAAATCAAGAGTGGATATTGGACTGAGGATTCTGGCGCTGGTAACTGGGCTTCATCAGGGCACAGCCGCAGTCAAAAAATGAGTCAGATACACTTGCTTTCAGCAAAACCACATTAACCCCTCCGTTTCTTCCAGCAGTTGGCCATGATGGGAAACCGATTCGATAATGATATCTGAATGGATACCTCCTATTTCCTCGTCAGAACCGGTTAGAAAATGTCAGAAAGGGGAAAGGTGAAGTTGGTTTATTATCCTAGCTGATTAGTAGTAGAATCAGTGAGTTAGACACATTTATAGTGGTCGATTTATCATTTCCAAAGATGAGATACTATTTTCATTCGTACCTTCATTCTGAACGCTTTATTAAGAGAATAAAACCGTGGATTGAACATTCACTTTGTTGAAAACTAAAAAATACCACTTGTGTAAATCTCAAATATAAATTAATTTGCAAGCCTATCAGTCATTCTTAAGCAATAACAAACTGGTGTAATTGATAAGGTATTCCAATGCCATCAAAAGTATATTACCTTCTGAGGTAAGTGGCTAAAGAGCCCATTTAATAGAATGAATTTACTGAATGGAGATATCTAAATTTGGTTCCGAGTTAGAAGACAATTAAGATAAGAAGGACCATTATTATTCAGTGAAAATGAAAAAAGGCCACTTAAAAAATTGGCCAATCCAGTTGACCACCACCTATTCTTACACATATCCTGATACGAAATCCTAATAATGGATCAATTTTAAAATTTTCGGATATTTTCTCGTTTTATTTTATGGAGGTCAGGTACAATGGGTATCAACTGATAGTGCTTCTGGTTCTTAGGGAAAATTAAATGCCAATGATCACAGTAACCCGATGCGTCATTTCATTCAATTTCCTCCCCCTAGTATAATGTTGCCCAAAGTTCTATCGGAGATAAATTGGTCAGCTCAATAAGTCCGTATAAATTATCATCCCTCTTCTCTCCTCCCTCCCCCCTCATAAATTGACGAAGTGGCGGTGAGTCGATTCCACGAAATGGAATAACTGCCTACCAGGCTAATTTCCTAACCTAGTTTTCAGGTGTCAGGTGTCTGCTTACTGTGGTAGTCTCCATTTCCGCCAAAATCCTGCTATCTTCCAATTGCCAATGGGTGGCTTCTTAGCAATCTTCAATGGTCGCTATCCGTTATCAAAAGCAGTCGAGATCTAATGAAAGATCAGTCATTTTAAAAAAATTAAAACAAGGATTACTTGTTCACTGAAAGTTCTGAAGACAACAAATATGTTATCGTTAGCCAGTATTAAATGAAACGACGTACTGAAACATAATAACACCCATCTAGATTAATCTTCTTGACCAATGAACTTTGAAAATTGTAAAAATTAATTCAGGAGCCTTGGAAATAAATAAAATGATTTCTCATAATTTAAATTTTGAATATTTGAATATGAAGTAGCAAATTATCTCTTAATGTGTCAAATATGAATGCGAAAATTCTATTATATTGTACATTCTTGATATTCTGACTTCATGCTCAGCTTCAACTTAACTTTTATTGGGCAAAATGACTATCCCCCTGTTTTGATTTTTAAATGAGATAAAATAGCCTTGGGGAGGATGATATCGTGGGTTAACATACCTGTCTAAATAATTAGAGGTCACGGATACGAAGCCTGTAGCGCATACCCAGTCTAGCTAATAAAGAATGGGGAAGTTCGATTTTTCCACCTTGGAGCTTCCACGACGCTGTTCCTCCCTCCAGGATAAGTGTGGGAGAAATTCTTTTATTATGTTTATTCCTTAAAACCAATACAAAAGGCTGTTTCCTGACTAATGTTTTCTAAGACAACTCCATTCCCCTTCACTCCCAACCCAATAGAAATGAATAGAGGATCCAAAATGAAATATAACAAAGACCTATATTCTTAGCTTCAACTTTTTTGTTCCATACCACTGAAACGAGCTTGGAAGCATCCTTTTGACCAAATAAATGAACCATTTACTAGTCAATTTCAAGCCTGGGCATTTAATTTAAAGCGCCCACGTGCAGTGGAATGTTTAAAACGTAGAGTCCTTAAATCACGACAGCATTCACACTCGTGAATGCGTCAGATAGTCTGCAGGGGAATTAGGCAGTTTGTTAGCTGTCTTGTACATGCTAAAATGTAAATGAGGGAGTGCATTTCATACTAGATAAAGAAAGTGGTGTAATGAACCGAAGTTAGCTGCAAAAACTATACTTTCAACAGACAGTATTTTCGATCGTTCACACGTTTATTAAACTGAGCATGCTTCAGTCATTTCCCGTTGTCAGAAAGCCGCACAGTTCCCACATACCAAAGAATAAAAATAGTACCATGACAACTTATGCTAGTTGATGGAGGGGACGATATTAAAGAATATCTAAGAATTCTTCTCCTTTCTGGACATCGCAAGATATGAGAAGTACGAATAGAGAAAATAAGAACATTGTATATATGTTATAGGGAGAATAATCAAAATTCAGAGAATAACTTTACAATTAGAGACCTTATCAGTGAATAAAACTCTTAAACGACTTTCGTCACCCAGTTCCTCAGTGAAAATTTTTCCATATCCACGATTGTTTAGCCACTGGAATTAACCTTCCAGATGCACTAAAGGGTTTATACACCCGTGAACTCAAATAGCACAAATCCTATCCGTAAAGCTATTTTAATAGTCCGAATGAGTTAGGCCTAGAGCTAAACCTTTACAAACATAACTATTATCTTTAAAGCCACCGAAGCCTTTTCTTGAACCAAGAGACCAATATTTGAGTTGGATCACTGTGCATTAGAGACTTAAAAAGAAATGAAAGGAACAGGGGGAGAGGGCAGTTGGAAGAGAAACTAGGAAAGAGGAAAGCTGGGAGTTTGCATTTAAACGGCGTGTGTAGAAGCAACTTTCTTTGAACTAGAGGGGAATAAATTTCAGTGAGGGGAGTTAATTGGTTTAATCTACTTCATGTATCACATTATGACGATTAGAACGACCAAGCTTATTGGTCACAGTGAGCGTAGTACAGCCCCAATGATGCATTCTCTCAATAAGATCTCATTATTTATATTATTAAGTCCTTTTAATTGAAATAAAATCGATTTTGGTTGAAAAGGAGATGTACAGCCTGCAATGCTATATCTGTTTGGCGTTTAGATAATAAAGTTCACGATTGTGATTATGAGAAGTAAAGATTTCTATTGAGTTTGAAAGATAGCCACCCTCACTTCGTCCATAGGGTCTTCATAATCGATTTTCAGCTCCTTCTAAAGGGGTGAAAATTTGATTTTTCCAAAACAAAATTATATATAATAATATTTTCAAAAGCATCTATTTCAAACAAGTTTCAATTCATTTGCAGCACACAGATTGAAGATTATATGCCTCTCTCTCTCTTCTTTATTTTAAGGAACGAGGCAACTATTTGATTAAAACAAAGATTTATTTCTATATCGGTTTTAAAACCTCGCAAAACATTCACACTTGAAAATCAATTAACACGTCCAAAAGTAGGTGAGATCTTCGTAGTTGACCCATTAGTAACTAGGGTATTGCTCAAGGTCACCCAATTTCTGCGCAGATATATTGAGACTGAGTCACGAATCGTATCACCTGGACAATTGGAACTTTTCAAAATTAATTACCCTGGCCATAAACACGATAATAAGTTTCCGCCCTAATAATCATTTCCAAATGAACATGGACTTCATGAAAAACTTTGCCTTTAGATTCAGTATTTTGACGAATATAATTTTCATATGTCACTATTGAGGGATTTAAATTTGTTCAGAAATCAGAAATCTCGATTTGAGCTAGTATTCGATGCCTTAAATTAAAATTAAAAAATAAAATTTATTCAACTGATCTCTTACTAACTAATTTTACTCCTTGGATACGTTCTCTGTAAATAAAATGTCCGTATAAAATGAGCAGTGATTTTGAAAATTTCTAATCAAGATTAATGTAAAGTATTTATAACAGTAAAATACTACTTCAATATGAAGCATTTCCCTTTACGTCATTTCTTTGGATAAGAAGGTACATTTGGATCTTTATTTCAACAACATTTCAGGAGATTTTTATCAATTTATTAGCCCTTATATATTAACACATGTTGAGACAAAAATTAGCATGAAATTGCTGTAATAATTAGCTACTCATTATTCAAGTGCTCACAATAATAATTTATTATTTGATTCCAATTTTCAAAGTTGAAAGTCATAATTTGTGCCCAGATAATTGTGTTTATTTTTTTCCAATTCTTTATGAATTCTCTCCGCTTTATCTATTGTTTTAATCTGGAGATGTAGTAGTTTTCGAACTGCATACTTTTTCAAGAATGTTGCAACATGGCCTCGATATAATAAATTGGACGAATGCAAAGAAAATCAATTTGTATTAATTAAGTCTTGGACTTTAAACACATTTCAAATAACCTATTTACTAAAATAGATTTTAAGGCTTACTCTAATTGGTCGAGCTTAAAATTAATTAATCAAATAATTTTAAAGTAACTTGCCACCAGTATTCGGGATTTCTGTAATTTCCAAATGTAATATTAGGCTCTGCATTGGATGAAGAAGCGAGAAGGCAGATGACAAAAATGACTGGTAGCATGTTAGCAGAGAAGAAGCTATTTCTTCTTCCTCCACCTCCTTTCAGAAAAGACTTTGATAGTCGAGATGAGATCATAATTCCAAGCCCATCGGGCGAATCGAGCTACTATTGCAATGTCCGAGAAAGTGCGAGATAGGCTTGTCTCTGTGATGGTGCTGTCTCAGTATAGTGCTAGTCGGAAATGTGCAAAGCGCTAGGTACGTATCCTTTGTATATAGTGGGCCGGCTAGCTCTCTTCATTATTGGTTAATGGGTGGATAGCGTACGCGCTAAATGCCGTTCATGCCTTCCTATTGGTGAACGCGGTGACTTAACCTATCACACCCCCAGGCCAGTTAAAATGGGAGAGACAAAATGATAGAGGGGGTGGGGGAGCGGGAGTTCGTAGAACGGCCGTGAACCCTAAAAGAACGTTTTAATTAAAATTAAGATAAATGGATTTTCATTTTACAATTCAGTTCACATATTTACTGGTATTCTTTTTTTATAATTTGCAAACAAATAATATTGCTACTACATAATGATATTCCTGTTATCAGATAAAATCGGCTTCAGGACGGAAGAGGATGACCACATTAATTTGTTCTCTACTAACACACCTTTTTTCCTAATATTAAATACATTTTACGATTAATTTAAGTGATTTCAGTGCACTGATTTTCTTTTTTAATACTGATGTGTGACAAACACACATTTTTCCAAAATAATTTACCCATCTGAGCTGAATTTTACAATGAATTTTCTTATTTCAAGATATTATTTACAATAACAATATTAAATCCATTTATTTAAAACCTGTATGGAGGAAACGAACTGGACAAATTCAAATTCTAATACATTGAATAAAGAGGTTTGTGTGGCTTTACGTTTAGCTTTTCAACAGTTTAAAATTCTTTTCCACCTTCAAATTGCAGTGTTTGATTCTGAAGATCATATTTATGGAAATTTTTCCACAGCTCTCTTTGAATTGACTTCCTTCTGAATAATTATATGAAAACACACATCAAATAAAGTAAAATAAAATGAGTTGTATTTTTTCCATTATATCCTCCCTTTTTTCCTAGCTTTCTTTTGGAGTTGCTATGAAAAGCCTTTCGAAGTTTCAAACTCTGAATCTTCCTTCGCGTCAATAAAAATCAGAAAGGCAGCATTTAAAAAGTCATGGCTTTGGGGTGATTTACCTATCTTGTCGAAAACACCGAAAAAGTCCATTTCCTTAATCAAACTGTAAAACTCAATCTTAAATGAATGATTAAAAGTAACTCTATTCTCAGAAAACGTAGTACTTTCGTAATATCAAAGACTTCTTCGTTCCAAAAATACCATGAACATTTCAAGTGCTTAATTTCTGGATGATTTAAACTTAAAATAGATTTTCTAAATCGATTTTCATCCTCAGCCCTGACACAAATAGCGTGTTAACCTATCAGAGAGGCAACTATTCAAATCTGATATTTGTAGGCCGATAAGCTCTGAATTCAACAATAGAAACTCTCTAATCCTATCATTCAAGTCCATTTATACTTCTCTCCAAATTAAGACTTTGAACTTATGTATCCGGCTAGCATAATAATACCAGCTTAAAATATTCTTATTACGCTTGTCAAGCTTGATAAACTCAGCTCGAGATCTTTTGATCAGATGGTCTGAAAAGTTCTGATATACTAAAATGGCTGTTAAAGAACGGGAATGTCAACAGTATTAAGCTGCAAATAGAAATTTTGCGAAGGCTCAAATACCAGAGTTTTGCCTAATTGCCAGTGCTTGCGTGTGTGACTTGTATATTGGATTCTTAAAAAGGAAATCCTTAAATTCATAACTCGCTTCCAATGACACTTGCGTTTTTAAAATGGGATGATATTAATGATTAACAGAGACCCTGTCGTGGGTTTTTCAAATGAACTTAACCTATGGCCAACAGCGACTGCCTGAGCAAACTGACACTAGATAATTGAATCTTGTCCCGTCAATTAGAGGGGCCGCCGTTTATATTACGAATGACAGTCGCAACAAGATCCGTATTCCTTAAAAAAATATTATTTTTTCAGGATACTTTCTAAAAAGATAAATTTAACAGTAGGTATTTTTTGTAAATTTATGATGATCCATAGGTACGCAAAATTTTTAACTTTTGTCCGTTTAACAATGAATTCATCGATATTTAGTACATTCATTTTGGCGATATTGAAATAACGTCAATACAGAGGAAGAAGGCACTACGAATTCACAAAGAGACGGACATTTCACAATTAATCTAAGTAGCCCGATTGTGATCGATCAGATATCTACCAGTCAGAGCTCAACTATGCCACATGAATAATAGTTCTTGAATATTTTCAATCTTGCATATTTTTCCATTAAAAGGGATTTTTTTGAAATCTGCTCCTGAATGATTGCGTATTCACACTAAGGTCCATTTTCTGTCCAGAATTTCAGAATTTGAAGTTTTATTGAGGGTTTGAACACTGTCCACAGAATGTATTTAAAACAAAATATTATTTCCATTTAGTTTTCCTTAAAATGGCTTAAAATTAATCCTTGCCAATATCATCTTGATGACTTCAGTCACATAAAGGGAAAACTTATCTTTATATCGAAAACAAGTACTCAGTAATTTTGTCTGGTATTTAAGTGGTGATAACGGCGGACGTGAACTCATTTAGAAAATTAGAGTTTAGATTTTGAAATCAGAATCCTGAAACAGCAAAATATGTTGTTGTCAGTTAAGCATATCATGTTAAATGTGGTAATTCATTGCATCTGGAATTCAAATAAAGTATGATTTTATTATTTACCTCTAACCAGACTCTTGTTCATTGAATTTTACTTTTTAGTGGATAATTTCATAACTATCTTATGTGGGCACTTTTTTCATGGCTAAAAATGCAAAGGATTTATACTTTAAAGCAGATAACACAAATATTTCAAATGAGGTAGTGGTATGCTTCACTTTTTTAATAGTAAAAAATCAGTTTTACATTACAATGCTCTAATTTATTCTAGATTTTAGCTGATACAAGCGGAGTGCCTAATATTTATTTCGGTAGTAGGAGGTATAATCTTGGTTGCCACTTTGATATTATTAGGTGCCCGCTCAAACTAACTATGGATACAGTTGATCACATCCATTTTGAAGGAGGCAGAACACCTGTACCTCAAAAGCGGTCCAATTATAAAGGAAGTATAACCGTTAATATTTACATATAAGGTTAATGGGATGTTCGGTTAAGTAATAATGCAACAATCTCGAGATTTCATTCTCAGACACGAGCCTAGGTGAACAGTAATTAATTAGACAGAGTCGACCTCTCTTCACTGAATTCTTTTCAGAGTACTGAAAAAATTCTCGATTCTGATTCCTATCAGTTTTATTTTAAAAATTTCCTTCCTAATTTCCAGACAATTCCGAAATGATGTAATTAGAGAAAACCGTAAAATAGTGTAAAAATGTAACAGGTAATATATTTTTGCTACAGCGAACAACAAGTTATACCTGCGTTTGTGTGAAACAGCGGAATGTGAAGGGATGTTAACACGGTTCTCCACCGCGCGACATGGAATGCTTTGCAATGGGCGGTAAAGTGACAACTGCCAGGGAGCGCCAGAAAGGCTGCGTCGCCACACTACGAAAAAGTGATGCTTCATGCCAAGGGGGACATCTCCCCCACCGTATAACAGCGTGTGCACCTTCCGCTGCACCAGACCCGTAAAAATAATTTAGATGATGATGTCCACTGTTGGAATGTGTGAAAAGATGACCCTTTAATTAAGTCGAGTGGCATAACTATAAAATCAAGACTGTCAAAACTTTTCACCAATAATGAAAAAGAATAAATTCACTTAGATTTCAGCTTTTGTGTTCCTTTTGCATGAATATATCTCATTTATTTTGGATTATATGACCCTCCGATTTATAAACCAGTTAAACATAAATGAATATAAGCGGCTTATTAAAAGTTTAATTAATTATGCCAAAAAATGCTAGAGAGAAGACAGATTTCATGACCAGATGTTTTGGGGAAAGATTTTTGAGGCAAAAGAAAGTATCGCTATTTCTCATCCTTTAAACTTGAAGTGGCGAATTTTCGTTGCCATCTTTTTCTAAATTTTGCTCTAAAATTACTCTCTTTCGCAGCTACTTCAGAAATAAAATTATAACATTCACAGCTACTTCCAACAGCATACTATGCTTACCTAACTTAATTTCATAGGAAATCCCCCAAAGCAATGATTAAACAGAAATCACATTAAATGTTAACAATTTACTAAAGAATGAATTACTATAAGGTTAAAATCGAGTTGGTTATTGAAAAGTGCAGTTCTAGTCTTCTTAAATATAATTAAAATATTTATAACTTAACAAATATACGACGGAAATAAAAGTGTAAAATAAAACGCCTTGGGTGTACATCGATGCAAATCTGAATCAGACATCTCTCCGAAAAAAATGATCGCAAGATTAATCGAGGAAGTTCTTTTACCGATCTAGGCTCACCAGTGAGTGATAAGGTGGATGTCAATAGATTGAAGACTGTCCAGAATACTGCTAGAAGATGGATGCTCAGATTGTACAGCAGGAAACAAATAAATTTCAAGGTCCTCACAGAAAAATTTCCTCCGAGAAATATTGCAGAACAATTACAAAGTCAGACTAAATCCATGAGTAAGTCTTCAAAACAAAGATGAGATATTAGCAAACATGTTATTGAAGTGAAATTTACCAAAAAGACGGATAAAGCAACTTTAAGCCGATACCAAACAGTTTTTTGGCCAAAAAGAAGGCAAAATTGTGATGACGGGTTCTAAGAAGAATTCTCTACCTCGCATTATCAGACATCAATCACAGCTGAAAAGTGTGCGTGGAAGGGAAATTACATCTGTGAAATCTCAATGTCATCGACTATTTGCAAATGAAGGTGTGATGGGAAGGCATTGGAGGACCGATCACCACAAACCCAAAGATGATTACACAACTGGTAGACTTCTTTGTCTAGTGGTACAAAAACTATAATAAAAGGTGGATTCAAAGTCATATGAAAACTTGTCACCTAGATTTTCCATACGCAAGGTAAGACGATGGAAAGAAAGGATAAATCTGAAGAATTTCAACTGGATTCTTCTGGAGCTCAGCTGAAGCAGAGTTCGCCTGATTTACTGACTCTCATTTCTACTACCTAATCTGTGATTCCCTCATAAACTATGGGGATATTTGCTCCCTTTAATGAGCTTTCGTTTCCTAAGCGCTTGGATGGTACCCCACGATGAAAATTTATTAAGTTTTTTGCCCTGCCATAGGAAATAAGAAAAAGAACAATATTCCAATACACTCCCCTTGTTTAAGTGATCCCATGACATTAAATAAAAAGACTTATGCTATAATGATTTAGAAATCCAAATTATTTTTGCACATTATAAAGCCAAGATATCGAGTATTTTACTTCATAAAAATTCTGGACGCATTGAGTCGCACACTTTCTTATGGAATGCGTATATCACTTTGTAACATCCAAATGTCCCAAAACACAATTTTCGTGATTTGGACCTGGATTTCGGTGTGACCTCATGTATGCGACTTAAGATCTTTTTGACCAATTAATTTATTGAAGAGTTGGTCATGCCACGTTGCGCTTTTTTGTAGTCATAAGTGAGCAAATAAGATTAAAAATGTTAATCTATTTGATCAATTCATGTAAACAATAATTATATAGTAATGTTGACCATCTCCAAGATAATGCATTAATGTTAGGATATTTTTATCCAAATTTATAGAGGTCTCGAGAGTCCAGTCAGAGACCAAGCAAACATTACTCTAAGTAGTTTGAAATTAAGAATAGAAGAAGGTCAACTGTCAGCAAGTTGAAACAATGTTGAAATTATTACATTTTGGAAATGTACACACGCATAACCATGAAACACTGTCAATCATATAACAATGGTGGTCAGGCATGTAAGTTTTATCCTACAGACCATCTGTAGAGGCTGCAAAATCTTTGATCACGAATGGTTTTCTTGTTTAATTATAACCATTATCTAAACTAATCTTTAGAAATTTCAGTGAAGGAAAGGTTGGGCAAAAAATTAGGAAAGCACATCCACATAAGGTAACCATTACTCGAGTTTTAAATGTGTCTCTGAACAATAAAACTGAATCGGCACAATTCAAACCTTACACAAAATCCACCATATAAAATTGCCTAGTATAAAAATTTTTTTCTAGGACATCGATATGGTTCTAGACGGATCAGGTAAAGTCTGGGCCGCCTGTCATTCAAGTCAAAATGGGGATGATTGCTGATTTCAACAGGTAGTCTGAGCAAAATTGTCATCACGAAGGTAGTGTGGTGATTTTCGACAATCAATTCTTCAATTGGGACTTTTATTCCCCTAACTAGTCTTGGAATTAGTGCATGATGGCATATCATTCAATTATTCGATTGAAGTGGAAATAAAGTTCGGCTGTATTATCACTAGGAACGAAGAGAAATATTCAACAAAAACTACTCTAGTAGTTTAAATTACGAATCACTAGCCGTAAGCGAAGATAAATATCAACTCAGTAGGAAGAGAACTAGAAAATATTACAAGAACACTGATGTAACATGTCACTTACCGGAAAGCATACTGAACTGAGAAGCAGACTTCGAATTCACTTAGCCATATGATAGAAGAATGTATGTAGAAAATAATCAATGTTACTTGAACTTATAAGTAGCCAACCAATCGACCTACCATGAGTTAGAAAAAAAATACCAAGGGTTTGAATGAAGAGCATATATTTTTGTATGTACATGTACCAATGACAGCATTATAAGCAGCGAATAGGAGAAATCATTCTTTTTAATCAACAGATATCAACGAGAAAGGGAGTGACTGTCAACATCATCTTTCCTCCATTTAAGGGAAGGAAGTAGAAAAACGAAGAGTCAAAGAAATGTAATTAGAAGTGGAGATTGTTAGTAGTATATATGCGGTGAACTTGCGGAATTTTGGGCGAGAGCGCGGCAACAAACACTGACGAAAACAGACAACAAGTTTGATCAAAAAAGAGAAGCGAGTCAAATGACAAAAGAGAAGGCAGGGTCCAAGAAAGAGATATACAAAAAAATAGCAGCCGGAGGATTCGACGACACAGTCACTTATCCTATTGTCAACAAATAATATATAAACAATTAACAACTATAAGAGATAGCAGCGGTAGGAGACGACAAAAAATAACAACGCCAATCGTAAGGATCAAACAAAGCAATGGCGACAGCGGAAATTGTTTCTCAATGTCCAGAAGCGGCGTTCATTGATTACAAAAGGGAAGAGATAGGTCAAGTGGTATGTGGGCGCGGGATTTACAAAAGCACAAGCCGGGGAGTTGAAGAAAAGTTGGCTGCTTTATTTATGCAACTACGTATAAGGGGAAGTGGGAATCACAGACAGTACCCTGGTTAGGGGAAATGAGAACACACTTTGTCACAAGTTGTGCCCTCTCTTAAATAATTGTCGTCCGTTTACTAGAGATTAACTCTTCTCGGTAGCTTCGAATCCATTCATCTCGCTCCTGAAAACAAAATATATAACCATTACTGCTTGCACCATTTCAGTAGAAAGAATATTCAAGATTGACAACTAACTCTATTTACGCCAGCGATCACACCTTGTTCCTCTTCTTCATGTCTTCTAAGGAGATCTTGCGCTTGGCGATCATTTCGTTGAGCTTGAGCCTTCCGTTGGTCAATAAAACGCTTAGTGTTGTAGTCTTTTAGCTCGCGATTCCGTCGATCACGTTCTGCCTTATTCTTCAACTTCGGATCGTTCATTACATTGCGTTTGGAATCAAGGGAGATTTTAATCTGCTGGGCTTTCATATCACGATTTTCGCGTTCTTGAATCTGCTTCAACTGGCGTTTCTGCTCTTCGTGGGCATCCCGAAGAATCTAGACGAATAAATAATAACAAGTAGCAAGAAGAATGGCTCTAGCACCAGTATAAACTGAGGAAGTAGATGATTGTCTCTAGTGATGAATTATTAATATAGCTACCAGAATTCCCAAGGGATATCTCCCAAGCTGACACAAATGAAACACACAGCTTAGGATGAGCGATAGAAACATCACCGCTAGTCTATCTATTACATTCATCAAATACTCCCACATAAATATCAGCAATAGTTCTTCAGGCGCAAAAAAAGTTAAACAAAAAAGCGAAAAGAGAATGACTTGTTAAAATAAATAAATTAACGAGTGAAAAACATGACTTTATGTGACTTTGTGAATAAGAAAGGTATATGAGATTTATGAAAATTAAATCATTTTCACACAGAAGCAAGAAGCAGAGCGAAGCTTAAGGGATAAGCAAGGAAATTCGAGAATTAAGAATAAATTATCCATTCATTTTAAAAATCAATATTTTTTCCAATTTTTAAAACAGAGATTGGTGTTTTGATTCAACCTTGTCTACGACCGATAAATAATTCTCATAAATACCCATTTTCTTACAATAACAGTGATCCAAAACATCTATTTATAATATTTCAAGTCGACCTAAACAATATGTTACAACACACGCATTTTCCGGTTTATTCAAAGGAATCAAACAGATTGTAGATTCATTTCTTCATATTTAATTCATTCCAGAAGCTCCTTATGTTTGAGATTAGTAGTAATTCAGACAAAAGGCCATCAAAATCCCGACAGACAAGAACTGAAATCTCAAGCATGCACATATGAATTTAAAATAACCTCCGTATACTTATTTTTACCTAGTTTGGAAAGAAATAAAACCACATAGCAGCCAAAGATAAACTCTTTACCAGCAAATGAATTGGGTCTTGAAATGTATGTTTGTGGAGATGTAAACCTTCGTTCCCGCTGCCTTTAATCAGGTTCGATCTCTCGTTCTTCAAAATAAGGCAACGCTCTCAAAGATTTTAATAACAAAGAGCCCCCATTCACTACTGGAGTTGAAGAAATAATGAATAACCTTCTCACATTCTACAACCACTCTTAGTAACAAGAATTAACCAGGACGGTTATCGCTGGATGTGAATTGATCTCATAACCTCCGACGTGGTAGGCATGCACGTTAACTTTCCTATACCGTTATTGTCAAATTTCACCCTCCTCCTTATCTAGTGTCCCTTTCAAACTCGTAACTGTGGTGGAGTTCCAAATCAACTTATCCAGGCCTTAATCTACATTATTTATAGTCTCCTTTAGGTCCCATATATGAAATGCGCTTATTCAAGATAAATCTCCTTTCTGTGGCTACCTTGAATGGCCCCAAAATAGTCCTGACTAAATAATTAAATCCTCTACATAATTTTACATTCCAAAATTAAAACTAATTAGCTTCTGTTCAAACATATTAAGACGCTTAGGGCACAAAATATTAACGACATGAGTCTTGAATTGCTCAAATGTCACAATAACAGGTAAATGAAACCTACCTTCAAGAGAAGCTCCCTTCGAGTGTCCATGAACGCAAGGATGAGGGTGTGGAGTTCGTTCATCTGGTTGCATTTCAGTTTACTCCACTCATCAGTCTGCTGTCGTACTAGCTCACTCATTTGCGTCATGTGTGCTTCTTTCAGTGAAGGGCTTCCAACTCCATTTACCCTATAAATAATTAAGACCAATCACCACAAAAATCGAAAGCCAGCAGTATCGAACAAGGTCATAGAGCAAAACAGAGGACACATTAAAAGAAACCTAACAGGGAACGTGGATAACAGTAAGCTCAAAATTATTAATTGAAATAAACTTACAAACCGGAAAGTTCTGATGGTCGTGAAACTAGGCGATTTAAGCCTTGCATGAGGCAACTAAGACTTGAAGTACAAAAATAGGCATTGATAATTTTAGGACACTATAAGACATCAAACTATAAAACGATCGCCACATGACACAAATGTTTTTTTTGTTCTAGGAGGGTTTTTAATAATTGTGATTTACGAAGACTATGTAAAATATGTTTGAACGGACTTCATTATAGAAAACCACTTAAACGATAGTCTCACAAAGGAATTGAGTCGCATCAAGGGAGGAATTTGGGGGGAGGGGTAGGTAACGGGATGAAGTGTTAGGTCATCGGAAGAGCAGACATTGGGAACTAAACCGGGAACACATGAGCAAAGAGGCATACTCGTAGATGCAGAGTGCCGCTGGCTATCCATTCACACCTTTGAGTTCACTGAAGCTATTTTAGGAAAAAAAGTAAAGAACATTGCAGCAAACACTAAGTAAAGGCTCAAAACAAATATTTTAACACGTCAACATAGTGAACATTGCATATACATATATGCATGATAAGGGCTTGATCTCATACATGAAGGGGATTGCATCTTGAGCAGAGAAGCAGCATAATAAAGTTTCTTTGATCAGAAATTTACCTTCGCATAATGAATGGTTATAACATTTGTTGGACAAGTGTAAATGAGTACAGAACCCGTGATCAATGGACATGATAGTTTCATGATGCCTTGATAGCTACACTACTAGTAAGAGCATCACCAGTACTCCTATATAGAGGAAAGATAAATAGGAAAAAGAGGCGATATAGAAAATCAACTGGACTTAGAACAAATAAGAACTTATAAGAAGCCGTCAACACAAAGCCTATGCACTTATGAGGGATGAGCCATTGACATCTAGAAAGTTAATTTAGACAAGTCCCTCCCCCATCAGTACGGTTTTTAATTGCATTCCTCCTATGTATATAATCTTTGCTTAGTTAAAAAATTGACTTGAAGTAACTGTACATCCGTCTTGCCCTTTTTCTCTCTCTGGGACCGAGTTAACTGTAGTCTAGCGATATCTAGCAAGTAAATAGACCATAGAAGCGGAAAATAGGTTTCCTAGCATTGGAAAATAATGAGAATCATACTTTGCACGGGATTCGATTAGGCAAGAATTAGTATAGTTTTAATAAATGTTAACGCACTTTTGAGGAACACTCCTGAGATTAGACGTAGATGAGGCGGTAGATTTAGTATGGAGGGCATTTAGCTTATCTGTGTGAATAGAATGAGTTCGAAGCATCGTGTTCGCCTCTTTCTCATGCTTTCTGCGCAGGATCTCCACCTCCTTCTGTTGTTTTTTGACCAACTTCCGATAGTTTTTATCACTCCTTAGCATTGCTAAGGAGATTGGTGGGAATTTGGGATCCTCTAGAGAAGCAAGAAAAAGGCATAGGTAAGTTAGTAAACGTTAATAGCAGCAAAAATCCTCTCAGGTTAGCTCAATCTATATGCAAAACCACACTTTCAAACAAGCGACACAATCATATTACGAACCTTTCCTATCATATTTAGGATAAGACGCAAAATAGGCTAGATCGAAAAAATGAATATCTCTTAAAATAGTTGCCTTTTCCGCTTGCCAGTGTTTGTTATTTAAAGGGTTATTTTTATTCAGCTCAAACAGCAAATCGGACAAACCTCTCATAGCCACTTCTCGATAGGATAAACTACGAACTAAAGATAAAATTTAGGTGCATAATTATAACCCTGAAGTGTGTTCAAAAAAAGAGGGATGAGAATTTGAAGCTCATACCTTTCTTCTCCTCCTTCTTGGCGCTGTTTCCAGATGTCCCAGGAGTGGGACAAGAAACGCCAGCACCCCCAGAGGAAGAAGCAAGACCACTACTAGCGCCACCACCTCCTAATCGGTGATCGCCGGAACCTCCTAGAGAAGGGAGTACTAGACCTCCTGCGGCTCCGGAACCACTACCCCCACCTCCAGTGCCTCCACCAAGAGGCCCCAATCCAACTGCAGCACCTGAAGAGGTTCCAGATGCGTTGCTACTGAGATTTGCTCCACTACCCGCTGGACGTTGCTTCAACATGTTGGTGAAGTTTTTTGTGGATGAGGTGGGAACTTCGTCTATCTCTGAGGAATCTATACCCATACTTGCGAGCTGAAAAAAATAAAAGGTGTCATCAAAAGGTGAAAAAGTTAAGCAGGATCAATCAGTGAAGCATCATTGATTGATCGGATATAAATACAAGAATACATCGAATAAAAGACCTTTCGTAATGAATAAAAAAATATTTAAGAAGTTAAAATATTATCACCTTCGTAGTAACCAAATAGAAAAATACAGGTTACCTATTCGGAAGAGGTTTAACGATGTCTCAAACTTTCTATAAGGCACACAAGTAAAGCTAGAACAAATATTAACTCATAATATTTGCATGGGGTATTGGGCCGATCCTGTTACTCCCGGCTTGACCAACGAATACATTGACCACTGCGGCACCGTTAAACAAAGTGAGTTCTCTAATTCCGAGAGTTGAAGTTCTATTAATAGAATTTGTTTAAAACCTTATAGACAAGGTATCTAAAGTCTCTACGATGAGAAATTCACATTAAATCACCCTATCTTTGTCAGTGTTATTCAAATCAATGGATGTGTACCAATGAGAAGTGTCTTGTAGACTTATTTCATAATCCTTAGTGGCTTGACAAAAGGAACTTCAGCAATACGATTTAGGCTTTAGTTAATAATTCTGTATGATTCTAATATATAAAATTTACCACATCTAGAACTGTCGTTTGCGCCTCTTGTATCCTTACATTTCCCCGGATGTTCGTGATATCCAAAAACGTGTATAAACTTGGGAAGTTTAACCCCACTTGATCCATGACGCATTACTATCGCAAGGTGCGGTGTATTGATACGCACTTCGCTGTCATCTTTAATGTAAAGCTTCCGAGTTATCCAATCACAAATGTCATTCTCCTCTGATTCTCAAAAGCGCAACTTGCTTCTGTGACTCGACAAAGATTTCCGCGCATTTTTCGCATTATCTTTTTTAGTTCAACACAGACTGGTTAACATCCAATTCAGACGCGTTCTTCCTACCTCTCGACAACCGCATAACACTTACAATTCAGATATGAGCGTTTAGAGACAAAATTAAATGGAACAAATTCTTAGGGGTTGTCAGACTGACTAAGTCACTGTTCATGAAGTTTTTCATCAAAAACATAATTTTACCATTAATTTTCCTATGAAGCTAAAATATCAATCCACCAAACGATTAATTAAAGAAGGTAGAGAAAGAGATACGTAGAATGGAATTAAAGACGAAGAGAATTTGCGCTCCCTGAACTCAGCGGCAAATCGAATACTACCAATATACCTAGAGAGAAATAACCTATCTGCTTCTATCAGCAACACCACAAGAAAAAGAAAGCACACGCTAAATTCAAACTCGCTCGATTACCTTCCTGCGTTTCCGTCTTTCAAATTTAACTAGACTCGCCTTGTTGGGCACCGATCGCTGCAAACGCAGCTATTCAATACATAACACAATTTTCAGAGTAAGCTTGGGACCATCAGCCTTAATAACGAATGAGCTGAGACATTAGACATTTATATAAGAATGACGAGAAATAACAACCAACCTGTTTCATGCGTTGTTCCTCTTTACTGAGGAAAGCTCGGGGATCAGATAGAGCATCGACAAGGTCATTAAGTCCCTCTGGAACATAGGTTGTGAGGGAGACGCGACAGAAGAGAGTGGGGAGGGAGAGTGGGAAATTGCCCTCGGTACGGAGGGAGATGTGGCGATAACCCGACTGGAGTCCATCTAGGGGCAAGACTCGTTGACCTATCAATTTGCCTGTGTCCTCGTAAACTGCGAAACGCAGAACAGCCAAATCTGGCAATACCACCTTAAACGCACACGAAGACGATAAGGGAGTTAGAATTATATAAACATATAAGGGGTAAGCTCTTATCAGAAAGTAATTAAAATCATCAGGTCACCAGTGGAATTTTCAAGTGCCAACTCATAAAATGAACAAGAAGAGATAAACCAAGTTGAAAGATGTGAGAATTCTTGAAGCACCGGGATCGCTCAGAAGATACTACCAGCCCAAAAAGGATGCATTTAAGAAATGAATGGCAAGAGACCTATATAATAAATTAAACACAGCACAAGGTGCTTACTTAAAAACGGTAAAATGAAACATTAGAAGCTATGCACTATGCATTATTTAATAAAGAAAAAAAAACAGAATATTCGGAATGTGGACCTTTAGAAAAACTCCTAAGGTCATTTAAGGAAACATTTTCCAACACTCATCTTGAGTAGGTGTGATAGTATGCGACTTCCTGGGTGAGAAAATCGTATTCTACCACCCCATCTTAATTGGACGCCTTAAACAGCGCAGTTGTGCGCACACAGGTGGCCATCGAACTTGTGACACGTTAATCGCTATTACATCCACACACAAGCTCTTGTTTAAGTTTACCCCTGGTGCGAGCGTTCCAAACAATTCTATTCAGTTTATTTTTTAATGAAAACATTAGTCCTAATTTAATTCTTCTTCTGCTTAAATATCGACTAGTGAAATGGGAAACAGAAGAAAAAAATAATCAAAAGTAGCCATTAGAGAAAGCTATTCATTTTCCGGAAGATTTACCAACGATATTCCTTACCAACATTTATGCTGAATCTGTAATTAGCTCTGTAGTTTAGTTTATTTTGATGAACATAATTCTGGTGTAGAAGTATCGTCGAAAAACGCATTTACATAGGACCGAAATTATGATTATTATTGTGCTCAGATGGTCCATCACTTCCAACTCACAAAAAAATCTGGGATCAAAACTAAAGCAATTCACTTTTTTTACAGCAAATTCTAAAAGCACAGACTGCCGGCAAACTACTGAGTAAAAGGGATTTTGAGGAATAGTAGCGAGTTAAAGGGAATCAAATTTTAAAAAATGAAATTGAGTTGAGTTAGGTGCGTACAGTTGAGTTAATTAATTTTGTATTGACAGAAAATCTTAGCTTATGAAGATATAAATGTGAAGATAAGACCGACACCATTACATAATCAAAACGTGCGTTTCCTTCCTTTATCAAATGACTTAGGTAGGCAGGTGACATTGATAATGGATATTATTACATATAAAAAAAATATTTATTCAATTAAATGAAAGGAAGACATAGTAAGCTAAAAACATTTTGTGCGAAAGGTTGCCGAGGGGTTTTCATTATCCCATATTTCAGCGTGATCAAAGAAGACAAATTAATGCTTTTAATGCATCTCGAAGAAACAGCAAAGGGGGGTGACGAGGGTACACTAAGAAAGTAAATACCTACAAGATCCATCCAACAATCTAAGAATGACTTGTGTGGAAATCACTTAGTCCACATAAGCTAAAAATACATAATTGTAAATGGCATGCTCTCAAATTGTATTTACGAAACGCTTCGAATATCAAAGTAAAGTTTGAGAGTTCGATTACATTATCAGCGTTACCAGCAAGTATTCTTATAGTTTCATAAGGATATGAGGAGTGAATTTAGAAGAATTCATTTGTTAATCATGAATATCCCACAACGGGAGAAAATCCATCGTATCCCATTGTGCCTTTAACCAGTGTTGAATGCAATAAACAAAACTTTACAACATCTTAAAGTTCAGTGTTGATAGGTGAATGTAAGCAAAGGAATCCATACGGACAGGGTTAATGACAACTAATCGATTAAGAGAAACTAAGGAAAATTGGAGAATGAGGACAAACTTATGGAAACCAAATAAAGACGTATTACCTCTTCCATAAAATAATCTAAAATTATATCAACTGAATCATAGTATTCAGTAAGATAGAAAATTGGCTCACTTTTCTGAATACGAAGACGGCATCCTCTCCATACACCGGATTGAGGCCATTGTTAGGGACAACGCGAGTTCGGAATTCCTTTCGAATGGTATCAGTGGGTAGACCGTACATGTCCACCTCCACGTAGGTACCCACTTTCCGATCGGAAAGGAACTGACCAGAAATAATCCGCACCTCACACGTGGCTGCAATGACTCCGTCCATTGGAGATTCCGAGAAGGGATCAAACTGACGTTCTGGACGTCGCATAAACTCCGGTTTCAGGAGATATCTGTAAAAAATGGAGGATTCATCAAACAAGTGCAAATGGCTATCAAACTTAAACCAAAAGTACGGTAGATGAGCTATTGTTGAATTTGAAGAAGACTATCATTATCTTACTCATGAAGAGAATAATCTGAACTGGAAAGAGAATAAAAGCATGGATAAAAAATGCCTTGTGAAAGGGGCACGCACATGATTTCAATGTTTAGACGGAATCTATCAACCTCTTATTAAACACCTGTCCCTTTTTTTTATTTCAAACACCAGCCCTTTGTACACTATCCAACTTATCTCTAATATTAAGATTAATATCATCTATTCATTCTACTGCCGCCGCCTATTGCTATGAATATAGACACGTCATTAAATCATATTGCAGTACTTGATTGATACGTCACAGGAAGAACACTACTAGGAGATCTAGAAAGCTGTCAATTTAATCTACCTTCAAGGGATTCATTTTCGGTATCAAATGTTTTGCAAAGATTTGTTACTTTCGGTTAAAGTATAACCGTAATTAAGGCTCATAAAACACATCGAAGAGAGATGTATATGATAGATAAAGCCCTTGGTCATAACTTACCCGCAATTGCCATTGTACTCAAATTTTCCTTGATTCAACTGCATAGCCAGATCAGGAGTTTGAAAATTCAGAGCGACCATCTGGCAGCCTGCGTTCCAAAAAATCTATTATGTCGAAGAAAAGAAAGTTAGAACGAGACCCATTAGGAGAATCGGCTAAAATGAAGAACGATATTTACCTGAGGCATATAGTTGCTCGATTCTACCCGATTTCCTCTAGGATATATTCGACTCATCTGACGTTTGTTGTAGCTAGACGAAGTTAGTTAAGGAAATAATCGAAAAGCCACAAAAAGAGATATTATTAAATTCGACAACATGCAAGAAGGAATAAGAATATATGCATGCAGAAAAAAGGGTTACCAAACAAATTCCGTGCAACTGCGTTTGATGAGACCGAGAGCAGCATTCTCATTGAAAGACGACATTTCGAAAGACTTCCGTTGGCCTCAAACAACATGAGACAGAGAGGAAGGGGCAGTGAAAACAGTAGAGGAAAGGAGGAAAGAGAAAGAGGGAGCGAATTAAACATCACAACAAACTAAACAAGCAAGATTATAACAACACAGACATGCTTAATTCTAATAAGTAGTATGCGAGAGCAAGGATACTTGACAAACTCGATAGCCTCATTCTTCATTAAACCTAGGGCTACAGTTTCGCTAAATGAGGACATATGATAATGTAAATTCTCTTCTACATACATTTAAGCGCAGATAACAACACAAATACACAAACCAAGGTTTGCAGGAAGATGGGGTGGAGAAGAGAGAATATAAACATTAGTTGTGATAACAATTAATCCACTTAAATGAACTACACTTTACGGAGGACTTGAGACTGACCTTCTGCACAGTCAAAGCCCTGAAACTTGACAGGTTGAGCGTAGTTGACCATGGAGGATAGGAGAGGATGAATTGTTTTGGTTGCGCCAGTATAGATGTATTGGGCTAGCATTGCTTGTTCCTCTTCGGCTGTTAAACTTCCCTATTAATGCGCAAAAGAGGAGGTTAAATCTTTAATCAAGTTGTATTTTTTCAAAATATTGAAACCTAAATGGCGACGGAAAATGCGGACACAAATGTGCCAGCTGTACGAATGAACAGGAGACAAGAGCCTTTAATTAAAAACTGTGGACAAGATAATATGAGATGAAGAAGTAGGAGAATTTGAATAAAAAAATTTTTCTGAAGTTAATTCATAGTGCGATTAAATTCACAATTAAATAAAGATTTTTTCAACTTTTCTGTGTTTGAAAAAGTTTCAAGTGTTCATTCTTTTTTTAATTATTGCAATTTTCGAAACCAAGCTTTATTGATCAGATAGGTATCCTACTAATAAATCAATATTACTACTCAGTAAAATACACTTTTATCGAATTTTAAAAGGGAAAAAATTGACGAATCGGTATTATATTCTGTGCTGGGCTTTGAAATGTAAGACTTATTCGTTCTTTCCATTCAGCTGCCATTAACTCGTTTAACCGATTATAAGACTTCATTCAATAACATGAGTATGAAAAATAGCAATCAATGCTCAAGGAACAATTTTTCTCAACAGAATTATTCTGTCTACTTCCTATTCATGCACAACAACCATACAAAGGACTCAATGGGCAGCATCAACCGTACGTTTAACTTGGCTAGGAGGAAGGCACCTTGGATCAGGTCTTATGAGAAATTCACATCTTACCTCTCCTCCTCTTAATCAGAATTAACCAATGCCATCGATCATCCACGTCACTGGATACGTACTAAATGAGTAGCGATCTTGTGATCTCTGACTTAATGGCTAATACGTATACCACCACACCACTGACGCACGTACTACACGGAGCACGATATCATATTCCAATGTCGGTTTGATTTTTAATGGCGATTAAGAAAGAACATTAGGAAGATCATGTTTCTGAAATTTGGGGATTATGGCCTCCGCGAAATTTATTTTTTCCTCGGCTCACTATTTCTAAGTACCTTTCACTCACCTATGTAATTTCGGAGTAATTTATATAAGACACATAAACCCATTTCAGACAGTAAAGATCAGCATAATTATTTACCGACGTAGCCAAACATAAGATTGTTGAAACCTGGCCGGCTTTAGTCGCACTAAACTGTGAGCATAAAATATAAACTTTGGCGTCATCTTTATGTGATCCGCATTTTTCAATATCTAATAATGATTTAATACCTATGCATGTATTTAAAAAGAACGGTGAAAACTAAAGAGTACTTTAAAAACTACACGTTAATACCCAAAGCACAAAATATCTAGCACTGGTACTGATCATATCGACATAATTCCAAAAAATAAGCGCGATAGTACGCGTAATTTCATACACAGTGCCAAAGGTCTCTTATATACAAATAAAACGTTCATTGAACTTACACGATTCATAAAAAATTAAACAAAATTAAACTAATAGGAATATAATGAAAGTTAAAAAAGGGTAGAAAACTAACCTCTTCCTGTACGATCCAAAATGAAGAGATACGAGTGAAAGAGGAAAGAAAAAGAAGATTCAGTAAGCACCAATAGTTAGGAGAAACTTTACGCAGCATAGCAAGACAGAGGCGTTTACCTTCTTTGTGACCAGTCGCTTCATCTCTGTTTCAGAGAGTTTGCCGAGAAGGGATGAAGAAAACGCGGCACTCGTTGAAAGAGCGTTCAACTGACCAGAACCCGGTCGAATTTTCGCCTCAGGATGGGGATCTATATCACCTAGGCGAAAAGGGAGCGAAAAATAACTCATTATACAGAGTAAGGATACATACAGAGATAATTAGAGGAACTGTAGTGGTTTCCTATTTCTCACATTTCTAATTAAAATGCTTTTTCCTATGAAACCATAAGTTATCGGAATAGTAACGAACTTATTCACGTCTAATCAGTCCACCTGATCAATTCAAGCAAACTTTCCAAATTGTATTGGAAACGTCATCGTTGTCAAGAATCAAACCAAACCCTATGTCAATCTATTCAGACACACTTTCCCAAGGTAAGATCACTCCGCGTGTACGCAGACGTGTATACACATCCCATATCACTGAATCCTATCTGTTTTGTATTCTCACTGTCCTGAGATCCATCTTAACACCTAGTAAACTTTGGCAACTAGTGGTTTCTCTTTATGCTCCTCAAACAAAGATTAATAAAAGATAGAAGATATAGCCTATAACTTAGAAATAAACCAAAACCAATTAAGAATTTGCAACTCCTTCCTAAAGAAGGGACAATAGGGAGGAATATACAGGGAAGTAGAGAGATAACTGAAGAAATGAAATTACCGTTCATGGGTCCGACATCACAATCTCCAGGTGCAACAGTATCTGGATCTTCCGCAACGTCATCCTCTTCTTGGACTGGATCTGCTTGACCCTTCATGAATAGCTCAAGTTGATCTGAAATAATAAATTAAGCCAATTCAAATAGACACAGTAACAGATAATTCAGCAGCTAAATCTATTAATCAGAGGCAAATCAGAGTTTGACAAAAACGGGTTAGATATAGCGGAGATTAGATTAGAGGTTAATTAAGGAACAACTATGTACAAATAAACCTACATTCTGAAAGAGATAATAAAACTGCATGAAAGCAAAGAGAGTGAATTAAGGATATCAAGGTAAGAGATATGGGTGAGGAAAACGTACGTTTCTCGACTTCGGGATCTAGACGTTTGTTCTTGATGAGGATTTTTCGCTTGAGTTTTTCAGGAGACGGGAGCGGAACGCCAGGTTCAAGCTAAAATCGATTTAAGTTGAATAAAAGAATAACTCAAAGGAGAAAATCACGAGATTATCAAGTACATATGTCCCTCGGTTTATTTGAAAAAATGCCTAAGATTTTTATATCTGAACCTAAGCTATCCAATAAAAATGAATAATAGTAAATAATAACTTCCCATACAAACTAAACAACAGTTCAGCCTTTCTGATGAAATAATCTTAATTTTTTCCATTTCCTTGTTCATCATAACCACTGAACATGTCCCAGGTACTAAACCCACAAAGACTGAACTCGAATCCGTGACTGACACTTTTTATCCAACTAAATCTATTAGGCCACAAAATAATCCATAGGATCAAAGAAGCCAGCTAAACAAAGGGATTTACAGCTAGCAATAACACACCCTGGGGGAGAAAAGAAAAAAATTTTGACCTCGAGCAAAAGTTTATTACAAACTGACCTTTAGCCCTAAGATGTGCCGTAATTTTGTGTAGACGCAGATGGACGCTTTATTTCGTTTTAAATAAGGTTAAAACCGTTTTTAGACGCGCAATTACAAAAATACGTATTAATGTAAACTCTGCTTTTTTTCTGGAAAACAAGAACAAATTGAATTTGCTCACTTAATAGCCTTCAAAAACAAACTCTAATCTAAAAATTATCAATAATTTAAGTTTGGTGCCATTTCCAGAAGTTTCGTCTGACAATATATTTTAAAGAAAGGAAGCCATCCAGAAACTGTCGTCATCCTGTCAAATCCGTCGTTCATCCAGGAGTCAGATGACTAGTATAATTTATTGTAGATGCGTACTGGTAAGTTTCGAGCACGTACCACTAGATATTACAGGCCAAAGACGTTTTGTACTTTCTACAGCAAGCTTGGAAATAATTTTCTCTCACCTCACCTCACGGTAAAAGCAACTGATGCTATCTCTTTACCTTCTCTCTCTCTCTCTCTCTCTCTCTTTTCCCTCTTTCCTCCTTTACTTTTTGTCACGTATTTATTCAAGCCTGGAGAAATGGGTCATAAATTTAAAGGAATGAATAGATGGAAGTGCTGATGAGACTATAGAAGGAGGGAGAGGTAGGATTGAAAGGAGGAAAGCTTACGGGAAATTTATCAAGCGGGCTTTTCAGTAGCATGTCACCAAGGATTTCTTCACAGTATTTGGCCAATTTGTATTGCTGGTGTTTGCTAAAAGAAAAGAATGAAAAAAGAGCTTAACAATGCATAGAGTACACATTAAGTGAATTCTAGAGAGTTCTGGTGTGTTGAAGATCATTGCGCCTGACCATAAACAGATATAGATAAATCGAGATGGCACAACCAACTGCGGAAATAAATCAACCGGTCGACAATATTATTGACCTAAACTCACTCTCAAACCGAAGAGTCAAATGATAAATATTGAGCTTCAGGATATCATGAAATGAACCCTTTCCCTTATGCGAACATGAGCAACTTAATGATTCCAGAAGGCAAACCAAATAAGACTCTTGATACCCTGGCTTTATTGCCTACTTCTCGACTACCTTCCCCTGTTTCATACCTTATAATCTTATTAATATTCTTTCACATTATTAAAACTTATACAATTATTTTTGTGCATCACTATAAGCAATAACAAGTCTGTTAAGTTAAGAAGACAATCAAAGCACGATAGATAGACAATATGAATGGTGAAACAGTTACAAATTTATGGATCATAACCTAAAGATTGATCAGAAGCAAAGTTAATCATAAAGATTTTAAGAAGTTTGGACAATCAACAAGATGGTAAGTTATCAACGCACTATGAAATTCAAAAACCAGTGGTTTGAGTGCAAAGATGTTGGTTTACCGCTATAAAAGTTCATACTAAGTAGATCCATTGTTATAAGAAAAGTTCATAATCACAAGTTCTGAAACAGAGTCCCTTTAAGTTTAAGAAACTTGAAGCGGAAATTTAGATATAAAGCTAACTTCCCCATGCTACGGTGTTTTTTTACAAAAGTGCTAAATAGTAACGAACTTGTAAATTAACACGTATGCTTGCATTAATAGTCCAATAAAAGGAAGAGAAATATTGTTCACTCAAGAAATGCAGATTTAACGCTAGAATTTAAAGTTTCTCACTTTTTTTCTCTAATGACAATTCGATGACAACAAGCGGACTTGTACAGGCGCCAGTACTAACTCACACTTTGAACAAAAAGAACACTGTACTTTTGTTCCAAGCATTGAACCAGCAAGCTCATGTTACTAAACTGGAAAGAGAAATAAAGGTGGCGCAGTGCAAAGTTTACTACTATAAATTTGCAAATTTTTTGCAAGAGCTCTGGTATAAAGAGTTCCATCAGATTTAACATCCCATACAAAATAAGGTAGATCACGGTTATAGATCTTAATATCCCCTTTAAAGGTTCAACTTCGAATCCTACGTATTTGAAATCGAAGAGGTATAATGGGTTAATCGAGACCCCCTCCTTTTGACTAATTTAACCAACCGTGAGGGATAGCCATTCACTTTGGAAATATTAAACTTAAGATGTCTAAGGAGAAAGTGTGGGCCCGAATTCAGTTCAAAACCTTTGCCCTTTTAGCACTTTATCTAAAATAGAGAGAATTTAAAATATCTTAATGAACAAAGGGGATGTACTGGTAAGAGGGAAGGTACTTTTAATTAAGACGGTTTGATTAATCTTTCCCCACTTTGAACAACTATCAAACAGTAATCACTGGAAGCAGCGGATGTAAAAAAAATTAAACTCCACAGGTGAACCAGACACGAATTGTTATGACGACATCTAGCCAGTAATATGATCCAAGCTGTTATTATCATATTATTGAATGCTCATCAAAGCAAACTATAGCTTCAGTAGCTCAAATCCACCAGAAAAAAGCAAAGGATATATACTTTGATGATATTTAAATAATTACAGAGATATAACTGTTTCATATAGCCAGAATATCGGGGATCTATTGGCTGCTTGATTGGATATTAATATAATGGTTGCAAGGCCCCATTCTCAGAAATGCAATTGGAGGAAGAGTAATCAAAAATCAAGTGCTCAAGGAACAAATTATATTCACAGAACTTCGTAATTTCTGCTCAGAGCATGGAAGATATTCGATTATGCTTCCCATCAGCTTAAGAAGGTGAAGGTATCCTAGAGCACAATTAAATGATTAATTTTCGATAGATGACCTTATCAGTATTCATTACTGATTGGTTAGTCATCAAAAAAGACCCGACTAGAGACAAATTCAGAAGGGATAGAATTCAAGTCGTATGCTAGAATAATTAGAAGTTTCATACTAGGAAGAGAAGAAATCACGGGAGATCAACTAAATGGAGGACGCAAAGAACATACACCCACCGGCAACTATAAATGATATAGAATGTACTTAGATAGAAATACGGCAAATAATAGCCTAGATATTTAAGAAGCAATTTTAAACAGAACGAGTATTATGAAATCTGTAATCAAGGAATACACAGACCAGCAGAGCACCTACGCCACCAATACAGCAGGAAAGTTAACATTTAATGAATATACAACCAGTAGTTACTTTACAATAAGAGAAAAGCAACGCTTAAAAAGCATCAGTTTAAAAAAATGTGACAATTAATAGAAAAGGAAAGAGTCAATTTGAAAAGTTCTCCATTTAATGATATAATGGCGATACCTAAACTTACCCACGCAATGAGTTAAGAAACCCTGAAAACGTTAAATGGCCGATTATTCGTATAGAAAATTGTAGAAGAGGGAAATTTCTATCTTCCTCGATGTGCAGTCTTCTTGTCTTATTAAATCAACAAAAAACCTAAGAGATAATAGTAGGCAAACTTAACCTTACGGAAGGCAGAAAACAGAATAAAAAAACAGCACACAAGTTAAAAGCCCTTCATCCTCCGAAGGTCATTTCGGTAGGGAAGCAATGTCTTAGAGCCTTCCTGATGAGAAATCCATGCTCTGCTATCTATTACGATCATTCTGATCGTTTACCATCTCTACTTTATTAAATTTTAGTACAAATATCCCAAATCTAAGACGGTGTTTGTTAGTAAAAAATACGCATTTGACAGTGAAATGCAGGCATATGGTATTCCAGGATATAGACTTGTCACTTTTCAGACAGCAGTAACTTCCACTCATATAAACCCATGGGGATAATAGAATCATTATAGCCAGTAATCCTCTGGACGATTATTTATTTATATTATTATTATTAATAAATTAAGGAGGAACTCTAAATGTAGTGGTAATTGAGTTCAGGCACCTGAAAGGTTTTAACATATAGTTGAGCAAGGAAATAATCAAATCAGGATGAATAAAACTTGTTGAGCTGTCCCTCTTTTAGACTCTCAGATTAAAACTTTTCCCGAATATTCCTAGAACTAGTATAGAACACAGAAAAAATGGCTACTTAAAGCAGATGGAAGATTGTGTAAGCCTCAAGCACGTTGATAGACCAGCAACTCCGTCAGTGCCAGTACTGGAACACATGCAGGCACACAGAGTGCAGCAATGAGGAAGTCAAGCATTGGAAGTAATTTTGACCATTGACACTATTAGGGCATGCACTCATCTACAAGTTGCTAGCTAAGTCAGAAGACTGTGGTTATAAGATAAGATGACCGCTTCCCCTCACTTTTTCATTCAATGATTCTTGGTCCTTATTTCCATCTTTTATACATGGCCTTTCATAATACTTGTTTTTTCTATTTGATATTTCTTAGTGCAGACTTATTTAGTCCACACTTTCCAAACATAATATACCAAAGCTAGATAAAAATTGATAAGCGACTTGAAGAAAGAAGAATTAGCCATATGCATGACGGAACGAAGTCTTTACGTGGGTAAATGGGATTTGGGAATAGTTTCATAAAGAAATAAATTCTAGCACAGTGTAAATTCTGGTTTGCCAATCAAGTAAAGTAAAGTGAGTGATCATCAATAAGTATCAACAACACATTAGCAACCGATGATTAAACAGAGGTGTATCTGAAATTAACACTTCCGAGTGTGGGTTGAGTCAAGATCTGTATCATTTATCAGTAAATCTGTCGGGCTTTTAAATAGAAAACCTCTCCATGTATGATAAATAAAATATCAGTAACTCAATATTTGAATGACTTTAATAATTGATTAAAGTTTGAAAACATCAAGTTTGACGATTTTCTTCCCTTAGACCATGACAGCTTTTCGAAGAATATCAGAGTGACACTGTTGAAAATGCTGACCAGCGCCAACAAAACAGCAGAAAAATGAGTGGGACCTGAAAAGGACTCTAAGGTCTAATAACTCTATATTACAAGGAACTGTTGAAACATTTTGACAGTACCAGTAAGTACTATGCAATAAATTTGAGATGAAGAGAAAATTGATCAAAAAATCAACTTTTAAAAATTACTCTTACCCATTTTCGTGAGATAATTTGAGGAGATTGATAACGCAGAATAGTTGTAGTCCAAATTAACCAATCAAAAAAATTAAATTTCCAAAACTTCAAGGTAGAGGTCGAAAATTTAAACAACCATGGTGGTCAGTGGGGAAGAGGGAGAGAAAGGCAAATATCTAAATTAAATAAGCTCTTTAAACATCTTCCCACCGCCATCAGCTCTCATGAAGCAAGAGATTAAATGCTGATGAGACCTAGATAAGAAGCCAAGGCCAATGCACAAGAAATGTACTTCTGCCAAATCAAAGAAACCGCAGCTAATTTAATAATGAATTAAGTGTAAAACCAATTACAGGGGTATCGATGGGATAGGTAGAAAAAATAACACCCACCAGTGAGTATAAATAAACAAATTGATTCTGCTTCAGCAGAAAATGGGCAACTTTAAATTAATACTCTAGAGAATCTTCAATAGGTTTTACGATTCATCAGTCCTAAAACAGAGATTTTTCCAAACTTAAATCAATGAACACTAACAACGAACTATAGAGAACAATAATACTGATGTACAAAATCGATGATGATACAAGCAGTGATTGATTACCAATCACAAACCATTTTCATTAAGCAATATCTGAAGCGATGAAACGCTAGTGAGAAACGCAATGTTAGGAACTCTAAAGCTAGTATCAAATCGTTGTTCTTTGGCTAATAGATGGGATGGATTTAGCGGGATTGTATGACCAATCCCTAAAATCGATCTATTGATCACACTTCTACACAACCATTCATCTCTAATTAAAATTGCACTCTACTGTTTTATACATAATAGATGCTTCCCTTTAATTAACAGTTTTGCCATGGTTAACAGAAGAGTACTTTACTAACTTATCATAATCTAGTCAGAGCTCCAGGGTATCTTCTCCCTTTCCTCTTAAAAGTTCTGAACTAAATGCTTGTTTTTAGGTGCTAGACCAATAATAATTTGATCAAATAAAAAGAGTAATATTACACAATGAGTTGATGTCTCTGCTTAAAAGTCAATTAGGATTAGGATTCCTATTAGGACTCTCGTGAAATATCCATTCTTGAGTACTTCTCACGCCCTAGTTTTCTAACTGCTGCATTTTGAGACAGACTCTGTTATGTATGTGAGAACTTTTCATTTTACCATTTACGAGATAAATGACGTGGTCTTTGTACAAGTGAATATTCACCCACAGTCTGTTTTTTTCACTCTACTGGTGAAGATCGTAAAGGCTTGAAAGGAAAATACTTTGGTGAGTTTACTTCAACATGAATTGGTGGCTAACAGGAAAATATTTTGAAGATTTTTTTGAAGCCCAGAGCAGAGTTTATAACTATTGTGTTAATGAAATTCGTTATTAGGGCCATATATTTTTTTAATATTCATACATGCTCATACATGAGAAAGAAGTCTTCTCACTATTTATACTATTGGTCAACCAGAAAATTTATCAATCTTATAACAAAGGTCATGCATAAACAGCTACCTTTTTTGACTTCTCCCAGTTGATTCTGATCTACCGTAGTCTTGGCATAACTCAATAGGCGGTATGGGTATGGGTAGTTGTGGCTACCTACCGAAATACTTGTGCACCCATGAACAGAACTGTCAACAACAACGGATCAGAGAGGAATGGCTATCGTAATGCGTTAGGAACCAGCTACAGAAGATTCAGAAAATCCTAGAAAGAACGTTTTGGCTAAACCCCATATTAATATTAATCCAATTACGAATGATTAAAAAGATAAATTCCGTATACTTTACAACAACGGGAGGTCAACCATATTCAAACCGCCATATCTCAATAGGAGTTTATCGTGTGGCCAGACACGAGGGTCCACAATGTCATAGCTATTTGATAAATTTCAAATAATAGAAAAATTATAAATTTGAATTATTACTCCGATCAGAAGCTACTTGGAAAAATAATCACTCATACCGTTCTTGTAATTCAATAGAGATAGCGGTAGTAATAGAAGAATCTAGTGTATTATATTCACCCAATCACACACCGGCGACCTTGACAAGTTAGAATAAAGATGCAGATGCCAAGCAGATATAGCCAGGGAGAGAGGCAAAAAAGCGAAGTGGGAGAGTGTGAGAGAAATGCCACAGATCCCTCCCAACACACGCATACAAAAAATGGCATCGTAATCAAATTGCCAAGAAGCAGAAGCACCTCTACACTACCGGAGGAGGAAGCTATTTTAAGATACACGCCTGCTTATGTGGATGGAATTTACGACTAAACCACGAGGATGAGAGACAATAATAAGCATAACTGCTTTATTAAACGGGCAAGGAAAGGAAGAAGATGAAGATAAGGAGAAACGGAGGGGTAGGGAATAACAACCGAAATTTAACTAGAGTGAAAAGAAGAATGAGGAAATAATTGCCTAGCACCCTATACAATGCACAATACCCTTATGGATGAGTCCTGACAACAAAACAATTAGGGAGGGAGGAGGAGGTATATTAGGCAATCAAAACAACAATTTAGGATTGAAAAATTAATGAGCGTTCTTGATGAAGGCGGAAACGACCTGAAAGAAATACACCACGCTGAAGTTTTTTAACATTCGAGTAACCATAAATGAAGACTTCCGGATGAGAAACAGTTAATTAGAAGCTAGGGGACAATTTGCACAATTCCAAGGGGCAAAAAATAATAATTAGTGGATGTTGCACACAAATGTTGAAAATGACCATAATATTTTAAGGTAAGGATTTTAATTTCTAACAATCGTCACTTATTCGATAAATTTTCCTTCTACCATACAATAATATAATACAATACAATATACATTGTACTGATTAGTAAAAGGGGACTTATATATATATATATATATATATATATATACGGCAGACGATAATAGAAATAATTACAGACACAATATAGGTATACCTGCAGTGGTTTTCGAAAGACATAATGAGAGGATACTCCGAAGTTACGAAGGCCGTGTCGCGGACTGCGTATATCACATCCTAGATAAAGGAAATAAGCTGCATATAAATGAACAAAAGATGAATTCAAGATTAATATTAAATAATTGGAGATGTACTTTAAAGAGAATGTCAGAACACATGGCTTTTCCATGAGTAATGATGGGTTCTTGATCTTCACCTTTACCGTCCCAGCAGTCGAGTTCAATGCATCTAAAATATGAGGAGGCGACGAAATGAAACAAATATTTCAAAACGCTGTGAGAGTTATATGCAAATTGTTGAAAAAATTGTACTTATTAAAGTCTTTCATGTACTAGAACGTTCTGTGATACTTAACAAAAGTATATTACTAGATATATGGCTGAGAAATCGAAATCTGCAACTCCTTGAAGTCTGCAGAGATCACTCAGGAGATAGTGAATCACTATCAACACAGACTAAATTTCAAACGCACAAAGAAAGTCGAGGCATTAACTATGGTCCTTTTACCTATCTACCAATACGCTCAATCCATTAGCATTCCTAGTTACTTTAGACTCATAAATGCAATAGGTGATTAGTGATCGAACCATACGCCTGCTAAGTAACAGGAAGCGAGATCAATGCCCATCCAGTAGCCAACCACACTAATGAAATCCATTCAACGTGAGGGATGACATAATGTGTTTCTCACAATGGCGGATCCTGAATACACTCACTCTACCGAAGTCGAGTATGGTTGGCACCTCCTAAACAAGGATATACACTTGCCAGTTCACACTCCTATGACTTGCAGGTTCGGGAACTTAAGTTCCTAAAGTTACAAATCTGATTACTGATCATAAAAAAATTTGATGATCTACATCGCTTATCCACACTGACCAAATTTATACAAATATTTACGGTGAAATTTGAACTTTCATTCTATAAAATTGACTAAGTTTTAAATTGTGAAAATAATTACTAAAAAGTAGCATGAAACAGAGGAGAAATCCAATTATTATGAGGTCAATCTTTAAGATTACGCGGCATAAATCATAAACAGACTGAGTATAAGATTGATGTCTTTATTATACTGTTTAGAGATACATTGCAGCATTCAACTAGTATATCCCACTATTAATTGAGATGTTCACAGTATTTAGCCACTAACCGAAAACCTGAGCTAAATAAGCCCCGTCCTACGTATCCAAAATATCCTAATAATAATACTGAGGAGAGGTAAATTAAGTACGCATATTTAGTGGACATGACAGTGAGTGGACTTAATAAAATAGAGCCAATTTAAATAGAGCCAAGATAAATAGAGACTGTAATGATAATTGCCAATTAGAGGCCACCAACTGCAGTATCATTAGTTAACTTCAAACTGCCTAAAAAATATCCAATACAAAAACTATAAATTGCGATCCTCGAGTTTAGTAGAGATATATCAAAATTGACATTACTGAGCAATCTTATACAGTTTTAAAAGTTAAAAGGCAAAATGTGGTTCTGCGATGTTACTAATGTTAATGATAAATCTCAACAATAGGACTACGAAAGACTGTCGTCACATGACTTAAGAGTAGAATGCGCATATCGACATGAGGGGTGGTCTGAAAAGGTGCGATATCCCATTGGTCAAGTGGACCTCAAGATTAAAAAATTACGTATAACTGGTCCCTGGCCAAAGCCATTATAGAAATTACAGTTTTCTGAATAATGCATAAGCATTCTGTCACTAGAGGATCCTCTGTCAAATTAATAAATTTCTCAATTGTAAAAACAGACGCGCATGCGTGAAAGAAAATACTCGCAGATGCTAAATAGGAACAGAAGATTTTAGTTAAAGATAAGAACATAAATAACTTATCATTTTAGTGACAAATTGAAGTGGTTTTAAACAAGTTTAAAAGGGACCTTTTTGCGATTAAGGTTGTATTAAGAAGCCAAATCGAATATTTTCGTTGTATTCGATGGAGGACGCTACGAATATCTTCGGTGCACTCGTAAGTTCATCTACCATGTACTGAACTATCGAAAGTTGGACATCTACACTCAGACTTGGATATGTAAGAGTCCTAGTGACGAATTCATCGCTGCCGATATTAGTCAACCAATCAGCCAATCATTTATTCCAATCCTGTACAAGTGTATTTATTTTCTCAATAGTGAATCGAGTCTTCTTCCTTCCTCTTCCTAGAGTCTGTATAGTAGCTCAAATGTAATTATACAGAGGGCACTCGTCGCGTACTCGATTGAATGCAACAAAAATATTCGATTTAGCTTCCTAACAGGTTGGAAGGGAATAGGGAACGAATGTGTCTGGTCTAAAAATTCGAGGTGAACAAATACACTGACTTTCAGGACTGATGGGCTAAATTAGTGGACATATAATGCCAAACCTAAAGCTAAAATTACGAAAACCTAACCAGACTGTTGTTCCACAATGACTCTTGCGTTTAAAATTCACAGACGGTATTATTTAGATGTTTCAATCAATAAGAAAAGGGGCGAGGAAGAAAAAAATACTGTGTGACAACAATTTACAAGTACTTAATTAGACAGATAAAAGGCGAATCAGTCCCAGAGAAAAGCGAAATTCGTCAAAAACGTTTGAGTATGCTTAGATTGGTTGACTACTAATGTATAGCAAATTCTCGTAGGCCTATGTTCATTATGTTCATTAATCATAATGGTATCACAGCTGAATATTCCGCTATCTTAATATAATTACTTTCGATCATTTTCAGTTTAAAAATTTTGGTTAATATAAAGTCTGAAAAACAGAAAAAAGAATCTGCTGACGGAGTTTACCCAGTTCCTACCTAAAGAAAGCAATAATCACTATGATTCGCAATAACGATCGAAAAATCAACCTCCGTTTAACTGAGGTTGAATAGAATCAAAGAAAGTTCACATAACCCCCTATGCTCCCTCATTTTCTAGAAACTTTAGAAACTGCATAGCCAACTCGTCTACTGGAATATACTGTCAACTGAGTAATAATAAAATAGACCGAACCGCGTGCTGGACACACGCTCAGCACTTTTCCATACTTAAAATTATCACCAATTATTTAGAATATGATTTTCTCTCAAATTAAGTAACTGCGAGCAGAATATCACATACCGACAGCCAGCGAGAAGGACTTGTCGATAGATCTCCACTGAGGATTTGCCGCCAAATTGCCGGCCGATAAGGTAGGTGTTGTGGGAGGAATTGATGTAGTAATGGCAAAGCGGCTGGTCCATATCCTGGTAGATATCCAACCGATCGAGAAACACCGGAGCATTGTCATCTGACATCAGGTAGCGGTAGAAACCCTTCAAACTCACTGTATCTGAAAGAAAAAGAAAATGAGTAAAACAAATGAGACGAAGCTTAATTAATAAAATTACATGATTAATTCAATAAACCAAGTAAACAATTCAATTATCGAACGGTTTACATCCGTCTAGTGATCGAATTAATCACTTAATTTTATTAAAGAGGGTTGTCAAAATAAGAAATAAGCGATTATCCAAACTGACAACATATAATATAATATTATATGTTATATGTTATAATATATTATAAATTTTGTACTTCCCCAAATGTAGATGCTTATGTGTACAACCAATAAAGTGTAATACATCGAGAGTAACTTAGAACGCGTCTTGGATAGATCACATCTTAGTATACTGTAAAAAATTACACAGGTGCAGTAAAAAAATAGGAATAGAGATATCAGTGAGACGTTGAAGATTATTCTACGTTCAGAATCTGGTCGTCTAGGAATAAGTTAAGCATAAAATCATGAAAACATCCACTTAGTATTTTCCTTCTTAGCTACACACTACCGAACCACCTCAAATGCCCTTATTTCGACAAATTTGCTTATTCATACCTATTTCATATCGCATTCCAACTATTAAGCCTGTCTAATTGTGCAACTATCTAATTGAATTGCTTTATTTACTCACGTGATTGCATCCCCTTCCACGTCATTTCTGTCCCTAATTACGTATTCTGACAAATTAGATTTCTCAAATAATTAACCAAATAACCACCCTTCCGATGGACGGTAGTTTTTCCCTACTCACTCACAATATTAAAATGGATTTTAAATGAAATAAAGTTTAATAATGAAAAAAGCACACGCTTTTGTCCCTAGAATCAATCTCCAAGAGGCTTCATAAGAGCTATTTTATTTGCACATTCTACGTAGATTATTCACATATCCACTTAATCTTAGTAGAATTTTAATATCGTTCCCTTTATCTCAAAAGAGGAATGCGAAGGAGCCCTTCTAAAGAGGGATTTGTGTCTTGATTTAAGCTTCACCTTGAGCAATATCGAGCTAGGAAGGGATGGAAGGCGGTATGAGCACGTCATTACTCCAAATGAAACGTAGATAGTTGGATCCTATGACTAGCCGATAAAGGGCAAAAAAGTATGGCATGTAATGAAGCTAATTTGAATAGGAGGGTGCAAATGATGTTGCAAGTCACCAAGGGTAAAAAAGAATTGGAAGTGGGCCAAGCTAGCAACAATGCCAGACAGCACGGAGGCAAGCAGACCAACCAGGACAACGCAGGCGGTGTAGTGTTCCGATGGGAAGCTAGCATGTTGAGATCTCACGGTCTCATGCGGCAAAACAGTTGCTTCCTATCTCCTTTGTACTTTTTAAAGCTTCTTGGCTTATCTTTTATACTTTTCTTTTGCCTTATATATAGGATGTTTTTCAATATATAGTTATTTAGACTGCGCTTCTTACAATATAAATTATAAATTAGGAACAAAATTTGACAAACAAGGCGGGATGAGTTAATCACTTATAATTAATATAGATTTGAAATAGTTCAAAGTGCAAAGGTCATTAAGTAAGCATGAGGTAAATTAAATAAGAAAACGGAAGATAGATCATTCTCTAAAGCACTATAGACCACTATAATCCGAAATGTTGATATTACATTCAACGCGAGCTACTTCAAAGGACCTTTGGTAGAAGAAGCAAAAGTAACAGCCCACATTTTTCTTCTAAGATAGATATTGAAGAAGGAAAAAGCCCAAATTGTATGGACCGAACCTCTCCAGTCCCTTCCACAAATTATTTTCCCGTGGCCATACGTATCCACTTGTCCAAATAGTATAATATAAACGAGCTTTATAAGGTGGCAGAGTGATACATACATGATTATGGACCTCCGTTGAATAACTAGTAGTTCAGTCTTAAAAATAAATCACGAAAAACAGAATGCTTGATGCTATGGCCACATTAGTTTGTTTCCCAAACTTTTTTAAAAATTAAGAGACTAGAGGGAAATTATCTAGAATCAAATCCAGTTCTTCGGGTACCAGGACCAATATCGCAGAAGGGTCCGTCATAAGATGTACAAAGAGGCAGGAAGAGTGCGGGAAAGACAGCTAGTAAAAACAAAATAGGGAAGAAAACAATCACATAAACGTCACATACCAGAATTGGAATTCTTATCACGCGAGTCGTAGGTCTCTTGAATGTAGCGGATGGTTTGGTGATTGGCGTAGGGATAGAGAATCTCATTCAGTCGGGGATCACGTTGAACCTCGTTGAGGAATTCAATCATCTTTTCAGCAGATATGGTATCCTTGCCATGGGATCTACAGACAAATAAAAGAATAGGAGAATTAAATTTGAAAACATTTTGTCCAAAAGTCACTGAGATTGATTCACTTACAGAGACTTAAATAACTCCTCAATGTCAGTTCGAGGACAGATCTTGTGATAGAGCTCGTAGAAACGTTCAAACGTGAATTCAGAAGGCTCAACCTCGTCATTCTGGGAAAAAGGAAGAGAATAAAACCAGTCAAGAATTCACGGCCCTACAAGCACCGAGCGTATTCAAAACGTCTTTTAATTGTAAATTGCGCGAAAAGAGCTTCAAGACGTTAAACAATAAACCGAGAAACTAATCACTATTTTCAAGACAAGCTTTAATTGAACGAATTTTCTATATAAAATTACTCCTTTAATTGATTCCTTCCATCTAATTTCACATTTTTCTCAAATTTGTTGTAGAATTTAATAACATTAAACTGAAAGCTTGATCCAAATCGGAGCCTCTATTATCCCAAAGATATAGATAAATTAGGTAAATATATTCACATGACTGTGTCTTGGACCTGTGTCTAAGGTAATTTATTTAGGGCAGATTTAAAACAGTAACAGGCTCAGGAAAGGAGTAGCAGGTAGATAACATTGGAATTCGCAAAAGGGGCAGGGATTGACGCTGATATTAATATTATAATTTTACTGACTCAGAATAGATACTCAAAATTGGAATCCCATATTTTCTTACCAACAATTCATGCAAATAGTTAGCCCATCCTATTACTAATCGAGATTTGCATGGCGTGCCGTAGATACTAGTGAGGAACTGTGATTCAGTTTACAATAATGACAGTCTGAAAAGAAGGGAGATTTTTACAACTTACTCCGTGTCCAGGATACAAAAAGTTGAATGGATAAAAAAATATCGGCCTTGGAGAAAGCTGAACTTATGATGAGTGATGTTTCAGACAATTGTGCATCCTTATTATCACAAAAATTAAAACAAAAACATCCAGGGAATTTCAACATACCAGACCAGGTTGCAAGAATATTTTAAATGAAGGACAAATTTCAGCTTGCCTGTTCCCTAATTATTTATTTATTTATTTGCTTCCATTTGTTTTCACCAAGTGCCACCTAATTGACTCAAGCTTATTATTCCCCTTGGTTCATTTATAGTATTGCAACCGCAAAAGTTTCCCCTTCTTACTTATTGATGCGTAAGCAACGGGCTATCTGTTTCCGAGTTGTTTAGTCGCGTCACATTTTCTATCGATGTTCAATGTTGCGACTTAGAGACCTTGATCGAAGATTTGCTCACACCATTCTTGGTTTCTCATTCTCTGGACTTTTTTTCTGTCAAATGTTCCTACTTTGTGATTTGGGTTTAAGAAAGAGGTTGAAACTGTTGGGATGAAATAAAGGTCCTAGTAAGATGAAAGCAATTTAGAAAATCTCTTTATACTTGGTTTGTGGAGATAAACGTTTGATTTGTGCAAATGTTGACACCTTGGTCAACATCCACTTGGTCACACCTATTCCACCCTTAAATGGTTTTATTTACATTAATTTATATTAATCAGTTAAAATATTCATATAATAAAACCAATGATAATGAGAATCATACCACCATCTGATCTTTGAACCTGTGTAATTTAAGAAGTACCTCCTTTCTTCTGCTTTTAATATTAATTGAAACTAATATAGGGGAATGGAAACCTTCGTTCGCAAAAACCAATCAACTTGAAAACCAATTGTAAAAAAGCCATAAACGAATCAACCATCCAGAACATCTAATAGACAAAGAGACATAAATCACAGCCCGAGCTCCTGATAACTTTTTTGCTTTTGAAGAACAGGGTCTTCACGTTTCACGCTCTTCCGTTTGATAAACAGAATATGGAGAACTGTATATCTGCTGGATCCGAATTGCATTTTGAATAAAAAGGCGAAAGATTAATTATTCTATCAATTACTAAAATAATATGAAATAATTCCCAAATCAAATGAAGAAATCTTTTCAATACCCATCTTAAACAGAGGAATTTCAATGATGAAAAATCTACTTTCTTTTATATTTCTCATGATTAGTTAGCTTAACCACCGTGTTCATAGATGGTACGCCATTAAGCATTAGACACCCTCTCCCAAATCTATTTCTCTTGTTCGTCGGTCCGACATTATATCAGATAGTGTTCAACAAGTATTCCAAACTCATCGTCTTCAGATTAACTGAATCGTCTACTTCACCGAAAATGCTCCCAACAAGATGAACGAGAAGTTGCTTAAATAGAATACCTAACTTCTTAAGTCTTAAGATTTGTCGCTATTTGGGTAAACTTAGAATATAATCTTCTACAATTTGAGGACTTGAATGGTGGACATTTTACAAAGCATTGAGATTTAGTTGGTCAATTAAGGGCAATAATAGAACGATAATTCAATCATATGTAAATCTATTTACCTCTAACACATTTAACCTCTAGTGTTTATGTTAATAACGCAAGTTTATTTACGCGAATGGGAAAACAAGTAGGAATTGTCTCATGAAAATAGCAAGACCTTAAAAAGCTTCAAAATACTTATATTTATTTACGCCTTAAATCCGGTCAGGTCACTTAACTGTGTCCTTTTGTACTTCCCAAGTCCATCAAGGAAAGGGTTAGAGAAGATGTCCTGAGGCTACTCTTATGGGAAGTTCGCATTCGACCAGCACATTTTTGACCAAAATAAAACCATTGTGTTTGGTAGTTTACATCACAAAATGGGAACTGGCTGAGTATATAAGACGTTACGTCTGGCCTGGTAGACATATATGATGACCTGTGCAATTACATCCTAATATGAGATCCGATCAGGAGTTCTTGCTCGAGTAGTAAAAAGCAATGCTGCTGGTTGTTTGCAAATATTTGCAGAAGATAACACAGTGTTCTTAGATTATAGAAGAGATCACTGAACTAGAAAATGCCATATTTTCTAAATGGTTCAAATCTTTCAAGACGAAGGTATTTAATTCGCCACCTGTTAGACGCATTCAAACACCAAGAAAGCAGATGGATAGACGGATGACCTTAACCAAATTCTTTAAATTCATGCCAAATGCAAGGCCTTAAGGACATTCTTCATTAAGTTAGAATAGCTCAACATGCACTAACTTGCAAATGAATGTATAATTACTCCTATTTGGCAAATTAAAACCTCAAGTATTTACATTAACACACCTCGGGCTTATTTACTCTTGGCCAACAGTTACAAATAGTGTCACGAAAACAAGATCAAAATATTTATAATCGCTCAGAAATTAAAAGCAACTATATAACTAATGTGCTTCTTTCATGAAAGACCTTATATTTCGATAAGTTTCCCAAACAAGTTCCAAATTAAAACAATCTTGTTCCAGATATAATTCCTTCTTCCGC
>CAADRB010000010.1:1470438-1650886 GCA_900708905.1 Hymenolepis diminuta
TCACCATCTCCCAAGTTGCATAATTAACAAAGTATTTATAGAAATAGCAAATATTTGTCTCTACATCATTTTTTAATTCTTCGGATTATCGCTAACGTGTTCAAAGGATATCTGGAATAGAACATGATTAGATAAAAAGATCACACAGTCATGGGAGGGGATAAGTCTTAGACTCGATGAAAGGAGATGTTTGTCAACACTCATTTTGGGCAGAGAAATAGCGTTCTACAGCCTGGGGGATGAAATACTCACATTCTACTAGTCCTCTTTTGACCAAATTACAGTATTGCACTTGATCCTGCCGCTCGCTATTCATACACAGATGAGTATCGAAATAGGTGCAGCAGCCTTGTTTTTTTTTCTCCGTAAGTTAAATCCCAATCTTAAATCGCTTATTAACCTAACCTAACCTATTATCTCTTCACTCCTTCCTGAGTTTACTTCTCCTTCGAACTCTATGTTGCTTACCGATTCTGTCACTTGTTCGATCTCCTTCGTATGTTGAAACATTTGTGTTCCAAAAGCTGGAAAAGCCGATAAATTAGCAAATTTTCCCTATTAAAAGTTAATATCTCCTAAGGTAGAGCCCTTCTTTCAATAAATTCGAGACTTCGAATTCAAATACTTCGATTTCTCACAACAGTTTCAAAATACTGACGAAATGAGATTTGAGAAAAAAGTTTCCGTTAAATGTAGAACTACAACTTTCAGAAACTTAATTGAAGTATTCAAAGGTTTTGGAAGAACAAAATCACTTAGAAATTCCCTTATATTGACAGTGTTCGCGATTACAGTTCCCTCGTTGATCCATTATCATGATAGGCACATTCCTTTGCCTCGTTTATAAGTAAACAAACTATATTTTTTCAAATCATGAAACAACGGAGTTACAAATGATGCTTTCGCTCATTTCACTAAATGCGAAAAAAATTATATCGTGAACATTAAGGCACAAAATTTCAAACTTGTTTTAATTAGACCTCAGGTTCAATCACTACAAACGAAGGCCTTCCTAATAATAGACATCTAAATTTCTAAGCTTAGATATGCTCACAGTAAAATATTCTAAGAGTTGACAGGAGAGCAATGCACCTTAGCTAAAGAGACTATTGCACAAACATATTTAGTAAATTAGCGTAAATGACATATATGAGGTTCAGTTATCGGAGAATGAATAAATAAGAAAGCATAATGCACCTTTCCAGAGGGTAGACCCAGATCTTTGAGACTTTGGAAGATAATACGTTCATTCCGACCCGAAGCGAAAGTTTTTGTCACCACTCGAACGGGGATCTTTCCACGGGGATTCACAGTTAACGTTATTCGCAACCAACTGCAAAAGAAGAAAGAATTTAGGCTATGCAATTCTTTAGCCTCTGATTTATTAAAAAATCGGAGTGCTCATTTGCATAAAGGTGAACGTGAGACATTAATAGAAAGGTTGCAACAAAGCTAAGTCACTATTGAAGGATAAGCTCATACTATTTTGAGTAGAAAATATTTTGTAAAGTTCTCTAATTGAAGAAAACCATCACATAGTCAGGTGCCTCAGAGCATTTTAGCTGACATTCTGTTGTTTTTTACCGGCATGAGCCAGTCATCTAGCTTCCATAAATTAAACCTTCCTCCATTATAGCTATTAATTTCCAATTCACTTGCACACTGATATCAACTAATTACTTATGGAACAGACGTTCTATTTGTTCCCTTCTAATACAAGTATTCACAGTCCTTAGCTTCTTTCCCCATCGCATGTGACGAAGTTGAAAGAGTAATAGATCGGCAATTTCTCCATTTAGTTTTCTCCATTCATTCTGACAATCAGTTGAGGATTAAAACATAAGCGCAAGGAGATAAATAAATGTTAAAACTTTGGCGGAAAAGGTCCCTCTGAGAAACCTTACAGCACAATTACAAAGATGAAGATTAAATCTACGGCTAAGTCTTTAGAAAAAATTCTTTCTGTCAAAGTGGGGTACCTCTAAGATTTCGCGACTTAGATAAAGTAGGGTTTTTCTTATTCCCCGACTCTCACTCATATTGACTAAATATTCTCCCGCTTAAAAGTGAAGGTGTTCCATCTTAAAATTGAATTACCTTTTATCTTCTTGTAGAACCTTTTATTCTGCCATGGAAAAAATAACTTCGAATTGATCTGGATTATGAAATTCAAAAACAGAGTTAGAATAGAAAATCTAGTGTTTCTACTATTTCCCAGGTGCCAATCCTGAAGAGATCAAAAATATCCCTCTCCCACTAGCTTTAATCCCCATGAGCAAGGGGTGAGAGGAGGAAGGTAATTCGCTAAGCGACAAGCGTAATTAATGTAAATTAAACAACTATTAATACCTCAAGTACCATGATCATTTATCATAGTAAGCAAGTGAAGAAAGAGAAAAAACTTACTGCTTTCGAAGTTGGGTCATTGGACAGACGTTTTGGGCCTTTGTGTTGTGGGTGAGACCTCGAACTGATTGAATCCAGAGCTTCATTAAAAACAGAAAAGGTTAGATAATCTTATAATAAGCAGCATAAAAATCAATTGAAGTCTTTGTAAAAAGGAAAAATTTAAAAAAATTTTCGAACCGGTGTTCATAGACATGTGGTGATTTGTGGTGCTAGTAAACCCGAATACTGAATATTCAATTATTCTATAATTTTACCGACCTGAATCTAAATAGCATCCCCCACCCTTTCCTTTCAATCCCATTTCGGCATCTAATAGACTGAAAATAACTATTCTCACACTCCTGATTTCAATCTTGTTTAGACGCCACTTCCTTCCCCCTATGCATTAGAGTTTATCCAAATTAGTCCAGTTGGATCTACATAAACCAATTAATCTTCCTACAAACCACTCTCCAGTAAGAATTGAAAGTCGTGTTATTCCAGTCCCTAACATTACTCATAAGGCGGTGGCAGCTCTGCTATCTTTTAAGAGAGCATCACAAATTAAGCATTCTCTATATTTGTTCAGTTAATATAAAAGAAAACTTTAAGAAATAGAATGGAGAAAAAAAAGATTGTGGTTATCATTCTTTTCACTGAAAAACGGACGCCTTTTCTTTGGATATATATACTTAGGTTTACTTAGTTAGCCCTGAGAAACTACAATATAACCTGTGATATTTAAGCTTCAATGATAACGTCCAGCCTCTGAAATTGAAATGAAGAAATGCATGATCATACTACACTTCCCTCATAATTCACGATTATCTGAATAAACCAGAAATCAGCAGAATGACAATAGAATACATTGGTGGTGGTAAACCGGAAAAGTCTACTTACCGCTTTTAAATTGTTAGGTTACTTTACTTGACAGAATATTTATTATCAGCCAATTATATTTGAAGCTTTCAGAATGTGACAGACGCAAATCACCCAAATATTGCTAACAGAATCAACTGAATGAAATTTTCCTCCCGTAGGCCAGATCATTAATAACCCGAAGCTAAAAATATTTGGGCACAGATAACAACTTCCCCGTCGATATGCTTTTCAGCAATCACAATTTTGCACCTGAAAATAAACAAGACAGAATACGACTTACTGAAGCCACTTCAGGGGAAGTCGCGACGAAATTGGTATAGGATATGTTGACAAGGTCAAGCCCACTGCATACGGTCACGATTCGCTCATCCAGAGTCTTGGCTCCAGAGGGCATTCGTTCAGTAAGCACAGCCAAGAGTTTTTCATCCTACAAAAAGATAGAAATCGAACTAAATAAGGACATGAATATAATAAAAGGGCAAGGGGATGTCACCACCCTTACGTTGCCTATCACGTCGTTATAGTTTCCTACCTTTCACATAATAAGTTCGCCTTACTTCTATCATACACCCATCTTTAATATACTCATACAATTTCTAGTTAACAGTCTATAGGACAGGCCCCTTCTTTGCGCTTTCCTAGTGTATGTATTCAAATCATATACTTTCTCTCTACTCAAATTGTTTTCAGTGAAGTTAAAAGAACCCTGGATAAGCAACTATTCGTGTCAACTTCTCAACCCTGCGGTATTCATAACTGAAGCTTATACTAAGAGATCTATCTATGGATATATTATGAAAATATTCGTACCTAGGCCACTGAAGGCAGCACGTGAGTTCTTATAAATTAGCCTGTGGCCTTTCATTTACAAATGACAAGGAAGGCTCAATAATGCCAATCTTTTGCCTAATGTAAGTGTTGAAGAGCGTCTGGGGAGTTTTAATTAAATGTTGCTTATGACATTTTTCTAATTTTATAAACTAAACTAAGTCATTACAACAGTTTTTAAAGATAAACCGTCATAAGTCATAACCACCCCATCCCTTCTTCCCCTTAATTTCCCCCTGGCTAAACACAGGGCATAATTAATCAATCCTCCTATAGCGAATATGCGATTATCTTCAAGAGAAGTAGTAATAGTACTAACAACCGACTAATTGCAGGAGAGAGTAGTTTTATGATATTAGAATTGGAGTATATTTCCCCACATGGGTACACACAAAATGATATCGATACCGTTAAAAGCATAAAATTAACTACGTCTACACATATGTCAGAAAGTAACCAAGGGACAGTTTTGATCTAAAATGTGTGTACTATATCGGGCTAATTGAAAAGATTCTAAATATAGAATTCCTCCGTCGAAATTAACCCAAAAGTGACGTTAGAAAAAGATGCAATTTAGTCAAATAGTAAAATCCAATCTCAAGAGTACTGCTCGTCCGAACCTGTCTCGAATAGTGTTGTTATTCACTCTAAAAACAGATAGTCACTTAAAATACAAGAACTTAATTTTGTCACATTATACAAACAAATAAGTTAAAATCCATCACAATCAACCAAAAAATTCTAGATATAAAAAGCAGGGCAGATCTTAAGAATGCATATTCATACTTATCATCGTCCAGTTTACAGTTTGAAAAAGCGTGAATATCACATCCATATCCACTTTATTCAACAGAAGTTCTTTAAAAAATAATACACTGAGTTGCCAGATTAATCTACTCGCTCAAGGTTGTAAGTAAAGCTTAATTAAAATAATTGGTCAATAAGTTATGCATATCACTAACTTTAAAGCCCAGAGATCAAATCATGAAAAATGAGCTTTCAATCAATTGGATATAACAAAATGATACATTCCTTTAAAAAGAAAGTGGAAAATTCAATGCTTCCGGATTTCAAATAAAGCAAGACTATTAATATTCTGGCTTCATTATACACTTCATTCTCCAACTGAACTACTTCGATATTTCGTGTGTTTACGCATTATCACATGATTTAAACTTATGAAATTATTTCTGCTTCAGTATAGGTAATAATAATTGTAAGAACCCCAGTTTAATAATGAATAGACAGGCAAAAAACCTATTTACATATATATAAAACATCATAATCGGGCAAATCAACCGGAATTCCGTGGACCAAAAATAGAACAAGTCCTAATGTCATACCCAAAGAAATTAAGAAGCAGTAGGAGAAATCACGAGGTCAGAAAAGCCTAAACAAAGAGCAGGACATATTTTATCTTATTTCCTTTTAAACATTTTTTTTCATTTTTGAGTCAACAGTCTGACTTTGATTCCCAGATTTGATTAATTAATGAAACAAACAAAAATGATTTTAGTAACCTGCGTAGACAAACTGTGACCTTTTTGATTGTTTAAGCCATGAAAATAATGAGAGGGAACTAAATGAAAATTGAAAGAGAACTATCTTAAGCAACACTCTGAATGAGAGAAGACAGTTACATATCCTCGAAATTATTTTAGAGACAACCGTGGGTTTTATCAAAAAGCACAATTATCAAACTCCACAGCTAGGCCTTTGAGGAATCAAGGTCCAGATAATTGTTAATTATATTCAAATTCTAACTAAAGAGTGACTGTTACAGAACGGCTCCACAAGGGCTATAAAACCATGAACAATAGTGCATCTAAAGCCTGTACACAATTTAACGATCGCTTAGTGTTATCGGATAGAGATGAATAAACAGACAGACAGGTGAGATAACGAGCTAAGTATTAAATCCAAGCAAATTCTCTCTCACTCTCTTAATACTCTGAACACCAAAATAGAAAATGCAATAAAATACTGCGTGATGCCACCTGTTTAATGCTATACTTTCTCTCCCAATCCCTCTCGCTTATTAACAAAACTCTGAAATAAAAAGTCTTCTGCAAGAGATATCTGTCATCCCAGGTCCAAAATACGTACCGTAGCGAATATAGCTAAAATAGAAGTTTACTGAAACATTACTCCAATGAATTTTTGTGAATGACAATGCTACTGAATGTTATTTCTTTACATCTGAGTGGATATGATTTCAAGAGCTGAAGAGATTAACGGGATACTTAGAGGGCGATTTCTGGTTCATCGGATTTCAGTTAAACCCAAGTGAAATAAAATTTACTTTTGAAATCAAGAGATAACCAGCGTTATGATATCCAGTAACGAAGTATTGACAATAGAAGCAGGAGGAAGAAGGCATATGCATCGCGAAAGACCATGACAAACTTCGGCAAATCATTAAGAGTAGTATTAAACAAACTTCACTCGAACAAAAGGAAGGTAATCTGAAGCCGCTCTTATGAGCTCGCAATCTGCCACCGCCTTTGTTGACTAGAAACAGCTAGCGAGTTTGATCATCTATACCACTAGACGTGCACCATTGAGCACTGACCTCGGGACCTCAGACTTGACAGACGTGCGCGTTGTTTATTGTCACTGAAGCACATCAGGCCAAACATCGCATCTACAACAGTTTAATTTGACGAAGCATACAGAATTAAACATTCGTGGATGACAAAGCATAGGATAGTAAAGATAGTTATTTACTATGACCAATTCGAATGATTAAGCTGCATAAGATAAGCAAACAGTAAGGTCAACATGCATTCACTAATAGACCAAAATCAGACAAAATCAAATATAATTTCGAAGTAAAATGATTCATGGTAATTACTTTACCGGAAGTCCTACCAAACAATGATCCGTAATAATAAAATTACGAAAAATATAATTATTCAAAAAATATCAGCAGGAAAAATCGGTTCCTCTTTAAAAACAACGATTTTACGTGGAGGAGTGATTAACCCTATTATGTACTGATAGCGTAATGACAACGTCTACCAAGTTAGAGGAACATGACATAGTCAAACGTAATGGGTGATAATATAAGAATTATCCACAATCTTCAGAACCCTATTTGCAATTAGTAGTAGTATTAGTATCCTGCTATTTCTTTATTCAAATATTTCGGTTGTAACGGATTAAATGTATTACAGATGTTATCTCATTTATCCTATTCATTCTTACAAAGTCTCGGTGAAAGTAAGAAGAATTTTCTTGTATGCAGAACAAGATTTTCGAGGTAAAAAGACTTGATAGACTAGTTAGTCAGCTTATAAAAGAGCCAAAACCTATCAACCGATATTTGATTAATTACATTGGCAGTCTGACGCTAATGTTTATGTCAACACCCATTAACGTGCTTCTCTGTGAAATCAGAGTCAATGGGCTCGATGTTCATTGGTGCACGCTAAGTGAACGGCTTAGGACACCTCAACACTTAAGTTTGATTATTAGAGGCAGAAGAATTAGTTTCTCACCTGGGGGTTCCATAACATTATCCCTTTACCCAAGAAGGGTGTAGGAAAATGTTTAAAACGGTCTGGAAAAAAAGGACTAATTGGAAAAGGTCATAAGAGACACTATAATATTTTGAAACTGGTGACCGATAATTTAGCCTGATAAAATTAAGGACTAGTAGAAGAAAATAACTATGAGGAATTTCAAATTCAGACAGAAATCCTAATTACAAATGGGAAACCTTATAATTCAATCTGTTATACAAGCCAAACTATCTTGGATGTATTACAAGAAGAGCAGTAATTAAACTTGCAGAGATAAAGATGAGACTTCTCGAACACCAAACAAAGACCAAATAAAAATGCATTTAAAGGGCTTTGGAATCTCCTAAATTCAATCGATAGCCAATCCTGGCCTGGACACTGCACCACAATAGAAACTATGGTTAAGTGATAAGAAGTAATTATTAGAAGGGAGGGGGGAGGGGGAGTGAAAGGGAGAAGAGAAAAGACAAATGGGCTTTCAAGTACACGTAACTGTTGTGATGTGAAGTGAACTGATCAGATTCGATCCACAAAAATGCAAATTAAAACACATGGGGATTCGCGTGGTCAAGTAGAGGTGAATAATGATGCGGGTATGTGCATGTGCATCGTCACCTGTGTTGATATAAATGAACAAATGGGAAGATAGGGGGGGGAAATAAATAATAGCATCACCCAAAAGAAGCAAAATGGAAAACGTACCTTGGGTTTTGTGCCTTGCCGAACATCGCTGACTTGGGATAGCTCCAGAACTTGGCCTTCCTGAAAGGCAAGGCAAAAAATTAATAGACTATGACCAGCGCTTCCGGTAGCCAACTGGAATATCTATAATATTAAACTGTCAACTACCAGCCCTCTTACTATCGCCTAAAGTTAAATATCGGGAAAATCTTACTAGATACATTATGATTACGATTAGCGCTTCCAACAGCAAAATTAGATATCCATAGTATTATGCTAGGGTTTAAAAAGTCGAGGGAAAGTAAATATATCCGTCTGGTAAATACAAGTGTAGGGTTGTGATTGTAAGAGTCTATTTGCCACAGTTTTCACAGACAGCCCATAATAACTGACTGGACAGAAGGAAAATATGCGGAATATATCCTGAGTTCTAAGTATGAAATAGAATACAAGTTGAGAGAAAAAACGGCTCACCAATTTAAGAGGGGGTGGTAAATATGATGATTAACATTTCCAAGACGTAAAGAAAACATAAACCTTTTCAAACTGAATCTTGATAATAGGTGATTTACATTCCTAACAATCCACTTTAGTAGTGACTTTTTGAACTACCTAGTAATTTGTTCCGCCACCAGAATAGCTTCAGCGGGAAAGTTTAACAACTTGACTTCCAATTAGTCTTTTTCAAAATGATCTAAATACAGCCTAGGAAATACGCAATCATTATCCAACTTCGGAGTAACGATAGAATAACACGAAGTCATATATCTGCCAAGTCGGAGGTCATAAGATCAGAAACCCATAACTGCAAACCTGGGAAATGGAATGACTTACTACGATTATTAATGCTACCTAAGAAATGAATGGCAGGGTTTGACTATTTTCATCGGAAAGGTTCAAAGATATCCTTTTTTATGTCAACGAAGGCGTTTATGAAGAGGCGTTATGGACCTGTGGTTGTGGATCATGGTACTATACGTATATAAAATCAATAGGTAAAATCGTTACCGCTACTCAGTAGGTATAAACAAAAGAATTTGCAAAACTGTAGCTTATCGGTTGAAGTGATCACTCCCTAACTAGGTATTCAAAATCTCCAACATGATTTTCACGCACTGAAAATTACGTTATTACAGGGTCAGTAGCACATGATTAAGGTAATATTGACTTTCAGTTATTTTGAAAAGTGCAAAATCAAGCATATTTCTATTACCTGCATTTCTTTATCATGACGACAAATGCAGTAATGAATACGGTAATCTTTAGTTTTTCATCATATTAAATTCACTCTTTCCGAGACACAATTATCATGAGGATCAGTCCATGTGTCATCTCTCTGTGAGCCAAAATAAGGACAGGTGGGGCAAATATGGTTGTTTGTTTATGGGAAAAACAAAAAAAAACAAATTTAAATTCAAGGAAGAGTAATAAACTCACGTTAGCTTCACTTTTCCAAAAGAGGAAAAAACCGTCTACATCCACTCTCAAGAAACAGCCAAGTTCAAGCGTTCCAGTCTCCTGAAATATGACAAATATAGAGTGTGAATGAATAGGGAAAATGATACTGTTTATAAGTGATTAAACGAATATCAAGTCATAGTATGAATTCAATCATTTATTAAGATTACTTTTAAAAAGTTTGAATTTGACTTAAAAATTGATTAAAAAAATTATCGGTCAATAGAACCAATTATGAATTATGAACTAACCTTTACTCGCCGCCTTTTGGCGGAGACAGATGACCCACCAACTCTGTATTCCCAATCTATCAGTCAATCTACTCTAAGTACTGTGGACATGAAACATCGATAAGAAATCTAGGGTTCAGAAACTAAAGTTTGTAAGGTTAGATCAAGACACAACTGTTAGATAACAAGAAAGCAATCGAAAGATTTCTGATTCCAGATGTTCAGATTTTTTTCGTCCTTTACTTCTACTCACTCAATACCCATTATGTGGACCAATGTATTTTGCTTTATGCTTATATTATATTTTTAATTGAATACTATTGAATAATACTTTCCTGTGTACTAAAACAGATACCGCACTCTAAGTCTATTCTTAAAAATAATAGTAGTTTCAGAAGCTTCCCACTAAGTAGTATGCAAAGAACATCGTAAGAAGCACAATTTAAACTGTTATCCTTTGAAACAATTGCCTATAAAAAAAGTTTTTTTAATGAAATACTGCTATAATTTTCAGTATTTACTCTTAGTACAGCACTACAAATCCTTCCCTTTTCACCCACACAAAATCAAAGAAAACATGCATCCATGACTAATTGCCATGAAAGAGGAAGGGAATGTAAGTTCTTTGCAATAATTCAAGAACACATAGTTCTCCCTCGTACCATACCGGAAGCAATTGAGAATCCTTTGCAGTTTTCAAAAATTACGATTTAAATACTGTTATTCACTTGGAAATAAAGAATAGTAAATCTAATTTGTCATTTAGTAACTGGAAAGCTAGAGCGACTGAGGTGGCGACACGCTCAAATCTAAATTTACTATAATAATTACAATTAAAACGCCTCTAATAAATGGATGCTAATGTTAATAAGAGACCTCGTTTTGGTACAATCCCTATCTGATTTTAATGCCTTTCCCCAATACAGCAAAAATTGGAGATCCATTCTTTATAGATATATAGATTAACGTAGTCGCGTAGCCTCAATCCATATAATATATATATCGAAAAATAAGGGGGTGGAGATCAACATACGTAAATATCAAGTCTGAGATGAAATTATTAAAGTCCCATTGTTACGATTGGGACGATTTCAGAGGACCAATTTAAGAACTTACCTGTCTTCACTTCCTCAATAATGATCAATCTACCTATGCCAGTGGATATAGTGAATGGTACTACTTCGTAAGTAAAAGGTCAATTGGAAATGCGATGAAGTACAACCAGTTAGTTGAAGTGGTAGCAGTAGTTTAAGTGTGTGGTTGTAATTCATTTAAGGTCACATCCATACACTTTTCGGCCTAATTTAACAATTGGACATGAAAAATGATAATTTTATATAAACCGGCGCGTACACAGTGCAGATACACTGACGTATGAATTGATCAAGGCGAGAGGAACGAATACAAATAGAATAGTGAAACACAAAGAGAAATGCGCAAAATATTTGCTTTTTGAGGTCCAAATCTACCGAGTCAGTCCAAGAGATCAAGTTCCATAGGAGCAACCAGTGGATGGCATGGATCAACTTATCAAGATTTGGGACATGGATTTCTCAGTAAGAACCAATAAGGCAAATATACGGTACATTGGAGCCAATATCGATGAATTTACATGCGAGCATCGATTCCCAATCAATCGATTAGACATCTATATAGAAAATTTCTGGTGAAGTACATTATCATGGGTGAATAAGTTCAAATGCCATGAGGTTGATTCTCCATTCAATCCACAAAGTAGGATTTTGTTGTATATTTTGTGACCGTAGCGTTAACCGAAAAAATATACTGCCCATCTTTTTTTATTTACATTACGTTCATTCCTTTCCCTGCTATTCACTATAATCCCACTATATTCACATTTCCTTTTTTCTAATTTGTATTCTCACTGAATCACTACGTGAGATTTATTGTTCGAAAATAAATTACATCCTTTTAACCATTTCCAGGTCCAACAAAAGAGTCTTTTAATACCGATAATGGAAAGGAAAAAAGACCTGGAGTGCATCTGATTGAAAAGCGCAAAACCAGAACATCTCTTTGACCGTAGATATCAAGATTGGAGGTCCCAATCAGATCTTAAACGTGTGGCACAAAATTAAGCCCCTGCAATAATAATATTAGTGTATTGTCGACAGACCCTAAATATGAGGACTTGAAACATGGCGTTTTAAGACTAAGTAATAACCAAACGATTAGACAGTTCAAAAAGAACAGGCCATCTACTTCAGTAAATCATACGGTGATTATTGACGTTTAAACCCCAACCTTTTAACAAAAGAAAGCAGTAGAAAGAGAGCAAAATAAATAAATAAGGGGTTAACTTCCACTTACTCATCACAAAGAAATCTTACTTCACCGTAAAGTATAGCATAGTTTATAAAGACGGGTTGAAGGTTGGTGAAATGTAACTTGGACAGGAAGAACTCGCGTAATGTAGCGTGAATGCTACATCACTACCACTACACTACTACACTGTGGCATAAAGAACTTTTGCATATTTATATTTCACAATACATAGAGAAATCATCGAGCGTCATTATATCCGATGAGCACGGGCAGAGTACTATTAACAGACATTAACAGTCGTCAGAAACTAAATAAGACCTTAATCAAACTGTCTTTATGACTGCAAAACAGTGAAAAAGTAAAGTAGGGTTAAGTTATAGAGGCCGGATGATTGAAAATTGGCTTAATTCTTTATGTTCAAAATTCTCTCTCCAAATAGATAGGGCTCAAAATCCATTAATGTCCATCCAATGATAAGGGTATCCACCACGATAACTGAAATCGGTCAATGGGGGTTTATGAATAAGTTTCTCAATCAATCAAATCAAAATCTGATCTAAATTTAATCCTAGTTAGAATAAGCCTTCAATTTTAATATTTCCGAATCCAATTTATTTCATTTTCATTTCACTAGTTTCTCAGGTATTTTGCTAATTGACGACAAGAAACCTTAATTAACACACACTGCATTCACGAGAAGAGATTTACTAACTCTTAAACTCAATTCCGATCAAGTTAATTTGCACACATTTTCCATAATAAAATGGTCAAGCTTTATTAGAATGATACCACTTATGATTGTATTTTTTTTGATATCCCACGATTAGGAAATATCTCCCATTAAATGAATGAAATCCGTTAAACGTGAGTTTCAACCAATGGTATTGCTTAAACGTTAAAACCCTTATACTTTCATTCACTAAGTAACCTGTAATTATCAGAGAACGACGAGCTACCTCCGAAGAGTTAGGAGTTATTTTGCTTCATTATAAAATAGTAAAACATTATCAAATGCACAAATTCTAATTCTACTTTGAAAACAGATTTTTTAATGGAAATCGACTCAAAAGATCTCTCAAATCAACTCAACTGGTCGATTTGGCACAGGATTGTGCTAATAATATTCCAAAAATATTAAACACGCATACTGTGTAGCCTATAATTATTAGGGCATGACGAGCTATCTACCAACCCACGAAGAAGTAGAGGTTACTTTGCAACTAGGGCAGATGGAGGAGGAGGAGGAAGAGACAAGAATTTCAATGGGAGAGGCGATAAAAATAGAAACGAATAACTAGAAAATACTGCTATAAAAAGATTAGAACTGGTTTATGAAATTTAGCAAGCAAAATGCAAGAAAATGTAGGACCTCGTTCATAAAAAGCGACAACTAGCGCAAACTTATACCAAACTGCAGTTAATTTCTTGAGCATCATGAAAAGGGTAAAGAGGCATTAATGAAAATTTTGAAAAATAAATTTTCTTATTTTGCTTTCATGTACAAATATCTCTCCGTTCAACTGTGTTTTAAAACGGACAATAATTGATTAATTTTTCGATTAACTGGACTAAATTAAACATATTCTCCGCTCGATTATGGATGAAGTTTTGCTACAGCCTTATTAAAAAGACAGCCACTCGTTCTCAAACACTTAATCAATATATAAAAAAAACACCTAATTTCTTGATAAATAAACAGTTTTGGAGTGGTTCATCTCCTTGTTCGCCAATATCTCCTTCATTTGAGATCAAAGTACACATAATGCAGACCGTGACTCATTTCAGCATAATAGAATCCAGCCAAGAAATAACAAATGTGTCTGGGATAAGTAGAAGAAAAATGAGGTCAATCGGAAACAATTTTTATATTTGCATGAGTGGGTGGGAAAATGTGAAATAAAATTAGAAATAGAGCGTTTGGTTACGCAATGTGAAGGTAAAAAGAAAAACAAAATACATAAACAGTCTTTATTTGAGACGGATTCTTCATAGCCAGTTCTTTAATAAAACAATGGCGGTTGAACTAAATTTTTGGACACGAATAGACCGTAGAGAAATGTAAATGCAAGACATATCCTCCACTTCAGAAGAGAACTAAATTTCCGGCAATGACATTTTGGCGACTCACTGATTTAGATATAGTAGAAATTGAACTCACAAGCTAATGGCGTGGCTGAAATATCCCAAATTAGGTATGATGTTCATCTTGGGCAGTTGAGTAGCGTCATGGAAACTTCCTAAACAAGAAATTCGCACTCCGCTATTCCTAGTAAACAGAATGTTGTGATCAAGTAATTCTTAAGATGTGGCAAAGGGATATCGAAACTGTAGTCTCTGATTATGGAAATTTGTACACACCACTTAACGTAGTCTTCTTAATTATGAATTCTATGAATTCCGAAATGCACTCAACAAAAAATTAGTCTAAGTACGTAGCAGACGTCTGAATGCCATTAAGCAGTAGCAGCGATCATTTCATTTATTCGATACTTATTAGTAGGATTTTAACCTCCATCTGCCACTGCAGAATCGAGAGAGCAAGGACGCAAAATTAGAGCACCTGGCTAACGTCAGTGAATTAATTTGACTGGTGAGCATTAGCATAATTACAAGTCCAGGCTGAGAAATCACATCAATGATAAAAATTAAACGGAAGAAAATGACAACATTAAAAAAAACAAACGAAGACTGACCTCATCGTAGCGATCAAAGTAAGCACCTTCTTGGAGTGCGGCTGGAACTGGTCTGCGCCATACAAAATCATACGCTTTCGTGGAAGGAACAGTACGTTGACGTTTAGCTATATCTGATGACATTGAATCTCAATGGGGACAGAGAACAGTTCTGAAATAGCCAGTCTATCTAAAAAATAGATGAGAAAAAGTTCCAGATTAACCGCAACAAGTTATTTCAAATATTGAATCAATAGACATAGAATGCAATATTATGTGGGAGAACAATAAGACGATCTTGTAAAATAAAAACATAAACTAGTCAAAACATTAAATAACAAAACATCATACACATTTTTAAATATCTTACGAATAAGAAAATTCAGCGAAAATTCGACAATAGTGTAGCTTCAATCAATAAGAACATATTTAAAACACAGTATAACCCTAAAAACGGAAATAAAAAACAGAAAACCTAAGAACAATTTTGCTGTAACATTTCCTAAGAATAACGACTGACGTGAGAAACATAAAAGTGAAAAAACATAACATTTGTTTTATTTTTTCAACGCCTCATTGGAAAAAATATTAGAACATCATAGATAAAAGAAAATAAAATTAGCAGAAAGATAAATAGGATCTATGACTGACAAACAGCTCACAATTATCAGTACATAATAATAATCCAACTTGTCGATAAGTGGACGGTCATTTTCTGCAATTCATATGGTTGACTAAAGGGAACTATTCAAGTTAGCACGACTAAACAAGAAGGAATGTCTTGATATTGTATAGCGATAGGAGTCAATTAAAAAATTAATGTATTTTAATCGGTAAAAAATGAAATTTTATTAACGTATTTAGTAAAAAACGAATAAAATGAATATACATATATATGTGTGTATGTGCATACATGTATATAATACAGAATACATTACTATCATATCCTCTAATAAATATGTTCAGGATTCCAGTTTTGTTTGTCTGAAGAATTATGTCTTCTGGAAAACATACGGTGTAAATAAATTTTTATGATATTATGAGGGATTATACCTATTTAAAATACATCTTTTTGTTGATGTTATAATAAAATTTATATTAGTTGCATAAAATGCCTAAAAGCGGTTCTTTCCTTGTCAATGTTTTAAATTAATATTCGAAACTAACGTAACTGTTCTCCATTCATTTTTTGCACGGGTGATCTGGCAAAGAATATATAATGGGAATATCATCGTTTAGGCTGATATAATTTTGTGAGCAATTGATGTTGATCATTTTAATTGATTTAGCGTTTCCCGGCCACTGAGTACATTAGTGAATTTTAATTTTTCCCAATCTTAGAACATTCAATTTCCGTTCTAATTAAACATTAGTGTAAATTGGATGATTTTAGAGCCATCACTTTCACATCGGCAAATTTTGCTTTGAAACTAGTCTATATGAATTTAGCATAATAAATATAATGGATAATATAATGTGGATTTTGGAGAACCTGAAGTATGCTTTTGCTAGAAGAAACGATAATTATTTTCCCCCACTCCCAATATTTCTTCTGTGAATAAAAATGTAATTTCTTTCTTTATTTCCCCTCGTGTTGACTGTAACGTGTCTTGTGATCTGCCGTGGATTATTAGCTTCTGTGCTAAGTTGCTATATTGCCGAGTTTTCTAGATTGTTGGTTCTGCAAGATTACTGCCAGAACTCCTAGTTGGTTACGTCATAGCAATAAGATTCTATTTGTGTACGTCTGAAACCAAACTTCTTAATGGTTCACTTTACGCCCATATTGATCTGCTAGTTGGCAAGTGGTTCCATAGTTGCTGTCGATGTTTCTAGCTAAACCTATTTACGATGTCAATGTGCGTGGAAATTTACAAACATCCCTACTTATGTCAATGTTTCATATTCTCGCAAAGTCACTACTGAGCATTCTTACATGTACATAAGTAGTTAATTTCATTGGGACCCTATTAACTAACTCTGTGGTTATTTAGTGTTGTTATGAACTTTTCTTCCCTGTAGGATACTGTAATCAACTCTTAGATTCCCTGAGAAATGCACTAGTTACAAGTACAATCTGATAATACCACAATGCAAAACGATTTAAATCGCAATATCAAAATAAGACGTGTACTTTCGTATCTATAGGTCGACTTATGTTATGCATCATTTACCACCGTAATGAAAATGAATATGTTCAAATAAAATGGAATTAAAAAGCAGGAATTAAAAGGTGGAAAATAAAGAACCTAACTGCTATAGCCAGCGGATGTCTATCCTCACCTAGCGATCAGAAATTATTGACTGGCGATAAGGTCTTCACTATGGTGTCCACAGGCGGTCTCGCTGTATGTTTGCGTGCTTACACATAGATACCTAAACGGGCGTCTGTCATCACGCCAAGACTCCAACAACGAGACATGATTGACGTCCGACAAAGAAGTGCTAGTTTACTTATTTATAAATTTGGGGGTGGCAGGTCTGCCACCTCCACACTGATCTGACGACATGAGTGACTTGACTTATTCCATCTATTCGGTCGATGTGGCCCCGATAGATGCCTCCACGTTATCACACCAACACATAAGAATTATTTTGGGGAAATTAGTATTTTTCTCTATGTAGCAGGTATCCAGTTAATTAACATTCAAATAATAATAATAAAGGGACCTGCAAAAACTTGAAACAGGTGGTATGAGCAGGATTTTTATGGGCACAAAATTTTTCCTTCTTTTAATCATATTCAAGACCGAGGAGCTAAATCCATAAATGCACCATTTGTTATGTGTAAATTACTCCTGTAATTGCTATTTCCCATTTAGAAATTTCTACTTCTGTATGCTCTCATTGTAATTCTAATATCATATAATTAATTCCTATATTGACTGGTTATGCATTAATTTCAATTTGTATATCAAATTAAATTCTAGGCTCTGACTATTCCTGATATTTTTTGATTTGTGTTGCATTTGCATTATAATTTTCATCATTTTTAGGTCAAATGTGAAAAATAAAGGTTTCTGCTGGGATATTAACTGGGACCACATAGAAGAAATAAGCTAAGTCGTTCCTATTGTAATAAATGTTTAAATATGTTCTGGAAAGCGTTACAATCTGCTTTTTCCCTTGTGAAACTTCAACCGTGTTTGATCGTTGGCACCTTAGGTTGCGCACGCATCTGGAAGTTCCTCGGTGAGATGCTTTGCACAACAGCTTATCGTTCCAGGTCGTTAGTGGTTATTGATAACAGAATTTTCTGATTGATTGTTTTGCAAAAAAACGAAATAATGATAACCTTCAAATGTTAGACTGATCTATTTCAACACGACGGACATGTAACTTCATAATACCCTGCTAATCTTTTTCAAAGACGAGTGAAACTGCGTGTTTACAATATTTAAATATCCTGTTAAACATAAATTGCTAAAATAATAAAATACTTACTTAAATGATGTCAGAAGAAATCGAGGAGGACGGTTCCCTATTTCTATAAGTTATAAATCATACAAGAGTAAAACACATGTTGGTGCACTTCTTTTCAGCTGAGTGACAACTTAATCGGGAAAAATTAAACTATATATATATAAATTTAGAGAAAAGTCAACTTTTCATTAAAAAAGGGTAATATGCCTCAGCCGTCTTTTTTGTGAAGACCTTGCAAAATATTACGAATATTAAGGAATTTTATAGGAAATAAAATCAATATGTAATAAAAATAGCTGACATGAAGTATTTAGACTCCAGATTTGTCTAAATATTCTCTTCTGAAATTTTTATAAAACCGCATTAGGGAATAATTGGAAAATTAATTTAATCTTTACACGCTTGTGCCTTAGTTATCACCCAAAATGTCCCACAACTGTGTTTTAATTTATTAAAATGTTGATCCTCTATTTATTCAGTGACCTTGAAACTATAATGCGGCTAGTTTAGTAGGAACTGCGAAACTAGAAAGTAGTAAACAATATTGAAATTCAAAAATACATCGCCAAATAAAATTTGTACTTATTTTCTACTGTCCAAAGTATGAGTGTGGAAAATTCAGATTCATATATGATCAAAGGACAGATATTCGTCATTGGATCTCGCTTTTCGGAACTAAGTTATATTGGCGAAGGCGCATACGGAATGGTTATGTATAAACCCTTTTTCATTTAATTATCATATTTTTCAGTTCCGCTTTTGATCATCAACGGAACGAGAGGGTTGCTATTAAGCGAATTACTCCTTTCGATCATCAAACGTATTGCCAACGAACCTACAGAGAAATTCGAATTCTCAGCCGCCTTGATCATGGGAATGTATGCTTTTGATATTATTCAAACTTTTCAGATAATACCTTTATATGATGTTTTCACCACATCAACATTTGATGAGATGAAAGAAGTGTAAGCCTAATTTACTGATCTTATTTTCTAGTTATATTGTTGAAAAATATATGGAAACCGACCTTCACAAATTCCTAAAAGTTCAACAACTAAGCCGCGAACATACTTGTTATTTTCTCTACCAAATGTTGCGTGGTAATGTTCCAGTTTATTTTGGACTTATTGCTTTTCTTCAAGGCTTAAAATATATACATTCAGCAAATGTTTTGCACCGGGACCTTAAACCAAGCAACATTCTATTGAACCGAATGTGTGACCTTAGAGTGAGTTTACAGTTTTCTATTTAAAGTGATTAATATTTATTTAACACATGGATATTAATTCATTATTATTAAATCATCATTCTTAAATTCACTAAAGTGAAGTATTATGCAACATTCATCTTGGATAAAAGTGTCTTTCAACAGATGTTACCGATTTCCGTCAGACTTGTCACTTCTGGCTTTACAATTCTGCAATAGGATTTCCGGATTGAAAGTCGACGGTAAAGCTACTTTTGCAATCCCATCAAATTAGGCTTGGAGATATCTCCTTACAAAACTAATGAAGGTTAACCGGATACATCAATCTTTTCCCAAATCTGGAGATCTAGGGCTGAAATGGACTATGTGCGTCGAGAAAACGCAGAAGAGGGAGAGGAAAAGAAGAAGGCGTATAAAAAGATGTTGTAAATCTTTATAAAAGAGAACAGACATCAGATTTGAGCGTGTAGAACCCGGATTATGGTACATAGGTATGTTGAAAGAATTTGACCAACTACACGTTCACCATTCAGATGAGTAATGAATAAAATATCGTAATTTTATAAATGCAACGCTCAGAAGTACGAGTTATTATGTATATAAGCTAGACTTCTACAGATTCACAGACTGGATGATCTCAATTTATTTGATTATCAGAATCGATCAACCTATTATATCGTTCCAGTTGGTCCACATTTTCGAAGTATTATCATCTTTACTACCATCGGTTTATCTGAACACCCTATAGGGTGTGTTCCAAGCTGTCTAACCCTAATTCCTAGCCGCTTTGATGAGGAAAGTGTATTTTACTGCATTTCTGATCCGGCTTAATCCACCTTTACTCTACATGTATTGTCAAAAAAACTTTTGACACTTGACATTGTAGAAGTTCAAATTAGCTTCTATGACGCGAATATATTTAATATTTCTAATAGCATCAGTGTTTAAGTAAGTATATTTGCAGCAACTCCTTTCCTTTCTGTAGATATGTGACTTTGGGTTGGCTAGAATAGCTGATCCCCAATGTGATCAAGCGGGACTTTTGACTGAGTACGTCGCGACAAGGTGGTACCGAGCTCCAGAGATTATGCTCACTTCTAAAGTTTACACCAAAGCTATTGATCTCTGGTCCATTGGTTGTATTCTCGCCGAGATGTACAGCAATCGAGTCCTATTCCCCGGAAAGCACTGTATCCTTTTTTCTCGTTACTGTTTTAATATATAATTTTCTTATATGGTAGCTACTAGTAATTATCCTTGATTTACAAGGGATGAGATAATGGATTTATTCAGCCATGAAGTACTTTATGCGCAAAATTCCAGGTACGTGAATGCGCAACTACATTTCAATTTCATGCTTACGTCTTTCAAATTGGGACATAGAACTTTTACTATATCTAGGAAGGGGATGTGGAAGAGTGATTGATTAGCACTTAGAACTAATAATCCATTCAAGTATAGCATTATTAAACAACTTTAATTTTAAGTTGCATTTTTGTTAATTAGAACTCAGGCCTCACTTATAGTACAATAAACAGGTAAACTAAAGAAGGGATTAATTCTGACAAACTAAAGTATACATTTTGTCTTTAACACAAGGAAGTCTTTGTAAAATCACTGAACACCTTACGAAGCAGGAAAAGGCATAATTCTTCTGCTTTATTGGGCTTTACTTTTTCAGTTTTTAGATTCATTTATTAATATATCCAAGTCCACTTATGAAAGTGGCTTTTTAAGCAGACTGAAAACATTTTGAAGTTTTTTTAATTGAAAAGCTTTTATAAAGACTCCGAGTCCATTAAAGAAAATCGTTTTGAAACTTGACAAATAATAAAAGACTGACATCTGACTGATTCGACATGAAAATTTTCGGTACATTGTAGGTATCCGCGGTGAAGGGTTTGATGAATAATCTTTGAACCATTTTAACTTATAAATATTAGAAATGTTAGTAATTTTCCTAGATTTACTTCTGTTAAATCAGTGTATTCCACTTCTATTATTATGACCATATTACCGAGCTTTTCGTGATGGAATAGCATCTGAACAGCGAAGTAATTCAGAAATGGATAAAAGGGTGATCAGGTAAGTGGTATATAACAAGGCTAGGGTATCAAAAGTCCCATTTTATTTAAGTTCTAGAAGCAGTGAGTTGTCCACTTTCTTATAAAGGTCTGCAAATCGCATTATAATATCCAAATATCCCCAAGCACAAATTTCATTTACTTGATTCTTTGGTTTCTGGGTGAGTTCGTCTCCGAAGTATCCAGAGCTTGTTGACTAGTTGATTCTTATAATTGGTTGACCACCCCGCTTTAATACATTTCTCACAGCCGTGAATAGTTAGATGGACGCATTTCAAACAAGAGAGTTATTTATACTTTACTAAAAATGAATCCCAAATTTCATAACTACCAGTGGGAATTTCCATGTATTTCAATCGTTAATCGAGAACCTGAAAAATCTAGGACCCAGGCTTATACAGATTTCCCAAATATGAAAATAAAAGGCATCTATTCAAAGGGTTAATAGTAACAAAATGGCTGTCCGTACAAAAGAGGAATGCCTGGGATATATGTTGAGTCTTCAATTAGAATGTTTACCAATAAAATCACGATCAACTGCCACTTCCCTTCTCTGTTGGCATCGGAATTACGTATTGCACTCTTCAATAAATTTAGTTTTATTTTTATGGTCCTTTCTTTCTTTATTGTCCTTTGGCATGCAATGAAAGCTATAACTAGCGAAATCTTTCCTCGTTTCCTTTGCTAAAGATAGTTCAAATATATCGCAAAATAAATTGGCCAATTTTCAAAACAACTAAAAATACTAAGCTTTATATTAGAGTATGGCATTCATTATTTAAGAGTTATTCTTTCGGTGACGAAGCAATCACCATTCATTTTCGTACAAATTATTTTAACTATTTAAATGAAATTTCCTTTACCTTTTTCATCCGACTTTGATTTTACTATCATTAAGAGGAGTATAGATTCTGCACTTGATGGCAGATTTAATACTGGCCTGGAGAAATTGAACAAAGTGGGAGTGGCCATTAAGAAAAAAGTGTAACTTACCTAAGGGCTTATTTTCTTCCTGCCTATTCTTCTGACGTCTTAGATCTAGGACCACTGTTGGCTCCTTTGAATGGAACGAATTTATATTATTTAAAATGTTAATGCTATCACAGGGTTTCATAGGTAGAGAACATCTTAAAAACAGTTAGCTTAGCTCAACTTTCATATCTGTTTTAAATGGCATGGCATTTCATGCTATTTACATAAATGATCAAGCGCATTAAACTTTCAGCTGAAGAAATTAATTTTTTTTTGCATTAAACTTGTTGGCAATTTAATTAACATTTGCGGCGTATTCAAACGCAATTATTAAACCAGGGAGCTCAAAATTTTATCCTATTTTTCAAAACAGTTAAAAACAGTAAAAGGAGATATATTTCAAACTTCTATTGAAATATCGCTTTTTTAATGAGCCCACCAGAGAATATTTCAAAATCATAGAATTGCCGAGTGTTCCCTAAAATAGTAAGTATAAAGTAAAGGCGGAATGCATAAATAAAATATGAACTTCCTGCTCTTAAGCCTTCCGATTATTTTAATTCAACCCTCCTCTTACGAATTATACATCCCTTCATTAGCAAAATTTGGTTAGATTTTGGCAATCGTAGCATTAATAACGTCAATAGTTTGCTATTATTGTTTTCAAACTTTGCGATTATTAATCATTTATAAAATAGGCATTCAGAGGAACCCAAATCAAATTTTAACTTTTTAATTCTTATATCTTTCTTTAAAATAGTATTCATACCCTCATTGAAAGAAAGTGTTTGCTCTCCTTGTAGTAAAAGGAAAATAAATGAATGGTCGTGTTGAAATATGACCTATCATTATTTCTTCATAAGCCAACAATAATCACTGAGGATGAAATCCTCCAAAGCCTATTAAGAAATTGTGGAAAATTCGCCTTTTACTAATCCTCTTGCTGATCAGAGTGTAGTTGGTCTCTCTTTTCACTAAATATGCATTGAAAAGGAGTAATTTCGTGACCTCTGACTTAGCAGTTGTATGCGTTAGCTAACGTAAGGCTCAACGGTTCCTTAAGTATAAGCATACTTAATTTCGTCGAATTCCTTACATCGAATAATTTAGATATCGACCAACTGAAGATGATTCTGGAAGTTCTGGGCTCACCACACCAAGATGATCTCGATTCCATCAGTAACACTAAGGTGAGTATATCTATTACTAAAATCAAAATATAAGTGATCTCTTTGTTTTCGATTTTCAAAACCATGTGATTAAACTAATAAGCAGCCATTAGTATATATTCTGGTACTAATCTGGTACGATATAAATCTAACTGTGTTCAATATACATTGGATATGAATCGGAAAAATTAATCAGGTATTATCTCTTTTGTCTTCAAATTTGTTCACCTACACTGGCCAGAGTTCAGCTTAAAGTTAAACCAGAAGAAGCGTTTCAATATATGGATCAATAGGAGGGTAATTTCCTTTAAAGAACGTAACAGGCTAATAGCACATGATGAAATTGGAAGATTTGTTAGTAGTGAAGACTCGAACAGTTAAAGGAGCTGCAATTCAAATTTCAAATAAGACCTTATGTCAGGTGTAACTTCATCACGTTCAGGTTTTTATGAAAATACATTAACAACATATTTTAGTTTTTAAAATATGGAGCGGCTTATGAATTATCCCGTATAAGTAGCTTATTTATAAATAGAAATGAATAAAATTTGCTTAACTGACTGAAAGAATTTTATTTTTCAATGTGAAATTAGGGTATAAATAGTATTCGACTCAAAAGCCAAACATCTCGCCTTTGTTTTAAATATATACGATTTTGAATAATTACTGTGATAAATGATTGCACTTAATTCCACTTTCTTTTGAGTTAGATTGCAGGAGGGATTCAAGTGAGAGTTAAAATTTTATCGTTCCTTAACATCATGAATTTTCTTGTCCTAACCTCAACTTTACGTCTCCTACTGATAAATCCCTGTTTATTTAACCCCGAATCCCATACCTTTCGCTTTATCGGTATTGAAATAATTTATCTAACTTGTTGTGCAACTACTTTCCCTAGATGACTGACAACCCATTTAGTTATTATGTAAATTAGTCATCATAGTCATATGCGTTTCATAATATGAAGTAAATATTTTTTCTGACTCCTCTGCATCCTATTACTGCAGTTATTTGTAACGCTTCTGTGACACTCAGGGAACCTAATATCTAGTTTTTTGTAAGTGTCAATTTTCTTGTTTATTGACTTTTATTGAGGTGATTAGAACAACACTTCGCCTAGTTTTTGATCCCAAAATTAATTACTCAAGATCAGTGATATATAATGGGACATTCAATCTATATAATTCGAAATCGGCCTTACATGGAGTAATTAGAATAACATGTTATAATAAAACACTAATAGATTAAAAAATAAGTTCCTAAACCGTCAAAATGAATACAATTAAGAATTCTTTTCCAAATTTTGTCACCGATATGTAGAAATGACTTTAATTAATTTTATCTTAATTTAAAGTTGAGGAAAAGTGAAATTACAAATAATAAATAAAAAATTGACAGCAATATTATTGTTCTAGTTTTTTATTGCAATTTACGAGGGTTGCATGTAACCTTCATATGGTAGAAAAGATATCTTCATTAATCTTACCTGATTAATGAGCTAATCAAAATAACAGCAAGAATATATAGCATTATTTGCTTGATATTATCAAATTTTCCAGACGTAAAAGGCGCCTGCCAATCAGTTTCTGCGATTATATTGTAATTAATATACTAAGTTGCATATTTTTGAATATGCCATACAAGCAGACTAACCATACGAACTTAAACAGACAAAAACCAAAATACAACTTTTTAGACCTTTTTTTCCGCATTTGGCAACCGGAGTTGCATTATTCTTGCCTTGCTACCCTTACGCAAGGGGTAATAAACCACTAAAATGTCTGATAAGTACTACTTTTGATTAAGAAAATAAACAAATTTTCGGCCACTATCCAGTTCCATGGACTACAATACTATTCCTAGTAGAAATCTATTAAAACAAATGGTACAGTTGAGTAGTTTCAAGTACACAGTCTTACCCAGTTTGCATGCATAATTAAGAGTCATCAATACAAATTAAGCAAATTAGAAACTGTCCTGGGAGTGCAATGATGACGTTCTAAGATAAGCCACTACTTAAATTAGCCAAAAAGTAATGAAAATCATTTGTGAATTTCATATTAATTAAACCAGACAACTGATTACTAACTTGAACTGTTAGAGCTAGGGATATTCAATCACCGCACTGTCTCACCATTAAGTAAATGGTATACTATCGAAATAGAATCACCGAATTAAGTAGTAAGTAGCAGTCAAATGCTTAGAGGTTGATTCCGTTTTTGAAATCCTCTCCTTAACTTGACAACCTTCCTTAGTTTTAAATATGTACTATATGCAACCCTCGTAGAGCAGCCCAGTCATATCAAAACTTCTCCCGCCAAAGTGCTACGTGATGACCTTGATAACCAGTGTAGCTGAAAACCAGCTAATTGGTCTTTGTAAATAAGGTTGAAAACAATGACGGTGTGAGCGTGTATATTATTGCTGAAAATAATCACTTTATCAATACTAATCGATATTAATTAGGAAATGTGATTAAATAGGCAAATGAAGGAAAATTGCTTCGATTTTAAAGTAGAAATTAATCCCTGGGTGATCAAAGAAATTAACTTTTAAGAAAGCTGTTTTTATTTCCAGTTTGGAATTAGGAAAAGAATGTCAATTTTTATTAGCATTTTAAAGTTATTTGTTGCGCTGTTTAATGTTAACCTTCCCGACCTCGCCGACTCCATTTTTATAAAATAGTTGAATTCGATTGAAAGTTAATTGGATACTTCTCAATAATGTATTTTTTGCAATTCTCCTCTACGCGACAGCATTTAGACAATTAAAGTGGCAAAATAGTTCCGTAATGGAAGCATAGGTGTACATATGAAATCGGTTTTTCGAGAGCCCTACTTTATCCGGTTTCTGAAAGCAGCGAGCTGTCCAAATTCTTACAAAATGTATACTTCACGTTGTGTTATTCAGAAGTTTCAAATCTCGCTTTCCCTTTTAGATCCTTGGGTTTGTGAGTAGATTAATTTCCGCGTTTTACAGAATTTGTTGACCAGTTGTTTCATCCTAATGGTTGAGCATGCCACATTGATTCATTTACATGTATTACAGCCATGAGGATGCAAAAGAAGGTATCAAAGGCACGCCTAATTAAGAATTTACACCGAATCTTTCATCATAGATGTGAATATACCACCCTTTTGTTACAATCGGATTAAATTTTTTGAAGAATTCAGACGCCTAGTGAGCCTCATTTCGGACAAACTTGACGAAAGTAAAAAAGAACCTCTCTGACATTTGAGTTAGCTCTTAAACTACGTATACTCTTTTTTTTCCGAAAAATTCCCTTTTCTCCTGAGGCCCTTTCCATTTGTTACCATTGTTATCATCAATTTTCCTAAACTATGACTCTGTCTGAGTTGCGGTCTAAAAGTGTGATATTTCAGCCCAGAGAACAAAAAGACAAGTCAGATTGGCCCACCGAACTCTGCCCAAATTCGACCTTGAGATTATTTACATTGATAAACAAGTTAATAATATCTAGAGAAGATAGCAGGAGTAAATAATAAATCGTCATTTTCTTAAAGAAATACTTTTTGTCACGTTTATTTTGTTTTTCCTCCTTGACAATAAAAAACCGCCACGGAGCCAATGTTCCTGAAGAAAACTAATTTATTAAATGCTCTGAACTGTGAAAAAAATCCACTCTCTCAAACATTCAGAACTTGAATGCAAATGAATGAATAAATGCAATTGTGAAAATCTTTATTGTCACCCTCGGCTAAGCGAAAACTGCTATTCTTAACCAATAATTTTCGAATAATTGAACACAAATAATGGAAAATGGGAAAAATGGAGGGGAATTGTAGAGTTGCATTCAGGTCAGCAAAAGAGCTTTACTAAATGTAAATTTGTGATAGTTTCGGTTGTCTGTTTATTAGTTAATAGGCCAACATCCCGAAGTTCAATCTTTTCAATGTATTCTGCTATAGCCTAAAGTTAAATTTATATCAGGATTTCCTGAAAACATAATGAGTCTTTAATTCTAACTCAGATTTTCTGAGAGTCTTGACAACATTAAGTATCCGGGTTTGACTGTAAGGAACGTGTATTTACGTGCAATTGTTTTTCTCCTGTTTAGTGATATGTGCCTATCTAATCCAAATTCCAGGTTCGTTGTATTTTCTAATTGATACTTGTGATTCCAATGGATGTGTTTATGCATCCAATTTTGTAATGTATTGAGGTTTATGATCAAAGAAGTTCAAAACTTTGAGTCCGATCACTTTAGGCTTTGAGATATCCCTCACAAAACGAATTATCATTCCAAAAGTTAACAAGATAAACAGCCTTTTAGAAGACCAAAAGTTGAGTTAATTACAACGCTTTGGATAGACATAGAGAAAGTAGAGGGAATATTAAGAGTAGTAAGGGAAATTAGGTGGAAACATCAGCTCAGCGTCAATGGACACGAAATCGTGCTAAATATGAAACATTAAGCTACGTTGAGGCGTTGACGCGTTTCATGTTCATTGTGACGAGGTCATTATGCAACAGTTAGGATATGCAGATACATGAGTCAGCACTTTTTCTTATTTCATAGCCCATAATTAAAACTAACTAGCAACAATACAGATGTCGTCTATCCAACTTCTTGTTGCTGCTTAATGCTTCAGTTTTCCGCATTTTATCTCTATTTCTTTATCATGCTATTTTAGCCTAGTTTTGGCAAAGGAATTAAATCATTATAACTCATAACATTTTTTACTTCTCGGTTTTATGGGATTTTTTGAAAACTAATTCTGAAGAACCTGAGATCATTTTTTTAGTTTAGCTACCAAATTTTAATTTTCAAATCCAAAATTTTAATGCTTTCTTGGACTAAATGAAGGCGTATTGGTTAGCATATATTCGATCATCTTCACTATCGATCAAATTAATTGGTTGGTTTGATCATTACTCACATCTACTAATCTTACTTAGTAATGAATTTTCAGACATCATATTTTGAAGAAGTAACTTATTTCACATTCCAAATCACAAAATGAACAAACTTTTACATATTTTGAAAATATTCCAGTTTACTTTAACCAACCTAACCAAAGGGACAACTTTACTGAAGAATTTTAATCTCTTCCATGTAAATATACATTTTTCTGTTCCATTTACAAACGAATAACAGCTTTAATTTCTAACTCTTTAAGCAGTTTTTACTCAACTCTTCTAATTTTTTTCAGACTTTATTTGTTGAAACAATAAAAATGTTGTCTGTTGTTTGACACAAAAAGATTAAAACAATGAAGAACGGCATTTCACTTGCCAATATGACGCTATTGTTAAAGGATCTATAATAGTATTTGAGAATTTTCAGATTCAAATTCTCGCAGTTTTAGGGCTAAATTAATTAAATAAAAATAAACGAGGGAGAGCTCAAATGATTGTTGATTATTGGTAAATACAGCTCAGTTTAAGGATGTCTTGATTCAATTCGAGTAACCAAATTTAATCATAAAATGAAGCTGATAACTTGGTTAATTACTATTAATTTCAAGGCCAACATTTTGACATACTGCAGAAGACTCCCTGAAAATCTCTAATATATAAATGCTTTTTAGTTTTTCCTTGATTTTCAGGATTTTGAGTTAATCGAAATACATTTGTACGGTTTATCCTAATAAAATACACTCTTGGGTTCCTGACATCATATTAAAATATAACGCGACTAGAGCTAAAAGAGACGTTAAAAGTAGTTCTGGGAAGTCCAGTCAGCAAACCTACCATAAATTTAAGTTCTTTAATAGACATACGATTTCCGGAATAAGGTTTCATTCTCTCAAATATAAGGTTTGATATTCCGACCGGCCTTTAATATTAAGTGGACAATAATGGAATTTGTTCAATGCGGATAGTCAAGAATAGGTTTCTTACTACCCAGACGACAAATTTCTCTTCGCCAAAATTGAAAAGATTTTTTCTACTTCAATAAAACAGGCAGGTATAGAGGGCATTAGTTTAATAGATTATTTATTAAAATACGGTAAACACGAATTTTGAACAAGATAACATTCAGTTTTAAGTTTGATATACATTTTGGGAAGCATGGATAAGGCATCAATACGAAGTAGGTTCGATCATCTTTGGACAAATTTCAGTTTTTCAAGGGTAATCGTTGAGATATCAGGAACAGCACGTGCCCTAATATTGATTAAAACAATAAGAGACTTGTAGACCGCTTGTAGAAATCGTTTATCTCAAAATAAACATAGACTCTGATGAATCATTTTGAGAAGAACAGTCAACTTATTAGTGGATTTTTGACACTCTTGGAATGATAAATACCCGCTTTTGAGAATATTTACCTACTTCAATGAGATAAAATTGTGCTATATACCAAATGGATTGATAGTCATCCGAAATTATTTTTTTCGTAAAAAAGCGGTAGACAGGTATTTTTCAAATAGGAACAATTTTAGACTACTTCCTCTCTTATCAAGATAAGCGTTTGCGAAAAACTTTCCTTTGAATCATCCTTCATTGGATTCGACTGAGTTTTCTTCTGTTTTCCTAAAATTCGCTTAATATGGCTACACTTTCCAAAACGTTGTCGTTTTTTTTACGGGTTCCTCCATGAATTGAATCAAGATTTCATTGCAAAATAACTCTCTGAATTGTCAGAATTTGTTATCAGAGAACCATAACTTAAAATATATATTAATTCCGTTTTTAGGCTCGTATGTACCTGGAACAATTACCAAAGCGACAAAAAATACCCTGGCAACAACTTTTTCCATTTGCAGATCCAAAGGGTTAGTCTTCTTCTACTTCTCTAATATTTTAGTTTTCTTCTGCCAATTAAAATTAATAATCAAATAATTAAAATTTGATGTATTTAATTTAGATTCACTTGTTAACGTCATTACAAAAGATAACTAACAATTACTTTAATTTGAACATTGCCTGACAGTAAATATAAAAAAAGACCAATAATATCATCAAGATTGAGTTGAAACAGATTGGACTGTGAATTAATTATACATTTTTAGCTCTTCATATATATACATATTATAGCTTATTATAATAGTAGACCACTGACTTTTCAAATTTATTGAAATATATAAGAAAGATGAGTTTGTTTTGTTCTCATTTATCACTCTACACCTTTTTATTGCCTACATTAACACTCAATATTTATAAAAAATATGAATTTTTTTAACACAATAGGGGTAGAAAGCTTACATCAAAGCACACCACTTCAAAGGGTTAAATGGGCACGTTCATCACGTATAAATAAGTTATTTTTCTCAGATTGGTGATTTATGCATATCACTTATACTAACTGCTCAACCCTAAAGTTATTTTAAGCAAAGTCTCCTTTAAATTTTCGCCAGGCTACAATTGACTTCAGACCCCATTCAATAGATCGAGAGAGAGAGCAGAAGTGCGGGATTACCCAGATAATTTTGACTATATGTTTACTTTGTCATAATTATCTAGAGAAGAAATAATTAATTGTGCTTGCTTTTTATACAGTTGGATGAGAGATGAACCAATCCATGGATGACTTTCGATTTTAGCTTACTATGACCTTCAACGAAAAATATTTTAAATGTGACGTGGCCACTTTCTGTGCACCGCAAGACATTTATTTATCCTCCTGTCAAAAGTGCGGGGAAAATGATTCATGGCAATCAATGTTATTGGGGATTTGGATCAGTGCCTTTAGTTAGTAATTGAGAACATATTAGCTTTTAATATCTCGCTTGCAGTCTGTTACGTATTCCAAAGAACAGCTTGATACTGCCGTGTGTGTAAATATTGAGTTGTCTAAGGGTTAGATGAGTGCCCCAATGTTGTCATAGTCAAAAAGAGCATTTAATGCAAATTAAAAGTCCAATCAGAGTGCGTAAGAAGATTTAAATAAAATACAGTTTGAAAGAGCTTTAATAAATACTGCTTTATGTGAGGTCTATGGATTAAATCGACATATGTCATCTTGCTTAAAGATTATCTGCAAAGCGATGTCTTGTTGTTTTAAGTAATTCCGGCGTTAACCAACTACATAAGTTGTTGATATTAAAATTTATCAGTTAATGTATCGAAATAGTGTCGAAAATACCGGTTGGTGAAGAAAAAAGAAAAAATGAATAAATTTGTGGGTGCCATTTAAAACGGATTTTGAAGTAATTTTATTATGTTTAATTTCTGTTTTTGAATAAAGAATATTTAAATAAAGAGTGATCGAGGCTCATGCTATGGATGAATGAACGTAAACTTTAAACCCTCATTAATTCCAGTTTAATTTGTTCATGTGTTTATAATTTCATGTTTTTAGTAGTTATTATTTGAGATAACTTACCATTTAAAGATATATTTTGTCGAATGTGGATCGCATAACTCATTTCAGTTCGGTTGATTCCTTTTCCCTAGTTTAATCAATACAGCTTATTTGAATTTTCATTCAGTTTTGATAATTGTTTAGAGCTACGAAAGTGACCCTAATTTTCCTTTATTTTATTAAAAATTTTGAGGAGCAGAACGAAAAAACAAAAAAGTACACCATGAAACGGAAATATATCAAAGAATAATTACTTTCAGCAAAATATATTTGAGCTACACTCTCATAATGCTGAAATTTTTTGTATTAATGCTCGAATCTGATGGCCTCAATCATGAAAATGTTGCATAAACGTTTGGCTGTCAAGTTTCACTATAAAATAATTGATAATAAAAACTGAATTTAATCAGGGATTTAATCCTATAATTATAAATAGATCAGTAATTATGAATGTTGGGAAATAAAGCCCATGTGCCACAATTCGAAACCGAAATTCAACTGAAGTAATTCGCCCGAAACTCTCTTTTTGATCCCCTTCCCTTTACCCGATTTTAGATGCTTTTCGGTAATGAAAATATATTTTTTCCTCGCATTTCTCTGGGTTATAACAATAAAGATATGAATGAGTACGAGTCTTTATGCCCTCATTGTCTTGAAAACTAACTTCCAATAGAAATCCAGTTCCAATCCAGTCTCGAATGTGCAAAAAGGTATTAATCAAACTATTTAGAAATTGTTTCTTTTTTAAAAAAAGAAATCCTTGCTTTAAATTTTCTTTCCTTCTTGGAAAATAATACTGAGGTTCATGCATCCCTTCGCCCAAATGACATTTAATTACCAGTATTTGATAGTCACTTATCACCAAACTAAATATAAAGATATTTGGTTATTGGGAAATCTAAACGAAGAAATCTGGAAATGAAATCTAGAATAAAGCAAACGGTCGGCAAATTTCCGAGGTGCTAAGACTGTATCATTTGATCAGGTACATTAGTGAAGGTAATGGAAAATATTGTGACACATTGTTAGTTGATTTTACTCTTATTCAAACATTTATTAAGAGAATTAAATAAATTTGACCAACCACGTTCTCTTTTAGGACTTGATTTGCTCGATCGTTTACTCTGTTTTGCTCCATCTCGTCGAATAACTGTGGAAGAAGCCCTCGCACATCCTTATTTGGCTCAATACTACGATCCATCCGATCAGGTATGTTCTACCTGTAATTAGCATTTAAGAGATATATTCTGACCTTTTATCCTATTCTAGACAATCAATAGAATTGGCCTGCCACTTAATGCTGAAAGATGAAAGTGCACTGTTAGTCGATATATATATATATATTATACATTTGTCGGCTGCCATTTATTTATAACTGATATTTAATATTGATTAATTAGATCAGTTTACATTTTCATTTACGTCATAACCTTACCTGAAGATACAGCTTGGGCAGCAGGCGGAATACGAGTATGTGTGTAAGGTTGTTTATCTTTCAGATTATGGAGCGTAAACAATGACAGGATTTAGAATGGGAGTCGCTGGATTCTAGAGGCTGAGTCGGGCGAAAGAGTGTAGTAGATCGTCTGACCAACTCCCATTAAGATGAGCGGAATGTAAATACTAAACATATACATGTGCTGAACATGACAGTTGAGAAATTTCAAGATCGCAGTACTCAACGATGCTTTTTGGAGAGAGGCATATAAATCAGCCATATTCGACTGATCAGGAAACTGTAAAATATTTAATAAGTTCGGCAGTTTTCAGTCAACTTTAAGCTGCAAACTGCTTGACTAATACCTTCAGCATATATGATTAAAGAACGTGGCTACAGAACCTTCTCAAGGTTATTTCAGAATGACAGTGACTTATATCAACATGAAATATTCTGACTGCAAAATTACTTTAAATCAATCCACGCAAATTTAAATCTTATGGAAGAATTTTATGTTTCGTGGCTCTATTCCTCACATCTATTTTTTAAAATGTAATATTATTGTTTTGTTTTTATCATAATGGGTTGCAGGAGAGGAGTTCATTCGTATTCAGTCATCTCTAGACGTTTCTGCCAGACTGGTATCTAACTTACTGACCTCATCGTTTAAAGATTTCATTTTTAATCCTAATCGTTTTAGCATTAGGTAGATTAATTATTTTTTATAAACATATGCATACTTTTGAGCATTTCTTTTACTCGATAACATGGATCTGTTAAGCACAAACACAAATCCTTATTGAACAGAGAACATTGCCAAGCAAAGAAATTTCCTTTTAATTTTTCCCCTACAAGCCGATTAAGTTATAGAACATAAGAACCGAATGGTTTCCTTGCATTATAAAATTGTTCTAAAGTATTTACAATGAATGTAAATAAACTCTTCATAATCGGCCAAAACTCCATTAATTACTCGACAGGTGAGAGGTCGTAGAAAGCTCTAAGTGCTGTATAGAATATGTCCGTCTAAATTGATCCAAATATAGTACTGATTGCAGTACTGCTAGAGATTGCCAAAGGTAGATAGTAGTAATTAACAATATCGGTAAATCCACTAAATCACACTATCCGTTCTCACAGTAAAAGTCCACTTCTCTTTTTATAGATAGCAAGAGAGGCAAGAGTAGTAAGGACTAAATCCTTCGGATATAAAGGAAAGAATAAAATAGCAAAAGAGGTTAAGATTAAGATTAAGACCCCAGTTAGTTAATTGAATTCACTATCACACAAAGGCCACTATTATTATCATATACAATGAAACAAACCACTAGAAAGCATATAAATGTGATAATTGGTGAAATTGGGGGATGGAGGGAGGGAGAAGTAGAAATTTACTTCAGAGATTGGACAAAGTCTACCACGTCATATTTTAAAGTTGAATTTCAGTATTTGTTTCTTTATTCGGAGCTTATTGATTGATTGAAATGATTGATTAAGCAGAAGCTAGGATTTTAATGAGACAAGATTTATTCATTTGCATAAACTTATTCAGATGAAAGATTATAGAGATTTCTTAATGCACTGAAATGCTTTCGAAAAGTTCAATCTAATTTAAAGAGTTCCCAGGAACAAAAAGGGTAAGTTTTCGTATAGTTATATAAATTCTACTTCGTCTCAAGTAGGCCTGAGAAGGTTTAAATTGATAATTAAATTCGTTAGTTTACCTTAGTGAAAGCTAAAAATCTCTGCTATTGTTAAAAGACCTCTGCTAGTCTCATCTAACTGCTTAAGACTATAAGAATCAAAAAATGCATCAAACTATCATGAACAACGATTCTTAACTATCAGTTGGTTAATAATCACTGAATATTGCAGACGTCAGGATCGAATCATGAAATTTTATATTTGGAAAGTGGAAAAGAGAATGATTTCAAAGGCCAAATAATTCAGGACTTTTTCACACAAACTTTATTACGTACTCCTAGTAGTTTCCCGTTTTATCCCTTATTGGACTGCCTTGTTATTTAGTAAACTCAGATACTATCATGCAACTAAAGCTTGCAAATGTTGTTTGTGCATTGCCACGGGCAACAATAACTGGTAGATTTTACTCAATCTGATGTAAGATGAATACATTTGAGAGATAGAAAAGTCGGTATAACCAGAAGAAAACTTTGTCTTACTAGTTGAAGAGGTTCTAGAACACCAATGTTTAGTTTCTTTTCTCCTTTTTTCCCACATATATATTGTGTAGATAGATTCTCTCAGAAGTTGTTTCACTTTCTATGATGAATTTGGCACAGGCAATAGTAACTTCCTTTAACTATCTTTTCGACTCTAGATGTGGTATTATTTTATTTTAAAGATAAGTTTAATTAACGAAAACATTAAAAATTTACATTAACCCAAATTAATATTAAAAGCTGAAGAGAAACTTACTGCAATTTTGCATTTAAAATAATTAGCTTCAGTTTGATGTTCAAAAAAACCTGGAACTAATGAACTTCTCAATGAATCAATTTTGAAAATTATTACTATCTAATCTCAATTTTACAACTAAAAATCTGGTTAATGATGATTATGTCATTAGATGTTTCATCAAGTTAGTTATTATATAAATTAATTTCAGATTAAAATTTGAGTTTATTCATCTTTCTTTCGGTTGCATTTTTTGAAATTGAACTATATCAACAAATAGCCTATTTCTGGACACTCTCTGATGTATAAAAAATGTAGTTAAATAAGAAAACCGTTTTTATCCTGTCGCAATATGCTCTATATTGATTTGCCAACAGTAGTATTTTGGGAAGAAGCACACACATATTGAAGTAAAAGAGATGGCTGATGTAAAATCGACGAAGATGGTTCTTTAATCCTAGCTGAGTAATGAAAAAGAAAAAAATTTAAAATCTCACACGAAGTTCTCCTCCATCCTTACGTTGGCTTGAAACCTTCAAAATTTACCTTCACAAGCTTTACCTCAATTAAAATATGGATTTTTAAAATAAAGATGCATACAGTGATATTGCACTAACATTGACGATGAGTGTGAAAATAGTTACGTCTTTTTTAAAAGGCTGGTAGTGCACTAGACACTAGTATTAATAAACGCTATAGTGCAATATGAAAGATTATTAAAATATTATTATAAGAGCAAACTTATTGGCCAGAAAGATTCCCTTAATATGCAGGGCAGTAAGGAAACCGGTTTTGAAGCCTACTATCTCATCTTTCAAGACGGAGACACTAAAATCTAAGTATTATCCTTTTTTAACAGGTCCAGAATGCATTTGAATTAATAGAGTAGTGCAATTGAATTGAATTTTCTTTTGTAAAAGAGTTATAAGAACTAAGGAGAGTAAACTCAATTCTTTCGAAGCAAAATATTCCTCGAAAGCGCTTTCCAATGATGCGTTTTATGTTTCATTTAATCCCCAAGGAGGTATACTTTTTCGGGAAATGGTTGCTCATATGCTTTGCCCACTTATACTCTCTCCGATTGAATACAAATTTATTCCATTTATATTTTTACCACTAATACTTAAGCACTGGTTCATTTTAGCCAGTCTTTAGAGATGGCTTAAGTAGTGTCAATTTTGGGCTTATTTCAGCCAACTTGTTCGCATCCTTTTACTCACGAAGATGACGATCTTCCGAAAGAACGCTTGAAAGTTCTCATTTGGGAGGAAATTCAACATTTGCAGGAAAATAAACAGCAATCTCAACAGCAGCAACAGTTTGAGTCAGTGGAGCCAACTGAATCGAACGCGTAAGTTTGTTGTATCCTTTTAGAGTTCCCGGTAGTAATGCTTTCACCAGACAAAGTTGAAATTCTTCTGTCTATTGCAAAAAAATCTTTATTTAGTAACTTTGTCTTGAGCAAATGCCTCTGGCCTCTAAACTTGTTAATTAATGAAAACAAATATCAAACAGAATGTGTGCTTGTGGTGGAATGGTCAATGTGTTTGTCTGCGAAGTCAGAGATCACGGTTTCGGTGTCCATCAGTGTACATCCAGTGAGCAGAAAGGCTAGCCGCATCAGTTAAATTTGGCCACTAAAAGGGATGGCAAAATTCAGATTATTAATTAGAGAGGCTTAATGATCCTATCGAAAATGAGCATTGAAAAACACTTTTTAAAGGGGATTGGGAATTATTATTATTATTAGTATGCTAAATGCGGATCGCCATATTATTGTGCAATGGATCTTCTATTTTTGTTTCAGAAGTCTGCAATCATATGAATTTTAAATAAGTATATTAAGGATATAGTCAAAAAGATGGATATCTTTGATAGGTAATAAGTATGCGGCGAAAAAGATAGATGAATTCTTAACTGTCATACATACTTATTTATTTCAAGGTAACTGTTGATCATATTAATACGAAAGAAGTACATAGGCAACCTATTTTTCAATTGGTAATTCAGCTAAAATACTCTACAATTTGCAAATGCTCACTCATTGTCTTCTAATTCTGTATTTTATTCTGTCATTGATTTTGGGGTCTTTGACTAATCTCAATCTAGTCCGGCTATCTGTTGATAAGTTCCTTTTAAACCAATATCAAGTCATAATTCTTAAGCCTATCTTGGTTCAGGGGAATAGTATTATTGAGCCTCTCCACTGAGAACCTCGAATTCAGCCGGTCCCTCAATAAGTGGGCACCGACGCACAAAAAACACGTGGTATTCGATTTTGCAGTTGAACACGTTGGCAACTGTCTTATTAAATTTAACAGAGGTATTCAGAAACCCTCTAGCCCTCTAACTTTGGGGAAATCGGTGCTGATAAATTTGTAACTCAGAGTTAGTGGTCTAGCTATTACAGGTTTGATGGTTAACAGCCAATTACTGTGAATATCCCAGTTAGTATAAAGTTTTTCGATTCATGGGACCAAAACAAAATGATGATTAATCTTAACGTAGGAGAAACATTGGCTTACTCAAATTCGTGCATAAAAGTAATATATTCTGCTTTTAATGCATCATAACTAGTCCTAATTCCAAGCATTCCTATATAAGTAAACAAATGAATAAATAATGCGCGAATTCTCGATTTAAAGTGAATGAATATGTGCCGCCAAAAGAGAAAACAATCACATTTATTTATGCGAATTAATTATAACACTTAATGAGAGCATTGTTTTAATTCTTCCTTTTGTGCTTATATAAATGAACGAGCAAAACAAAAGATAAAACGAAAAACAGTTAACTTCAGAGTACTCATCTTGCATCTTCATTCTCTATTTCCCTTCTTTGTTAGGAAGGGAAAGGTGATCAAGACAGTAATGGTTATAGAGCTTTAAGATAAATATTTTGCATTCAAATATTTTTTTGCCCTCATTTAAGGAGAGTCTACGTTTTATGCATAATTTTTTGAAATAATCATATGAAACGAAAGTTCTCGGAGTGAAGTGAAATGGGAATCAGAAGATCTAATAGGGAATATCAAAGAAAGGTCTAGAAATAGGATAACTGGGTTAAATTCCGGGAAAACTTTAAAATTAGTAATAATCGTCTGAGATTTTGTGTAGCGTTTTCACCTTCAATTATTCAACTATTTTTCTCGTCAAGTAAGGGAATTCTAGCATAAAAGATGTCTATGTAATATGGAGAAAATTCTATTACAATAAGACAGGGCTGTGACAGAGCTGGGGAGATAATATTTTATTTGAGAAGAGAAAGTAGATAGCAGGGTGCAAAAGAGGGAGGATAGAGTAGATGCTGGATAACAGAGGAAAGTGATAAACTGCTTAAAGGGCGGGAGATGAGTCATAGTTACGACGAAGTGAAATAGAGAGAGCACCGGCTAAAGTGGATAAACAACCCAGGATAACAAATAATATAAATTGAAAATAAAGTCACAACAGATTTCACTTTGGGATTCGAACAAAGATTGTATTCATCGACTTGTCATTTAATCAAGCTGAAAATATAAGCTGACAGTTTTAGAAATCACAATCTTATTATTGCTGTTATTCTTGCCCATGTGAAAAAAACTTTTGCATGTGTCAATTAAAAAAAAGTATCTGAATATGGGAACAGTAAGAGCCTCCATTAAGGTGTGAATAGAAAGAGGGACAAAAAGAAGCGCGTGATGAAGTCAGAATACCAAGTGTGTTATAGTATTTGAACTTTGGAGACATTCCATTCTTACAAGGAATGTAGTTCGGTGTGTAATGCTTTTAGTTGGTAGGTGTAGGAGCCAATGTATGCAATTTCTCCCTAACTATTCTTCAGGCTCTATCTTCTACGTTTACTACTACAGCGTGGTAGAGAAAGATCTCAAGTTGAAGACCTTTTTTGAGTACAGAGAGAAAGGTCAGAGGGATTGAAAGAGGTAGAGATTTTGTAGATGAGAGAGGAATGCGGCAATGCTGGTGTGTATTTACGTGGTTGTTTATGGAGGGTGAAAATCTCGAAATAAAAATAGGTGGGTATAATTGGAGGTATGCCAATAATGATGTTCTCAACATAACTGGAAAATCGGGCCATATCGATTGTCTGAAATCTCAAACAATTAATAATTACAAAAGGAGAAAATTTATCGGAAAGCTATCAAAGTATTTAAGGTTAGAAAACTACTGTGTGTTCTACTCTTTAGATTTAATGATTTAATGAGATTAATTATATACACGTTATTAAAACTTTGTTCACTGGTTAATTTTAATTTCCTGGTTGGTCTTGCCCTTTTGATTAATTTATGTTGACCCTCTTACAATTTAAAGAAGGTAGACGTAATTTACAACTATTTTACATAGCAGGAACCTCTTAATTAACAAAGTATTGTAGCTGGTATTCAATTTGTGCTTCTGTTTACTGGTTCGGATGCCCAGGGAGAAGACCCTACTAAACATCTGGAATGTGAATAATTTTCCAAAATTAGTAGTTAGTCTTAGTTGTCGAGGAAACACTTTTTAATGTCTTTATTTTGATTTAATATTGCTTAATTCAAACCACCGGTGACCTCTTTAAATAATAAAAACTCCTTTACTGTCTATAAATTCTGTTATCCATCCCGACTCAACGGCTGACTTCAGTTTAGGTCTGTAATAGCGTAACAAACTAGAAGTCCCGGTAGTAAACGCGCAACTTGACACAGAAGCTGATAACCAGACGCAGAATACGAGACACGTTATAGCAAACACGCTTGTATTAACGAAACTGAATCTCAGTCCGTATCGGCCTAAACAAATAAGCATAATTACCATGTGTCTTTTTTCAGTGGGGAAATAAAGAAGAAATTTTGGAAACGTGGGAAAATAATTATTTCTTCTAGCATGATTGGCCATTGGTTAATGTAGTTGCTGTGTCACCATTGATTTAACTAACAGATGTGCTTGGTACTCTATCATCATTTTATTTTGGGTAAATTGGGGCTGATAATTGAGGGATTTCGGGATGAGGATTTAGCCACCCCGGAAATAACCGTTAGCAGCTATTGTGAATATTTATGAGTGACCCATCTGTTTGCACATATTTTCAGCTTGTTAACAATCTCTAAACTTTCCAAACGTTAAGTATTATATAATATCATTTGACACTCTAGAATGATAAAAAACTTTGTTTTAAAAATGTAACGGATTGGTCGGTTTTCTCGATCCTTTGCCCCCGGTTTTCAAATTGTTACTTTCACGTCATTGAGTAGGACCAACCGTAGTGTTAGTAAACCGCCAAAATGAGGAAGTAAGGCAGATATTGAATACATTTATTCAACATATATAATAGGACGACTGTGTATTGATTTATTTACAATAATTCGTCGTCATCTAGTAATGTCTCTTTGAAGTGATGGCTTAAAATATGCCACGGGGCGAAAGTATATGTAATAAACGAACATTTCTAAAGAGTAGCTTTGCTATTGCACATTTTTGTGAAATTACCTCATTCTGCCAAAGGGCCCTAAATGAAATTGGTGCGTTATGGATTCCAGGTTAAAAGTGACTAGAATATGTTCTAGAGTATTTCCCATGACGATGGCTTGAGTTTTGATTATCAGACATTCGTTGGAAGCGTTCAGGCTATCTTACTTCGTAAGAAGAAATACAGTTTTACGTTTAATATGCCTCAAAGGAGGTATTATAATTGTTATAGCATGATATTGCATACAATCTTATATTCACTCATTTAAAAAAATTTTTCGCATTTAAACAGTTCTATTCTTTTCAAATTTTAGGAAACAAAGTTGAGGACTAAAAAGAGAAGTTCTTTTGCCTCCAAAAGATACTGACCTAACCCTTCTGTATTTCCAAATTCGCAAATGTTGAAACCAGACATTATCATTTTTTTGTCACTTTCATAGATCTTTTTTGCCATCTTCCTTATTTCAAATTGTTCTCGCTCTCTTAGTTTCGCCCAATACGTTCGATAAATTACTGCCTACTCTGTCAACTACCTATATCTATTCCTTAGTGTTCTTTTACAAGATCAACTTCATATAGCACTGTCTCATTTAAAGATCATGTATCTCTCTATTATAATAACAAAATATATTTTACTTTTTATTTCGAAACTTTCCTTTTCTGTTAATTATTTATGATGGCTATGCTTTTAGGACGCTATTAAGACGCTGTTAATTGTAAGTACTTACCCAAACAAATCCCCAATCAAACGCGAAACAAACAAACAAAATAAAACACTCATTTATAATACAAAGAAAGAAAGTTAGTTGTAATAATAAGAGAATAAATTTTCATTTCTCTTCCTTTTATCGGACACAAACTTGCCTCTTCGTTAATTACTTTAAAAATAGAGCCCCGAATTAATGAATTTTAGAAAGAATTTAGACAAAAGGCTTTCTTATTTCTTTATTTTTATAAAAACAATCACAATATTTATAAAAAATTTGATCAAGAATGCTTTTATATCCTATGCTGTCTGGAACTAGCTTTATTCTATTACAATCTTGGTTCTAGTGACCCATCCAGACCCGATGAAATGGGAATCCTATAGACAGTAAATGCCAATCAATACTTAACATAGGAGGCGATAAGAGTGGCTCCACTTCATATTGCAGTAGAGAGAAAGCGAGATTGGTGATACAAGTGAACGAAGATGGTGAGTTTAATTACTCTGTTCTTCACAAGGAGCCAGGCTATAGATGATTTGATAAATGGATATTAATGTGTGGAAATGGTCAGAACTTACAGGCAAATCACGTCAATGATACCTTTAATGGAATTGGTTGAGATTACTTGGACTGTGTATCGTTTCGTACTATTAACTGTAAAAGACTAAATACGGCTTTAAGTGCCATTGTGAAAGCGAATTAACATCGTTTATAAGCTACAGTGATTCTAATTACTATATCGCTGAGTTTGAAGCATACCGATACACCTACTAGCTTTCAATTGATGGATCTATTGTGGCATTTGATCAAAACGTTCTATTTTTAACTGGAATGCCTAACGTAATAATCTGCTAATCAAAAGCAGAAGCTCAGCATAGAACAACTTAACTGCTTATTTTAAATACGTCTTATTGGGGTATCTGAGCTTTCAGTGTCGGCGCATATGATAAAACCCTGCAAATTAAGTACGAAAAATGTTTTCTTGTCTTCAAGAATATTTCTTTTGTCTATCTAACCAGTTGCAAATGGCAGAATATAATAAGATGTGATTTATTCAAGGCCTGACCTCTCTGAGATCTTCCGAGGATTTGTACGAGGCTCTCAATACATTATACTTATTATCAAGAGAGATTAAGTACTTCATTTAAATAGATATAACAGTGAAATTGTGTTTTTAGGGCTGGCCAATCATAGTATATCAATAATCAGCCTAAGTTTGTGGCTAGTCAATGAGTCCATTATATAACTGACATAAAAGAATATATAGGCAATGGAGATTTACTGCCACTAAATAATGTCAATTATTTTCAGGAAAAGTTAGTGAAATTAATAAACAAATAAACTCTCGAGGAACTGGGAACAGTTCCTCAATCTCTAGAGATCCCAAATAGCACCTAATTTTTCAGAGATAGTTTAAATGCTTTATTTTATTGCCTAGGGAATAGAGACACATAAACTCTCAAACGTGTAAACACTATACTATTCTTTTAACAAAGCCACTGTTCACAGGCGCGATTAAAACTAGTCCACATATCATTAATAATATAAGTTTGAATTAAAACAAAAAATTTCTAGGTTAGAGATTATGGCAAGCAGAAATATGTTATCGTATAAATGAGCCAAATCGAAGGTAGTGAGTTATTTAGAATTAAGGTATAATCACTAGGTATCGTTACTAAGTCTATTCAGTCAACAAATTGGTCAACTTATCCCCGTACTTCAAATACGATCTATACATAAAGATGAGTAGTTTAAATATTACAGTTTCCAGATGGAGAAAAAGGCAAAAAATATGAGGATTTCATTCTTTAAATGTGAAGTTATCTCTGAAAATCGGGGTACAAGTTACACCACTTTGTCCTTAATATCTTCAGGACATTTGAGGATTTCATTTCCATTTGGGATTAGTTTTTATGGCAATTGAAGGTAAATTACGCTGACTTTCATGAACGGAGATTGGATTTAACTTGGGGTTTCAAACTACAGGTCATATTTTTTAATGCTAAAAGGAGACCAACATCTGAAGTTGCTGTTTAAAAAATAGGTGGCTGTGTCACTCCTATCTACATCTCTGTATTTCGTTTAGCTGATGAAAGCCGGGATTTACAACAAGGTATTGTTATTTCTTGTAACTCCCAAGCCCATTTAGAAAGGCGTTTCCAACACTCACCTTGGGTTGGAGTCTTTCTGAAAAAAACTCAAATTCTGTCTTCTCCTTTATTAACTAGATTGAAGCAGTGCAGGTGGTCATTTTACTCAGTGGATAAACTCCGAACCTGTTACTTGTATGTCCATCAAATCCCAGCTCCACTTCCACGTGACAAATTGTCAAAAACCTGCAGCTCCAACCTCCTAAAAGCGAATAATTAAAAAAGATTTTATACAATTTACGTTCAGAATTATTGTTTGTTTATTTTACAGTTTACCGCCGTATCATTAGGATGGTATCTGAAAGACTCATGGCGGTATGGTTCAATCGACTAGGAGAGTATAATGAAGTCAAAATATCAAGAGTCTAACCTTATTGGAATTCTATAAGCACTGATTTCTAGATGGACATTTTAAAGCTCAGTTTTCCACCATTTAATTAATGGGTTTCTGGGTAAATTTATATCCGTGTTATTCAGAATACTTTAACCATATGATTTAATTGATTGTTTAATTTAGTTTATTGGACTCAATTTTATCCACCTGAAGCCATAATTTAGAAGATATTTTAAAAATAACAGAACTTGAGGGAGTTTCAATCAAAGATTACAAAATGCATTTTTTTAAATAAATAGATCTTTCAAATTCATTTCCTCTCATCAAAGGTGTTCACAATGTTAAATTTTGTTACTCGAATTTCGCAACCCTCCCAAAGAGAAGCATTTTTAGATAGTATGAACACGAGTCATGTTCTAAGCAGTTTAATATAGCATCAAGATTAAAATAAGTCTCAAAATTATATCTGTCTGATAAAATTCACATATCATTATAATGATTAAAACGTCATTAAGCAATTTAAAATAGATGTCTTACGACTCGAGACGCATTCTTTCATCTCCAGTCAGACAAATTAAAGCCGACTTTTAAAGTGCATGTAAATGTAAGCCTTTGCTTTGAAAGATAGACACCCAATCCAATTGCTACTAAGTCGCCTTATAAGCTAAGATCTAACCAAAGAGAAAGATAGCAAATTTCTCAAGGTATGAAGGTACGAAAAGAAGTAGATTTTGCTTTCAAGACCGAAAGGTTCCATATTTGCTCAGTAAGTGTTGAACTGAAAAGCCTACATCTCTCTATTTAATCCGGAATGAATGATACTATCATTTAGACGGAAATGACAATAATAAATATGAATATTATTTTAATATGAGACACGATAAGAATTCTAACATTAAGAACCAACCATCGTGGTTACAATAGTATTTCACATATGTGTTTTCTTATCTGACCTAGTGGAATTCGCAATTTGATTATTTCTACTTCCAACCGTAAGTTTTTATTTTATTTCTACAATCAGAGACAAGATGTTCGTGGTATTCTTTTAAAGAAATCACCAAAGTAGGAAATTTCTGCAGGTTATGTTGCTACAAGATAAGAAGGAAACAGACACGATGGTAGATCGTCAATATTAACGACGGTAAAGAGAACGTGGCGTCCTTATAACTTGAAAAATAAATTTTAACAGGATTGCAAAGTAAAGTTCAATAAGTGGGTGCTGGATAATGTGGAAGATCAAAAAAATTTTAAAAAATTCAGGGATGTGGCATGCACAAAACGAGGTTAAATAGTCAGAAAAGTTGGTTAAACCGATAAGCAACTGCAGGGAAGTATCATATCGTCTGGAAAGCGTTGATTCTATTTTGGGTAGGTCGTTACATATAAGTTGACTTCCTTATTAATAATGCTGCATGAGTCAGATGATGCTGGAATTTATTTCCAATATTATGTTTTTAATTTAAACAGGTAATGTACGATGCATAATGAAGGATTTCTGTTTTGACTACTTAAATTGAGAAAATTTTCATGCATAGTCCAATTCTTTGCTTTCCTTCGGCATGCAATGGAGATTGGCGCATTTATGATCCCGAACTCTCCTTCTAACTCACATTAATTATTTATCATCTTGTGAGTACAAACAAAGGAGACAATGAATTTTCTTCTTAAAATTCAGTGCAATTTTCGAAGTCCCTCTGAAGTTTCCTGTTAAATCTCCCATGTCAAGTTGCTGCCGGCGATTTTCAAATAATTACATAAGTAATAATTTCTAAATATTGTGAATTTTTGGAAACCACTGCATATTGGTAAAAAAAATTCAAAATTTTAGAAACCTTTTTGAATAAGAAACTTAGTTTTTAATTCGTCCATTGATCAATATCGACTACTACAGATAGTCATTTAAATAATGAACATGCACAGACTGGTTTTATTGTTTGTCTGCCTTTGGCTACTTTTATATTGCTATCAATAGAGGCAAGTCGGCAATGATTTGAACTCAAACTGTTGATCTAATTAATAGAACTCCGACAATTATAGCTCAAGGCCACAGAGTCTATACTTCATCTCGGGGTTGATCAATTTATATCTTGCCGGTAGTCTCCAAGTAGCTCGTCAGTTTATGAGAATACATTACTCCTAGCACCATGACAGTTAACAAGGAAAGAAATGTAGTCACATAGGTAGAGAATTAACCTTCAGTTGTTAAATATGTATGGGAGTTGAGCCGCAACCTAGCTACCCGGACGGAATCCAAAATGGGAACTCAGAATGGCTATTTTAGGCCATATAGCCTCCTGTCCCTGTCACTCCCGGTGAAGGTTTGTATAAATAAACAAGATGGCTACTACCTCTTATCATTTGTATTCATTGCTTCTTGGGCCTTATTGTCATCTCCATACTTCTTGTAGATTTGATAGCCCTTTATTTTTACAAACCATTTCTATATGATGTGCCTTAATACAGATCTATTTGGATTGAGCATCTACACTTCCCACATGCGTATCCTATTCTATTCATTAGATATTTTGGAGTTAAAATAATTCAATTTTCCATGCCAGTTTTAGCCACTGGAATATTAAATTAGCTGACGTGTTATATAAGTGGTGATTAAAAGGCATGAAAATAGTCATATATTCCGTATTTCCCACTTACCAACTCGTGAGAGAATTCTAATTCATAACAGCAAATTATATATAGAAGGTGAAACAGCAAGATCTGACTACTAGTCCTCTATCAGCAGCTGAATAACATATGCTGATGAGAACATAAAAGGCTTAGATCGTGCCACTGACCAGTCCTCACTTAAACAGGTAATTACCACCAGTCAAATGAAAAAAATCTGTGCGAAAATTGGTCCGTATATTCATAGTTATGAATCTTCTCTATTCTCATCAAAATAGATTTTATAATGAATTACTAGATGGTTGAATACCTTATCACCGACCACCTCCGTATTTATCGAATTCATTTTGATTCTAACATCCCTAGATATGGACGGATAGACAAATTTACAATGGATACTGGCTATTGCTTAATAGGTAACTAGATCAACATACTTTTATTTACATGTATTTATATCAATACTTGTTTTAATTGGAGTTCAATATTTTTTTTGCTCTAAACAAAATCTATTCCCGTTAACCGAGTTATTGTTATTTTAATACTCAAAGAACATACTATTAATAGATGGCACCTTACATTGATTTATATTGGAAAAACAGTTCAATGCCCTAGCAGTTTGAATAAGGGGAATATTTGAATCATTGTAAAATTCTTTGACCATCACAACCTATGGATAGCAAGACCCATCATCATGAGTATAAAACATTCAATAAGGACTGAAAATTGTTAAAAAGAACTTGCTCCAACTCATTTGACGGTTTATAAACATGAATTCTGGAACGTTAGCCACAAAATTAGGTGGAAGTCTTTGATACCTTGGCTTTGCTATTAGTACCTTTTTCGTCTTCTCCCAATTTATAATTTATTATACTTGCTGTTGTTGGGGCAAAGAATAAAAGCTATCAGTTAACAGCAGACAATCACAGTTTTCGAATTAGAAAGTCAGGAGTTTGGGATAAACCAAATTATATCGTGCAACGGCAATGAAAACTGGAGAGAGAAGAATATTGGAAAATAATGAAAGCTTAAAAGTTTAGTGCCTGCACTACAAATATTGCAACCGCCGATTTCTGTGTTAGGTCGAATAATTAATCCATATTCTCCAATTGAAACGTCTGAAAATAGTTTAAGTAAACGCTAAAAGGTAAACATTTTTTTTATCAAAACGAATTAAAATAATATTATTCACATATACTAGGAAGTTTCTGGGAAACCTTCCAGCCTCCTCTCATTCCTTACTATTAGCCAATTTCAGTTGCTTTCTATAAATAATAATTGTTAGATTATTTTCTACCGTAGTTGCTAAAAGTAATATTCTTTGAAAATCTGAATATTTTTCAGAGCATCCTTATTCTACATTTTTCTCGATCTACTCTTCTTCGTTAAATAAACTAACCACTGGAACTTTGTGCGACAGAAATTGAGATTTATTCTTCTCAAACCAGCCCGGTGAGTAATCCGTCGGTAAGTAAGTACAACTAAGTGAATCAAATGTAATTCCAACTAAAAATTCCAAAATACCTACAAAAGTGGCAGTAAGAAGAAGAAGAAGTGAAGTTAAATTTAGGGATTTTAAAGCTTTGTTGACCAATATTTAGTCTCCTCAAAAAACTGCACAGTTTACGAGTTTGTTAATAAGTTGGGAAAAATAATTTCATAATTAACTGTCATTTTCAATATAAAAGGGTAGAAAAAATTAAGCTCATTTTAATATCGTCCGAGAAAAAAATGTTCAATCATTTGCATACTTTCATTCCTCCCCTCGACAGAGTTTTTTCCAAACAATTGAAACTATTATACAGCATTATTTCCTTCTATTTATTATTTAGAACTAGGAGATTTCAATCTCAAATGAATTAATAAATGATTATCTTGAATTCACACTCACTTTCATTTTCGATAAAAGCAAGTTTAGATGGATGAGCTGGGTCTCATAAAATGGACATTAATGGAAGCACCGATGAAAATGGATAAATAAGTGGAGCTGAAAGCTTTGTTCGTAAAATAGAAAAATAAAAACTGTCTATGCGTGTCACGTAAATCTCTATTAATCAATCATAGTCACCTGCCGGGGACTAGAGAAGGAATGTCTTGGTTAAAATAACGAGATATTAACTCTCATACAATCCGCTTCAGCCTAGAAGGGCTTTTGCATCGATTTTCCAAGTGTTTGTTGCACTTCATGTTAAATTATCATCAATGTAATACATCTAAACAACCCTCAATTGTTTCCCTTTTGGATATGCCTTAAAAGGAAAAGTGGCATTCGTTTTCTGCCGTTGTTAAGAAGTTATTTCGATTGATGCTCTACTCATAAAATGGATGGTTGTATATTGTGCAAACGGGAAAAAATATGCTGTTTATCAATTAAGGTAGTCTGCATCAAACAAGACAAGCAAATGCATAGCTTTGGGTTTGAGGAAATAGTTTCGGAAAGGGTTAAAGGAGATTTGGTTCGTGGAATTCGTTCATTTTACTCTTTATTTTCAACTTAATGGAATATGTGTTGCTTCTCTTTCAAAAAATCTTTTGAAGAGATTTGCATTGCATCAGATGTCAATGTTGACGAAAAAATTTTCACCTCTGACGTTTCAATTAACCTTGTGTTTCATAAAAAGACACTGAGCGGTAGAATTTCACATTGATTGTTGCGCGGGAAAAATAGCAATTCCATCAACAGGGTAAAAAGCTGCCTTTTTTCTGTGAATATTTGCATACAGCCTCATAAATGATGCTTGAAAAATTATGATAAAATTCAATGCCACTGTAGCATTTGTGAAATATGTATTACTTCGGCTTAAAAAGCATGCCTTATCCAACCAGTGGAATGTCCAGCTGAAGTAATTATTGCTGGTCAGCAGAGAAGCCTGAACTCGGAAAAGTATTTTGAAGAGGGTTTAAAATATTTTCTCTTCGTCCTGTGAATAAACTTAGATTAAAATCTATTCGATAAACAATATTTACTTACTAATCTATTTGTGTAGCGAGAAACTATTATCCTAATTTTATAAAAGTGGTTAGACGAAATAGGGGGAAGAAACAATTTGAACCCTGTCTGAAGTAAACAGTATTTCTCGGTGATAGTTGGCCATAATGTCTACAAAATAAGTCGCTAAGGAAGCTGGATATTAATTGTGATAGGAAGAAAACTTTTTATCACAATTTTAAGTAACTTTGATGCTTAATATTGTAAACATATAAATAATTCCTATTAGAAATACAATGAAGTCTATTAGATTTAGTGATATTCGTCTCCACATTTTGATTTAGATGGAGAGTTCTAATATTGCGTTTAAAAGTAAATTTTGATCCTATCCCGATCTCAAAAGGTGACGATTTGTCCTTCCATTGGGCAATAACTATTTTAAACTTGTTTACTAAAGATATGTAAAGTCTTAAACTTGAAGACTATCAAGCAGGTAAATGTCTGCTATGAGTGAATTCAATGTCTGTTGACTTCATCAATGAGCCCTAATCTTGATATGAGACAAAAAAACAATGGTTATTAAATGATTGGCAAATAACCGGAAGAATCTGAAAATAAACATAAATGATATATTTTTGACCCACTTCCAATCACTTAGAATAGTTTGCTCTACTTCTCTGCGTTTTAATTGTCTCCCATATTTGTAAATTTCTTGGGAAGGAAATAATAACTTGAAAACATCATTTATGGTAATTTACATTTGAGCTGTGGTCTTTCACATCTTTTAGAGAGTTGTGTCTCATTAAAACTAAAAATTTGCACCAGTGGTTCTTTAAGAAATAAATTTAGATTTATACATTTGTTCTCTATAAGCCCCATCTGGTCCCTTACTATATGCTTTTCAAATAGAACTATTACTTCGAAAATCAAGCATAGAGAACAGTATCAATACAATATTTCATTTATTCGAACTTTGTGATAAATCAATGACAATTGTGTGAATCTATGAATATTTTCCCTACAGCTCTATATATAATCCCAATGGCTACCAAAGTTATACCAAACAGAGGAGCTTCTTAAAATTCACTCATTTCAATACCCTTTCACGCTTCTTAGAATTTGGATAATCACCAATTGGGAAAGTTGCGGTTCGATGACGACTAGCATTAACAATTTATTTGAACAAAAGCAGTAAATAACCAAATAAATTAAACACTGAAAAATATAAGAAGGGTTAATTTTATTGCAGCTCATTTTGTTTAATAAGCTAATATATACATTAGCTTATTAAATAAATAATAATTTACATTATTTATTTGTTTTGATCTACAAGCCGATATGTCGGCCAGAAGATGCGGAAAAACAAGCGTGATTTCGTTGTCATAGTTCATTTCGAACTATCTACAGCATATCTTCATTCATAATAGTTTGTGTCAACATTTTAAGGAAAAAGCACCATTTTCAATTACATTGAAAGAAAATATTAAATAAATATTGATTTTGCCAAAGGAGAACACTTTATTTTTATTCAAATTATATTTTTAACTTAGCTATAAAAGGGATCAACTAACCGAACAATAAAGTCTGAAAATAGTCGAAACGCAACAAATATTGGGATCATAAAATATATTAGAAGCTTATGGAGAGGCGGCATAGATGATCGGTTTTTTACAGATAATCTGGTTGACAATAACAGTATTTGTCGGTAGTCCATGAATTAAAATCTGATGAAGACCATCTTTAGTCGGTCTCGGTTACCGTCTACAACGTCGGCGCCCCAGATCCCAGAGAACACCTGACACACGTCAGCTAGGATCTAAACCAAATTCATCTATGATCTTGTATATGCAATTGGACCAAAAATATAAAATATGTTTCATGGGAAATATAGCAGATATGAATAATAAAAATGTCTATTTTCTCGTAAGAAAATGTTTAATAAAATATTGTTTTCAAATTAATGCAATATTTCCGCCTTGACAATCTCATCGGCCTGGTAAAGTCAAATCCAATGACAAAATGAATTAGCTAATAATAAGTAGTCTTTAGGATACATGATATATTTTATTATCTATGTATAAAGATTAGTACTTACCAAATTTTCAACAAAGTAGGTGATAAAATTCTAGACTGCCACTGACATAATCTGGACTGTTTCTGTAATATTGATAGGGGTCCGCTACCATGGCTACATCAAACAGAGACTTCGCAGCAAGGATGAAGAAGACAGTAACTTAAGCAATAACTACTTCATTAGGAAATAAAAGTGTTTTATTGTGACACAAAACTAGTGTTATATGCTTCATCTTGATGGTTCCACGGTATTGATTCACCAGGGGCAATAGTAATAAATATGTGCTTCGGTACCAAATAGCAATCTTATTCCCATCTTTTCATTGCTTTATGTTAACGCTATCGGGGTTCATTAAGCTCGGGGTTAAATAAGCCTAATTTAACCCGAAGCGCAAGGTCCCATAGGCGGTTTGTAGGATTATTTTTTAAGCTGTTGAAGAGGACCTAATTATTATCATTACTATTATTTAATCGTATTTAATCTATTTTAACAAAATTTCCCCTTTTTTGACGGTCCATCTTTAGAAGAGGATAATTAAAGTATGAGAAATCCACAAGCTACATAAACTTCACTTATTTTTCTTTTAATTTATCAGACTAATGACTAAAAAAATGAAGGATATAATAATTTTGGTTATTTCAGTAGACGTTGATGGAGTTAATATTTACGAAAAGATAAACATCACTACTGACATTATTAATTATTCAGCCTTCTAGCAGACTTTTTAAGTTCTGTATTTTTACTGATACATTAATATGTCATCAGCACGAATGTGTCAAAGTAAATATTTTGCATCATCCAATTTTACACAGGGCATATGAAATGTCAAACAACTAATTGATGGTGATGGTTGTGACGAACCTGGGAAGTATAATCTTAGGAATAAGATTCAAACAGGTAAAAATTTAGTGGATAAATCTAATACGATGGAAATTAATTTGATAACAATGGGTTGAAGTTTGGGAGTAGGAAATTTGTTCCTGGCATTTGGCATTCTTCTATTGTGTAAGATATAAATTTAGTAACGATAATTTCCTGAGATCCTTTGAATCTATCCTGCATCATGCGGTAGATTTCAACATATATCGTAGGTTTGTAATAGCAAACGTTGTAAGTATTTAATAGGATATTCAACGTTGCTCGAATCTAACCAAGCCGTTCTAGAGATGCGCCAGGGAAACGTTGAACTGTTGCTTTGACCGTGGACATAAAAGCAACAATAGAGTTTACTTAACTGTAAATAATGTCATTTTCGACATTCCAACTGAGAGCGATCAATTTGAAATGGAATTCTGCCATAAAGGTGGTTGTATATAAAACGACACCACAGTCAATCAATTTTCCCGGACAATTCGATAGTTCTACCGCAGATGCTTATGACAGAAAGTATTATCTTGCTATGGTTTAGATTGGCACAACCAAGTATCTAGAGAAATTTGTTTTCTAACCATATTTTCAAGTAAGAGTAAACCGAGATTTCCTTCAAATGGTGATAAAAGGGGTTTGCAATTTAAATTTTACTTTCATTCAAACTTTCAAGGAGGAAAGAAAGATAAGAGTAATCTGTATAACCTTTTCTGCTTGGGCTCTTTATTTAAAGTGCATTCATAATCTGAATATCATAGGTCTGAACTTTTAGAACCAGAGTGAACTTTTAGGAATGTGAAATGTAGGCCTCCGTTCATGATGACTATTTTGCTAATTCCCTAATCATATGATTTCAAATGTCCTCGGAGGTGTTCTTTCCTCCACATGCGGAGAAATTGAAAATTAATTCCGAAAGTCTGATAAAGTTCAATCGTTAAAATATTAAATTAAAATTCAATAACATCTGGCATTGGCATCATTTTGGGTTTGTAAATTCTTGGAAAATGCGATCATTTTCTTATTACAACCATTTTACAATTTTCTCTACTGCTGATAGATGCCACTGATAGTCTAACTTTCGATTAACAAACATGATATATTTATCCTTCCAACTGTAAATGGGTTCAGGTTCTTCGTCGCATTAGATTCTCATGAATAAAATAAATATTCTAAATTTTATTGTGAAATTTTAATTAACCGGACTGGAATCTGTCTGAAACTTGTTTTCATTTGTTAGACTATCTGGAAGCAAATTATACTTTGTTAAGACTTATTTGCTCCACTGTCTTTCAGAAATCTATTTATTTTTTTATTTAATTATACGAAAATGAACAAGGAGATTAAAATTTAAATAACCGGTATATTTCTTCGTAGACTATCAGTGTCCAAGTGTTATTTGTGTCCCTGGTCTGTCGATAACACAGTCGTATTTCTTCTTTCTTTCATACTGCTGTCAATTTTTGTGTAGTAAATCAACGCGTTTTGTTGAATTGATTGACTGTTTATATTAGTAAAATTTCTAATCTACTCTTCTTTTATTAAGTCTTCTACTCTGTTAATCACCTTAATAGTTCTACATGAAGGTTTTAATAAAATTCAACTATTTCTCTTCCTTTCAACAATGATGTATCAATTTTACCTTATTAAGCATGGTTAGATACAGCGCTTTAAAGCCGTAGATGCCCATTAACAAGTTTCTTTTTTAATGTAGCGCTAAAAGGAGTAAAAAGGAAATCACAAACAATATCCATTCTACCAAAAGTGGATTTTGGAAGCCAAGCCCTCCTCTTTTCTTTATATTTGCACAAGTGTCTGGAATTAAGGCAGTTAGTAAGATTATCAGTAAGACAATAAATTTATTATTTTGGCACATCTCTAAATAGAAAATGATCTCGACTATTACTATTTTGAAATTCTACAAGCAATGAATAAGGGAATCGGAGCTATCAATAGGTTGGGACAAAAGTGCCCATGACATCCTGGGCAATGTAATTCATATTAATATAAATAACAGTCCAGTTGTTTAAAAATACATTTATCGTAAAAATTGTGTACTTGATAAGTAAGCTTAAAGTTTTTAGCAGAAAGAAAGGTTGCTATGTCAATTATATTTGCATTTAACTTCTTTTTATTATTTTATTTTATTTAGTGCATAACTTTCACATAAAATAATTGAATTTAAGTGACTTGTTAATGCTAATTCGGAATATGAGTTAGAGGGGGGGGAGAGACACATAGCTATAAATAAGATATTTAAATCTTAGTTTTCTATTTCATGGATAAAAACTTGACTCCAGTACTTTTGTTTCAATACTCTTGTATCAAAGTGTAAATAGAGGAAATGCAAAGTATAAAACAAACTTGTTGTAGTATTTTACGCTAACAATTGCCTAACCTACATTTCAACATATAAGACGCACTGACACCACCATCGCTTTAAAAATGACCCATTATTTTATCACGTGATCTTTGTCTACTTTCTAACTAGCTTCAATCTAAACTAGGTTTTTACAGCTTTTAAGATAATAATTCAATATAATATTTCGGTCAGAGAAGAAAGGGTAAAGCATGTTTTCAGGTAGGAGCCTGTTTAAAGGAAGTTCTATGTCAAGCAAATTGTCAAAATACCGGTTATTTGAAAGTTCAACAGTTGATAGCTGATGAAGGATTAAAAAGATGTACACTATTTACTCAATGGAAATTTGACATTCCAAAATTCAAATTTCATAAATCGTCCCCGGGACTCTAGTAAATCCTTCTCCATAATGCCTATTACTTATCGAGCCGTTTTTAATCAAGAAGGGTTGGTTATTCCACTTACTGAGGAGTCAAAATGATCTTATATGGTATTAAGCATCCTAGAAAGCAGTTTTATACTAGATTCGCTAAATTTTTGTCATATACTGGCTTTCCATGTAGTTGTTTCAATAAACTGGCCTCAAAATTGCGTCTCATGTTTAAGTGTTTTTCAATTAGTGCTAATATTTTGGTTTTCTTCAATGTGTAATAAGAATTATATCTCGACAAATCTATTGTCTCTTCATTTTGGGAATACATTTGTCACTTTTGAAGAAAGGTGGCAGAAACAGGAAAGTGGTTCAAAGAAGAGGGAAAATGGGATCAGCAGGTAGTAGGAGATATATCTGGGGCATCAAAGATGTAATACTGCATTTTTGTATATTATATTAGTTTTCTAATGTCCCAATTTTTAAATTTCAGAAACCTACATGGCGGATTTTTCAGTTTACAGTGACTTAACTATCTAACTAAGATATAATTACTCGAAAGTGACAAAAATAAAAACTTATTTCCTGCATTATGTTTAGATTGATGCTAATTTGATTTTGTAGAAGTTTTATATTGCCAATCACACATTAACATCTAGACCTTTATTTATGTTAATGTGAAATGGTAATATTGTAAAATAGGATAACGTTCTGTCATTAACACATTTTGAATTATATTTCATTTAAAAGTGTACACCAAGACTCTTCGCTATTCTTTGGACATCCGAGAAAATCGTCGTCAAAACACTTAAATAGGAAGGTCCTTATTGAATTTCTACTGATATGCATTTTAGTAGAGATTCTAATTAAGTTCAAGAAGAATGCTCTGTGACCTCATTAAGTTGCCCCAATAGCGATTTTTGGATGAAATTTTGCTATTAAGATTGAAACGTAGAACTTCGATCAAGGCGTTATTTTACCTTATTTTATTGAAATTTGTCAAAGGTATTATTTGATGTAGCAGTATATTATATATAAATAACTAAGTTGATTGTATATTTTGTAATTGATAAACAATCCTTCCTCATACCTTAATTGCGATTATCATATCAGTAGTGCTAAATTTTAAGGGACTGCAAGATTACAATTCTCCTATCCTTGTAGTTAACTTACGGCCAGTTGATATATGCTTGGATTGTCTACGCGAAATCAAAGGGATAGCTCTGTGAGTTAAATAGCTCAAAATCTGTATTATTAGATTTGATTGCGTTTAAAAGTGGCGAATTTCCATATATGCCTCCTAGATAGTATGAATTTATAACTAACTAGGATCATCAAATAGGACATAAATATTAACCATTAAAATTTTCATTTTCGAAAGGGAACATTTATGGGAGGTTATTTTTGGAGAGTTGCTTGTAACTCGTAAATTTTACAACCACGAAATGTTCTGAAAACATTCACTGTAAAATTTTAATTTATCTTATCTCCAGCGCTGTGTAGCGCATAATATTTATTAAAGAATAAAAACAGTATCCAGCAGAAGCGACCTACCTCAGAGAATTTGGGATTTGTTGAATGCATCGAGTTTATAGTTAACAGAATAAGATAATAATATTTACGCTTAATTAGAACAAAACGATTTAATATTTAGAACTGATTATATTTATATGGAGATATATCACGATAGAAATTAATTATAAATTAAAATATATTCATTTAAGCGAAATAAACATCTTGACAAAATTAGTAAGATACAATGCGTTTTCTTATTTTTTTGTTTAATTTCTTGTTCGTACTTTATAATAAAAATTATTATTATTATTTTTTTTAATTTTTGATCAGCATCAATATTTCTATGGATCAAGATTTATTCAATAGCTCAGTATAGTTTATTAATAAAACTATTGTTAACTATAATTTGATATAATAATTTGTAGGCTTATCTGATGAAATATCACTCACAACAAGACTCATATTGCAATTTTCATGGTGAGAAGACATCCGAATCCTAAAGGAAGGGAGCGGAAATAAATCGCTATCCAGTTTAATGAGCTGATATATCAGGTATTATGGTTTTGCTTCCACAAATACTAAAAGATTATTCTCATTAGGCTTTTCTTCAATGAAATTATTGCAAAATTATAGAGTTCATTTAGATGAAATTACTCGGAAGATGAATTCTGTCTTCGTTTTCTGTGGCAACTTGAAGATATGATTTCAAGCCTAAGCAGGACAGGCAAAACGTGTTGAAAACCACTTCCAAACTGTCCGTTACATACATATACAGGGATTAAATAAAGTTGCAACAATTTTTAAAAAAAACTACGTTATGATTAATTTACATTATTAGTAATTTTTTAAATGACCTTAAATGGTGAAATACTCTGAAAATTTATCAGACCATATTGCCTCAAATTCTACTGTTACATGTTGATAAAAAATGGTGATCCCAGAAATAATAACTGTGAGAGATGATGTGGTATGATTTATAAAAGGCGGCGACATACCACTATAAATATGGTCGACTCATCTTCAGTGACTGGACTATCAAAAGCTCCTATCATGCTTATGACCAGCTACACCAATTGTGAACTTCCAATCACTTATATCTGATCTCATTGTGTCTAAAGGCAACTTTAAGAATCCGACTAAGCTAGGTTTAGAAAATCCATGTATTAGATGATCTTCCTAAGGCTAACTGGAAAGAACAGTTTTAGCTTGGAAGAGTTTTTACATTTAGTTTCCAAGTGTTTTTCGCAATCCTTGTTGAACTATCGTCAATGTAATACATCTAAACAACCCTCACTTGTTTCCCTTTTGGATATGCCTTAAAAGGAAAAAGTAGCATTCGTTTACTGCCGATGTTAAGAAGTTATTTCGATTGATGCTCTACTCATAAAAATGGATGGTTGTATATTGTGCAAACGGGAAAAAATATGCTGTTTATCAATTAAGGTAGTCTGCATCATACTATTTGGACCAAGAGATGGGCAAGACCACAAAATTATTGGAAAATTGGGAATAAATAAGAGGGAATGTGATTAAAATAGAATGGGAAGGACATTGACACTGAGTGAGGACAACGCAAGTTGTGTGAAACGGGAGAAATGAAATATGCTTACAGGGGCAGTTTAATTTTGTTCTGCGTGACCTTCAGAAAGAGAAGACTTATGAGTCAGTGCGTATTTTTAATAGCTCCTATTAAAGAGTATATGAAGGCAAAGTTTCAGGATCGATACTTTCATTATGTATTATTAGCATGCATGGATCAAGAAGATGTATGAAGTAAACGTTATAATAGATAATTGTCCACTTTTAGTGACGGTTTTACTGTATCAAAATAGTATAATATGGGAATTACATAACCTTTTTGCATTTAACAGACCCATTTGCGGCTCTCATTATTTGTACCGTTCGTTCATTCTCTTGATGATTAATTTTTTTATTTTGAAGATTTTGAATTGAGATAGAATTCTTGAAATATCATGTTCAAATAAAAAAGTATAAGTTTATTAATTTACAAATTAATCTGAAAAAAGAAACAATGAAATAGCGGATTAGAAGCAGATAATGAAGTCAGAACATCCAGAGCCTTACTTACATATTTCTGAATGCTATGAAATACCGTTTCTTCTTAAGAGATATTTTTCTATGTATGATTCCCAAGGTTTAGATATTTTCATTTAACAACGGTTTTTGGATGCGTTCCTGTTCATCTTAGTCAAAGCTTATTTGGCAGCTTTTCCAAATAAGTACTTGCACCAAGAGACAAGCAAGTAGATGATGCTGACATGGATGCCTTTTCTATCTTAGTGCTCTCTTGAGCTCACTGGTGACGGACTTTAATATCATATCTCTAATATTACCAATAATCAATATAAGTTAGCAAGATTTATCATCTGATGGTCAGTATAGCGGAATGATGTTAGTAGGAAAAATTTGACAAAATTAACTGTAATAACAAAAATAACAAACGTCAGGTTTTGTTGAATCGATGTTAAGTTTTGTGTGACACTTTCCGTTCATACAAACCTACATAGTTATTTTTAAGTAAATTTGAACTTCTGAAATCTTTGACTTCTGATCAAGAATCAATAGGTCAAATTAAGTATGACTTTGAATATTTATTCTACACTTTCCTCACGGCTCCTCGAGTTAAAAAGCTTGAAATTTAATAAATATTCAGGTTTCGGTAAGAATAAATATTGGATTTAAAGAAATAGTATGACCATATACAGTTAATTTAGTCGAAAGCATTAAATCAAAAAACTTCTGATTTGGCTAACTGCCAGTTTATTTCGTATTAAAACAGTCAAAAGATGGTACATTAAATGTAATCAATTATAACTATTCAGACAGTTTTGAAATTTAAAATTTAATGACCTTATTAATATTTTATCTAAATTTAAGTACCAAAAACCCGGTTTTAAATGCCCAAAGGATTGGTCGTCGCCACTAGTTAGACTTATCAGACGTGCGTTCAGTGGAATTCTAACCAGCTCAGTGATGCTGAAATGTGTCTGGCTGAAATAAATAATCTTGGAGATACGCCAGGTCTTGAGAATTTATGCTTCAAAACGAGACATGTTCATTTAACAATTGTCTTAACGGCCGTACAGGGAATTTATGGTTATTTCAATTCAGCTCACAGTTCTTGTAAGTCTAGATTCTTAATGAAAGAATGTATTTTTAATTCATAAAAAAGTTTGTGAAAACGTTTTGGTAGGTGGTCAACGATCTCCTGATACTTGCATATAATAGCAGAAATTCTGTTTGAATTATTTTGATAAATTTTGGTAATTTTATTCTAAAGCAAATTTTCCAATTAAATCTATTTTAAAAGACGTGAAAAAACCATAATAACACACTTTTTCTGGCAAAATTGACACTTTATTGTATGCTTCGTCCTTTTATTGAAACAGTGATTCACCCTAATAAGAATAGATTTCAAAGTTCAGTTCCGTAGTGAACTTTTTTCGGTTTAAATCAAATAATATTTCGGAGTTTTCTTATTTTCTACAACTCCCTTTCTGTAATATTGCAACTTGGATCGCTAGCGTGGAATTATATCAGTCGGCGGCGTATCTGTGTAAAAACTCTACATTTAGATATTGCAACCAGATTGATCTTTAAATAGTGAACTTATCTTGAAGAAGCAATAAAATAACTTTATGATACCAATTAGGAAATTCCATCGAGATTGCATTGAATATAGGTATAATTTCCATTTTTTGCATAGAAGGGGAAATTCTTGGTAAGAACATAATAAAACCTAGTCCACTTTATTTCTAAATCTACGTAGGGGTTGGTATAAGCTAAGATTTGTTATAAACTATGTTCTTGCCCTGAAAACGCATAAATCTTGGTATTTCTTAGGCATGCCGTTGTGCACACCAAGGGATATGCATGTATATTGCTACATCATTTGGCAAAAATCGGCGGTATTAAGCTGGAGAGCAGCTGTGAAAGTTCAAATATGATTTATGACGTTCAGAACACACACGAACGCTGACATCCATTTTGTCTTCGCACATACTAAAATCAACACCTTTAATCATTCCTTATGGAACTAGACTGCTATACTACGTGGAATTTGCTAATAGCACTGAAATATATTTTACAGTTCTATCGAAAAGTACCTTAGCTATTTCTGCTTTCGGTGTGGTGGTAGGATCACGTTCTTCCTAAAAGGATTAGCTTCATGGATGAAAGATTATAGCATAGCTGATCCAGCATGCGGGAATAAACTCGTAAATTTGTGTCCCTATTCAATTAACCTACCGATATTATCTTCTTCCATAACATATTTCATTTATTTCAAGTATGGGTTTAGATTTCCGTTTTTTCCCTAATCTTTCCTCCCTACTTTAGTGTAACTTTATCGAATGTATGTTAATTTCTACAAAATTCTACTTCAATTCTTTTCATTTAATGATTTTTTCTTCAAATCTTAGCTAAATCAAGTCCATCAGAATGCTTTTTGGTTCAGAAGTATATTGCAATTTGTAAGTCTTACTAAAATTCCAAATGTTTATTTTTAGAGACTGACAAATAATTGGAAATGCAGTTGCATTAGAGCTTAGTCGGTAACCTATTTTAATTAATTTATGCTATCCATGATCCGCAGTCTACTTTACAAAGCACTGATCTATTTAAAGTACTAATGATATGTCCTTGAGGTTACTAACCTAGAAGAAAGTTATAGCCTTGATGATAACAGCGTAGGTCGGGTAAAATAGGATAAGTTAATGACTTTTCAGTTTTAAAATCTATGCAATCTCAAAGTAGGATTAGAAGGAAGCAAATACTCATATTAGAAGAGAGTATATTGAACATTTTTGCGTCACAACCGATAAGATCAAAAATGACTGACAATACAAGGAGGAAACCAGTAAACGTCATAAATATAGAGGAAGGATTTAGAAAATTGCAATCGTGCGAGAGTCTTCAACAAGCTCCAAGGTAACCACAATAGCGTGACTTATCGAAAAAGATCTAACTAGAGGTTTCAGCAATGCCTTACTTTCTTTAAATGAACTTTGAACGCTGCTCAAATTCTATATATATATACATTTATTTATTTACTTATTTAATATTTAATGTTTAGACGATTAGAGTGAAAAAATTTAGACAGACATGCAGATATTTCAGTTGCTAGTTTTTTTAATCTCTGTCGGTATCATTTTTACTTAAGCTAATCCATCTCTTCTAATCATAAACATGTAAAATTTGTTTTAATAATAATTCGAAAGCATCCCACCCTTGGAATCACGACTCTTCAACTACGCAGTTGAACAAGTTTTTACCTTATTTCTAATTTTAACTTGCTCCAAATTGCAAAAAATTAGTCAAATGCAGCAAACATTCTTGATGGTATTAGGTCTTAATAGTCAACTCGATGAGTCGCTCCGAAATATTTAGGAATTTTGGCTGATCGATTTTATAGAGAGTTCAGAAGATGTTTAATTTTTGATTTATGCAATTATTTAAACTTATTTAGACTTGCTTTCTTTTAGCAATGTTTACTATTAATCTAACTGGCAAGTCGTTCTGGAAACGCATTTATTTTGTCTGTAACATTTGTATTGCTGGATGGGTTCCATGCAGGAGCTAAGCACGCCTTACAAGATAAATCGACTGTTTATTGAAACAAATATCAATTCTAATGGGCATCTAACATTGTTCGTCCTTTTTGTAAAAGTTAAGACCTGCAAAGTGCAAATAGCTATGCTTCCTAACTTACAAATAGTTCGTTCTAAACGAGATCAGTAGCTATCATTGCATATTAAAATAAATCTGCGATGGAGACAGCCATTAATCTCAACATCAACGAGATCGATTCCCATTCAGTGATTAATGAAGAGAAAGTCGACTCACAAGGGCAATTTCTATTGCATTTCAATACTTCATTTTGTCCATTGTACCATTATGTACGCTTTTTCCCACCTTGACACGCATGAGCGTGTTTCTCTACCCGTTTGCCTGCTAATGAGTGGTCTCTTCAAATAATGTGAAAACAAAGGTTTTATCAAACACGTTTTTCTTTTCCCTTCTGTTCACTAGTTTAAACTAAATGAGACAGACCACCCAAGCACAGTAGCTTTCTGTAATAATCAAATAATACTATTTAATTACTCTCCTATCTTGGACTTCTAAATTTGGAACAGAACAACTTGACGACTTTAATTACGGATTTTAGCCAATCTTAGACTTTACAGTTAGTAGCTTAACACTAAGAAAAGTTCAGTTAGCAGTAGTTAGTGGTAATTCTTTATTGCAACAAAGAAAACAGACCTGATTATCACAGGACGTAAAGGAGTTGCTAGAATGTGAGCTTCTCATTTGAGTGGTTCTTTTCTCAATGTGCGCTGGAGGCACATTGGTCAACGTGCAAATTTGATAAGTTAGAGGTTGTGAAATGAATATATGTCCATTTATGGGCATGATCGACTGTGCAGTTTAATTTTGATTACCAATTAAAATAGTGTAAGCCGAGAGACAAAGTGTTGTGAGGCGTTAATAATACTTTTCCTATTTAGTTAAAAAAGTCGTGTTGAGTTAAATCTGCACCGATGACAGATGTCAGTGTGGAGGTCTATTATGCTTTTAAATATCGCCATCAGTGAAAATCGAGTAATTTTAATTTCCAACTGCAGTGGTCAACGTGAAAGGTGATAGAAAGAAAAGGTCTCATGAGAGCTTAGAGAATAGTTCGTAAAACACTTTCTACGTTAATTACGAGTTTAAGCATTTTCCTTTGGTAAAAAGACTCTGCGAATGCTACAATTAAAATGAAATTTAATTTCTAACTTAATTAATTTTTATATTTTTGAAATTGTTTACTTAAATATAGACAAATATTAAAGGAATATAAAGTTTAATATTAGAGATAAACAAACATGCAAATATTTAACAAATATGATCGAATTAATCCTAGTGGTGGTCATTTTCTCTCCCCTAGGTAGACTGTATCAAATCCAATTTCAAGTTTCATCGAAGTTGGGTGTTTCCGAACCATAGCAGTAACAATTTTAAAATTTTGATAAATTAAAACCAAATCATAATATTTTGATTATTTGAAAATGATTATTTTAGAAAATAGAATATCTCACTTATTGTTTCTCTTAATCCAATTATTTGATAAAGGAAATAAATCGATTTTGCTTGCATTTAATAGACCAAGAGTTTTGTTTTATTATTGTAATATTAACATTTTCATTCTCCCTTAAAAAAAACTTTCCGTTATGTAGATTTTAAAATCTTTACATTTATTTTGTTACTATTTATATCGCCCAGGGCACAGCAAAAACATTTAGCAATTTTAATCACGGGATAGCATCAGAATAAATGAGGCAGCAAGTGAGCTCGTTATGGTATGAAACGAGTAGATAATTAGATAATGAAAGAAGAACATCAAAAATCTTTCTTTTTATTCGGCAGCAGTGTTTTGTGTGCATCTTTTTAAGTGAAAGGAGTTTCATTAAGAAGTTCTATTGTTCAGCCATCATTGAATTTTGTTTTCTGTAGTTGGTCGTGCCATCATATTTATTTATACCTTTCTACATCCAAAAGAGAGCAAATAGAACAATCACCTACTAGTTATAAATAGCGTCACTGGGGCACATGCTAAAGAAATAATTTCTTGTTACGATATTCTTGTCATTCTGATAAACAATATTTTAATAGCACGATTATTGAGTAAACTTCCAAATGATGAGGTTTTAACTTGTATTTTATCCATTAACTTTCAGAGTAAACTGACGACGTCTGATTCCATAACACTGTTTGTGTTTTTTTAACAAGCTTGTTATTTCTTTCAGTAAGATGACGAATAGAGATGTCTCGGTAGACCATGAGCGAAAAAGCAATGTAAGCAAAGACGAGACAGTCCTTTAATAGATAGAAAATGCTTTTAACTGTTTACGTATGGTGTGTACTACCGTTTTCTGACCCCGTATTTGGATATACCCTGTTGAGCCATTTCCGAGATATCTTATAAGTGAAATGTTTTATACTCGACAGCCCGTATAAACCATTCAACTCTTATCGTGTAAACAATCCTTGCAAATGAATGCTATAAGCATATTTAATGATAAAATATTTCATAATATGGACTAACTCACTTCGTTCGTCTGGCTACCTCCCGGCTACTAAAACCTAGGACGATAGCTTCTGAAAAGTATATGGTTTGTGCAAAGTAAACCGTAAGTAACGCTTTGTAAGAAATGCCCCTAGTCATGAAGCTTTAATATTCTGCTATTTGATTTTGTTTACATGGTTAGCTAACCTCTGATTTTAGATCTTTTAGTGAGCCACATATACAAAAAAGAAAATTCTCAGTAAGGATGAAGTATCATTCATCATATTTGTGGCGGTCCTCTGAATTGGAATTGATTTCGTATCCTGTCTTAAATTTAGGACACAAGGTATGTCCTAGAAACCGCTTCTTTGTTTATGAGCTGCCTGTCAAAACTTTGTGAAACGAACCTCGACAAGTTGAGATGGATTAGAGTTAGCAACATAGCGTGTTTAAAATCCCAGTTAAAAGTAGGAAGTGCCAATTTATGCTGCGAAAGATATATTTTATATGAAGTTACGTCAAGTGCTTTAACGGTAATCTTTTCGAAGGAATTATTATTCTAAACTGATGAAGCTGGTCTTCGAATAAGTGTATAGTTTATACTTTCAGACATCTTAATTTGCTTCCATGTGAGCATTTTGCACCGTCCAAAATTTTTGAGACGCTGAAATTCACAACAATATCATCAGCCATTCAACATTGTTCATATTCCTATTCAAACTAATCGGCCCTCAGCGCAGTCACATTATTGAAAAGCCAGAGGAAGTTAAATACATTTTTGTACCTCATTTACATTGGCAACTCCTATAAATTTTATACCAGCAATTGAAATGTGGGTACACATCCAAGGCCACTTTTTTGTTCTATGCGGCAATCATCATATTTTTTACCAAATTAAATGTAACCCCCATAGAACCAATGGAACTGTGTAGATTTCGGAGACTGACGGTAAATTATTCAATGAAATTTCTTATCACAATGCAGTTGCAGTGCATCTCAGAAGCATGTCTCACTTTCTAACCATTGATCAAGAATATTATCAAACATGAGATTGTATCGCAATATCCGTTGCCTCAAGTGTAAGTTTGATTAAATTGTATCGCTTCTTTATTGTGTCGAGATTGAAAAGTTGATAAAAAATCGGTGGGATATTTAACATACACATGAATTTAATTTCGAAATTTTAATAATCTGAAAATTTATACTTTACGTATGATTCGTACTTATCAAACCTCTCTAACGTTGTTTATTTAATAGCAAATTTTAATTAACGTATTAGCGCTAAAATTGCATCTTTGTTCAAAGGGCATTAAATTTGAGTGAATTCAGTAAATTCCATTTCTATCTTGGAATGTACTATAAAAGAAATATTTTATTTTATTAGACCACCACTTAAGAGTAAAGTTTAATTTATTTTCAGTTAGTCACTCTATTTAACAATATCTGATTACACCGGAGTCCCTAATATTTAAATTGTTTCGGGATTGTCTCCTGCTAAAATATTATTAAGTAATTTTGATAATTTGCTACTACTTTTATGATTTTAAATTTAATACTGTTTGGTTAGTCATTAGATGAATTCACCTGAGGTAAAGTTAGAAGAAGTTAAGAAAGGAAGCTTTATATTTGATGCATGGTTTCGTTAGAACAAAGTCAAAACATGCTTGATTAACTTTCTGCCAAATGGAAAAGCTGAAACAGAGACGAGAATATAAATGAATTATTATCAATATCATATTTTAAATGTTACTTTTTCAGAAAAGGAAGATGGGAAATCACAGCAGTGCTTGACTTTGAAAACAAAATTTATTGTAAATAAAAAGTAAATAGTAACTAATAGGATTTTCTTTGACTGTAGCAATTCAGAAATTTAATACGAAAAAATTCAATTGAAGGAAACTTTTCCCACAGAAGCAAAACGGTCTGTATTACTGCAAAAATTTCTATTTTGATTTAAGAAAATACCGGGACAGTTTTGTTACTAGTGAGTTATATTCTTAAATGAAAGTACGATTTAAATTGTGTACCTAAAAAATGAGATTCATTTTAAACTGATGTAATTATAATTATTATTTGGGGTTGTGTTGAGAAATAACTCACTGATTATAATCAATTATGCCAGTAATACAGATAAATTACTCACTATTGCAATTACGCAAAGCCTTTGTCATCGACAATGAATCGAAGCCCGTCCGGATTTCTGTTTTGTCTAATAGTTGCCCATCTAAGAAGTATCTATAAAATTCTAACAAACCTGATTACTAAGATGCTTCACAGAGGTAATTTAAGGGGACCGAGATAAAGTCAATGAATTTTTATTTCGGATGAAAACGTGGTATTATATAATAGAAGTCAAAAGCCTTCAGAATATTGAGGCATTTGGTTCTTTCAATTGAGTAAATCATAGTCAGATGTGTGAAAATACTCTTAATCAAAATCAGGGTACACTATTGCAATTGTAGATTCAAATCTCTAATGAATTTCAAAATATATTGTCAAAATGTGTAATACCCTTTTCTATAACTTTGCATGACTAGAATAAGGAGGACTCTCATTGCACTTTGGTGAAAAGTACAGATGAGTTCAAATGAGCTAACCTCTATTTATCAAACCAGTAGAATAGTAGTCTATCAATAGTCAGGTTTAGGATCATATATAAGGTTCTAAAGACTGTATCGATTGTTTGTTTCCAGCAATAACATAGAATGAAAGGCATTATGTATAAGCAGCAAAATTCGTGGATAATAACAAAGGCTTCTTCCGGCTTTGATCAGTTGTGTCGGTCGCTATAGTAATACACTAATTCCAACAACTTTTATCTACCTTTATAATTTCTTCATTTTAACGGAAGAGAGCAAGTGAAAGAAGGATAGAAATGTTGGACAGCAGAACCAAAGGCATTAACGGAAGTTGTGCATTTCATTTTAGGAAAAGAATCGCTCTCACTGAGGTATGTACTGAACAGACTCAAGAGAGAAAATCAAGTCACTTTTCCTTTTGTGCTTATTTTGGAACAAACAAAAAACCCTCGGGCCTTCCTCAATAAGTTGTGACCACGAATAACTTGTTACTTAGGCGTGAAAAAAGGAGTGAGAGAGTGTGAGAGAGAAAGTCAAAATGCTTTACCACAGTAAAGTATGGCACTAGTGAAAGAAATTCTTTCGTATAAACTAAAAAGATAAGACTTATTTGACTTCAGGATTATTTGACTTAATTTTGATATTATGACATAATGATAAATTGAGAAAGTACTTCCGCCGAACATTAAAGTGATATTTTTTGTATTAACTATGCATTATTATTATTTCAGGATTTAATATGATTTTTTTGGCATTGTGTTGAAATAGTTATAAGTAATTATATACAAATATTAACATTAAAAAATTTCAATCATGACAATAATTAATTAAAGTGACCTCGGTAATTGACCGACACCCCTGTCTGTCTTACTGAACTCATGAGATGTTTACAAATTGGATTAAGTGTGCTAATGTTCTTTGGCAAACAAATTCCAAATACGCTGTTCCCGTTCTTGTATAAGCCGTAAAATACGCATTCAACCAAATTTGGATTTTATGATTAACAGTTTAACGCTGTTGGCGATCCAGCTACCCGCGAAAAATGCTAATTATATCCCTCGACACTTTAGTTATCTGCGCTTTAACGCTCTCTGTGTACCAAGGGTCATTAATGTTCCTGTTCGCATGAGCTCAAAATTCGTGCATTTTGCTGGATCACATTGATCTCTACTTCTATCAGTGCTTGTATCTTGCCACAAATGTGCTAGGGTCTGCTCAAAGCATGCCTGTTTCTATATTTAAAACGACTTTTCATTGCTAGAGTAGTAATCTCCTTCTTCGATCTTGAAATGCATCGAAGTCTTAGTAATCAGAGAGCATTTGTTCTGTTGATATGCATAACTGAAATCACGAATGATAAAGGAACATATTACCGGTTATTTACTTTAACAGTTGTAATTTTACTAAATTGGTATATAATTCTCTTGTTTTACATACACAGCCCTACTAACTCTGTTACTGTCAACAAACGATGTCTAGAGAAATTATATGTTTTTGAGTCATCTAATTTTCCCTGGGGATATTTGCGCTACAATATATCTTCGGTTGACATTTGCTCCCTCTAGAATTTTGTTTTCCTTTAATGGTACATTATGATAACATCTCTCTTCAAATATGTCAAAATAAATTTTAAGAAGCTAAGTGGGGAAAATGTAATAGGCAGTATTAAGACCAGAGTACAAAACTAACTTAGAGAAATTTATAAAAGGTATAATTGTAAAAAATAAGTAGTTTATTTAATAAATATTTGTAAATGTAATTCTTTCTCTACACAGTAACTTCATAGAATATAATTGTTTTTTGTTTGCTAAGCTAATCTTACATTGCGGATTTGAAACTTCGTTTAGAGATTTCTTATACCTTCAAATGCGCATGGTTTCAAAAGTCGAAACTAACATCACTGTTGTTTACATATTTATGGCATTATTTCAATTTTGAATATATAAATAATGGTACATGCTAATGTACTCTTGTAATGTCGGTCAGAATCATAGTTAAGAAGAGAGCCGTCACTAATGCATTTCGAAAATGGTCAAGAAGTCACCTCAGTTAATTTATCAAATTGGATCATGACCAGAGAGGTTGATGATGCACTTCTCAAGGTCTCCTATGTAGAAAAACGGTTATCCAAACTCACAGTTGTCTTGACACTTTTCTCGTAGGTACGCCTTTACCGTTATGGTAAAATACCGGGAACTTTTCAACTCTTATAGAATTTAAAAATTTTTCATCTTTGATGTCAGGATTTTCCAACACGAATTTCTCCTCTAAAACGCAAAAGATACAAGATGGAGGGCAAGGCAATATCATTTTCCAAAGCAATCACGCGAAAGTAATGAAAAAAGACTTATGGGGCTGCGCGTATCTACAAAAGAAACGTGACTTTGCCTTTTAAGAAATTAAAGGGTTATCGGTGAGACAAAATGAAGTCTAGTTAAAATCAAAAGTAGAGATCAATAAAAGGAAAATCTTGCCACATAGGACAGAGAGCAAATATTATAAATGACTTCTACCTCCTTTGAAAAAGGTACTTTCGAAATCAAAATTCCTATTCAGAAATAAAATTGTCACGTGTCCATTAGAAAAGAGCATGCTTTATTTCGATTTTGAGCTTCTCTGACTAGACTAATATGAGTTCGAAGATTTTCAACTACTTTCCTCAACGTAGAGAGACAAGAACTTACTCACAACTTAAAAAGCATTGTTGGAAAGGAATATAAATTTTCGCGACACATTTCCTCTTCGAGTTTGGTGCTATTTTAGTCATCCACAAGGGAATTATTAAAGTAATTAGAGACATATATCTTAAAATGCCCCTCTTCGGTGATCATCTAAATTTGTAGAGATAGAAGCGCAATGAATAAATCTTTCTAATATTTTCTTCTTAAATCTTGCGAAAATTTCTACTTCGTTCGTCCTTTGTGCTGAGTTAACCAGTACCGTTGGTCATTCCGATACCGAATAAGATTTGATGACTTTAATATAGCGAATCTTATCTAAACAGGTGCTTGTTTGTGCAGCTCTTCTTTATTTGATGGTCGCTATTGTTGGTCCAAATACCTCAGTATAAAATTTGCTACTAAAGCCGTGGTCGAATGACTGTTAAAAATAGTTTCCTTTCACTCTCGGATCCGTAGACGTGCAACTGGCTTTTCCCTTCTTAACACAACCAATCGGCGTTACAAAAAGATGATGAAGGGATAGACCACTGGTCGAATAACTTTAGTGGGTAAAAAGAAAAAAGCCCAGAGGTGTGCAAAAGATACTGTATGTGAATGCAAAGATGTAGTGTAAAGTATAATAGAGACAGTATTTCTAAGCGATGCCTGGAAGGCCCATATTCTCTCTGCAAATTTTCCATTGACGTGACAGTTGGAATAAGAATACTCCAAGTCACATAAAGACGCTATGATTTAACACAACATAATCATTTGAGTCATAAAATAAAAAATACTCTTTTTAAGAAAATGAAAAATGTACGACAGCTAAATTGAGCCAAAATAGATTAAAATCATTTTGGGAAATTATGGAAATTATAAATGCATGAGAGTTTTGAATATTATTATGCAAATTGAAACTCTTTTACCATTAGTTAGGGTAAAGCGTCTATCAAAGTATCATTTAACTGTTGTCAACCAGAATTGACGAAAATAATTAACCTAAATCTTCATTCAGAATCAGCACTGACTGGATATGAGCAGTCAATGAAATTATCCTAATAGTCATATTTACGTAATCTTATCTAGATTGACTTATTCAAAATATTATCGTAGCCTCGCAAATTTTCAATTCATTTTTTATCAACGACCGCAATAATCAGACGCATTAAAAAACTATCTAGGGTCACATTAGCAGTATTATCAATTATTGTCAACTGTGTATTCTTTTATCAAAAAATTATTTTATTCAGGTCTTGCATCATGACAACAGCAAGCGCATGACACCTCTGACCCTTTTTAAGACGGGTCCAACCGAAAAACACTGACGTCTCAACAACGCTCGTTTCTGATGACGATACATTCAGCTCGTGGATACATCTATCCGAAAGATATAGGAACGCTAGATCTGAGAGTTGCAAGTTAATAGTATTTTCAAAGTATTTTAATCATGTTAGGATTCTAAACTCTTAAACTGTCAGATTAAATCTAGCCTTTAAAATGATAGGAAAATAATTATTAATTTTTATTAAATCTATGTACGTAAAGTATCTTTCTCGCTTTTTAACTAATTTAATTTCCAATTTTTGCACGATATATTTCACTTCTCTTAGCGTCGAAATTGAAAAAAACAAAGGAGTACCTTCTCTTTCCGTTTTCCCTTAACGTCAACAAATGAAGCGCAAGACCACTTGACACAATTCGATTTAAAGGCTTTGGCGGTTGAAATAAAATTACAAATATAAATGATTTGATAGTGAGCAGAAAAGAAAACTGAGTGAAAGAGAGCGAGTTAGGGAGGAAGAGTAAACAAATTAAACGGTCTCCAAGTCTTTTGTAAAGATAGAGAAATTGAACGCGAAATGGGAATATCAAATCTTGTTTTACTATAATTAAATAAAATAGTTAAATAAATATAGAAACAAAGCGGTACACTTTTCTAGAAAAAATTGCTGAAATATGAATTGGGGAACTTTTTTGTTTTCATTCCTTTTAAATTAGATTTTTATTTTCATTAGATTGAATCAATTTGGGTTATGAGAAAATTAAAAGTATAAATATCGAGGCATGATCTATTTTAAATTTATTAATCCTTGATTTATAATAGATGAAATGGAAACAAATGGAGTACTATCGAGTAGTTATTATGTGAGTATGCAGCGATCCTAAACTGCAGGTGATTCATAAAGTGCATGGCAAGAGCAGATAGTACTTAAGATAAATTTAATTATCATCAAAACCGAGTCACAAGCACAAAGGCAATAATTTGGTCAGTTAGTTTAAAACAAATCTTAAATATACCAGTTCTCATGTTGTACATAATCAAAGGACTGAATTAAAGACTCCTTAGTGTATAAGACCTTTAGAGCTTTTTTAGATGGAAAGTGTTTGACCATACGTTGGGGATGAAAATCATGCTTGTCGTGATCACCTATCGAGATCCCACAAGTGGCCACAGATTTCATGCTGGCGTAGTTATTTTGATCACCTGTAGGGACCCAACAGACGACTTTGAACGCCACATTGAGTCCAGAATGAACTTCATACGCTTCCTTGTTAAAATAGAATGCAGCCACGCCAACATATCCAGCCCACCTCTCTTCGTCCCTCTCCTGATCTCTGATCATTCTACCAGTAAACTGCTCACTACTGTCTGGCTTTCTCCATCTCATTCTGTGATGAAGACCGATAGCAGTAAAGGGGAGTAGTTAGTAGTACATCCATGTATTTTTAAGCAAGGTATACTAGCTTTCCCCCTTTTGGAATATCAGCATGGTGGTTGTCTGCCTACTAACTGAAATTAATTCCCCATCCGAAGTTTTATATTAATCTCATTCGTTGTCGAATAAGAGAGAAGTGATTGGATTCTTTATGCACGATTACCTCCACTGTTACTAATCACTCTCATCATTCCAAGGTCATCAAAGGAATTAACGGGGACATAGGCTCTAAAAAGATACAAAAATGTTAGTATTTTCTGTAAGTTTAAACTAATTAACCATTAAAAATGCAGTGAAATGTCCTCTAAAGTTCATAATTAATCAGGACTTTCGGTAAAAATATTTCCTCCAGCAGCATTCTAACATGTGATTGAAAAATAATCTACTTGCTAAAATATCTTATTCACTTGCATGCAAAACTTTTCAAAGGACCGCTAGATGAGAAAATAGCATCTCAGTACCAGTTTTATTTGAAAGCTATGTTTATATTTGTGCATTTGCTTCGGTATTTCCGCAGTTTTATTGGTAATTTATGACTGTAATAAATATTGGTAAATTCAAGTTTTCCAGTTTTATTACTGGTTATTCTTTTTGGGAAACACGATTTTGCGTGAAAATGATATATTGCTTAAATGAAGGTCGGTGTGTTAGAAGTTAATTAATACTAGAAAGAACAAAATTTAGACTCAATTTACGGAACTATTAAAATAAGACATTTGATTTCTGTTTCGTTGTAACTGCTATTCTTTGGACTTTCAACGTCCAATTTCCGTGTTCTTTGAGTTTCAAAAAAGACACAGGTAGTTTAACCACCATTCTGATAATAAATGTAATGCTAATCTACCTTTTTAGGTTTTTTTCGATGATGAATTCATCGAATCTCTGGATGCAGCGAAATATAGCAGCACATCCTTAAACTGAGCTGAGTAGCAAAAAATTATAAATCTGAGACCTCATGAATCCACTCACTTAACCCTCTCTTCAATATTGAAACATTAAAGCTATGTGTTCGCCTAACGATTGGTACCATTTAAAATAGCTTTATAAATAAATAGACTACTATATTTTGTGAAATTTTTATAATAATGTTTTATATGTCCTTGCTGTATTGGGATGGACAGAAATTCAGATTTTCATAAAAAGACAGTGCATTGCCACAGAGAGAAAAACTACACAGCCAGTATTAAATCTGTATTGACTAATTTCGGTTTAGATTGATTTGCATTGTCTGATGTGATCATATTGAAGGCGACACTGACCGTAAACAATATTTTCGAACGATCAGGGCAATAGATAATGCAGTATGACAGATTGAAATCATTATATATTTAATTAACGATTACCTATATTCCGAATGTCTATGCGATTAATTTAAATGATTACATTAATAAACGTATTAATCATTCTACTAAATTTCAAGTAAAAATGGCTATTCACTATTTTTGATAGTGAATAACATTCATGATTTAATGACCCAAATTTAATGATGTAAGTTTCAACGAATACATCCAAGCGATGATGCCACTAATAGATGGTCATTTATCTTAAGAATCTCATAGGAAACTAATTTATTCGAATTACTGACAATCTTCCAAGACAAGTTTTACTGGTGATATCTATCCCTGGGCGCATTTACTGAGAGATCTTCACAATTAATAATGCGCGTCGTGACAATGTGGTCATAAAGTCCAACTCGGAAACACTTCCAATTTAATAATACCGCATTTGAATGGAGGGTTGATTTGATTATTACAGCAAGGTTGACAGACACCTTTGAAATTATCAATCCATTCCGTTCTTGATACATTATATTTTATTTGCCTAGTGACATGTGGCGAGAGAGTAGTATCCGAGGCGTTTCGATAAATCTTTCCCATGACATTATGTTGTTAATTGAGGTTTTCAGAAATGCTTACAACTTCACATTTTATTTATTGTGATGCTCATCATTATCGACTTGCAAACTGACTGAATTTGAAATTATAATGTTTGAAAAATATTTATTGATTAAATTTTCCATTTGCTAAATTCAAGGTTAATTAAAATTAACAAAACTAACACATAATAACTATGTCATGCTTTGGGTATTTTTCTCTTCATAGGTTTATGAATACTTGACGAGTCAGATATCTTAACTATTGATTTTCATTGGTTCTCTAATTTTCAAGTTAATTACCTTTCTCCGATGAGATGTCCTTTCTTTTGTAACGTTGAATTGTCCTAGAGATCAACGAGCTCACCCACGTCTTGCCACCTTATTCGCTATCCTGACCTCCTACAATACGCTGTCACAAAGGTTCAACAAAATGATCTCTCATCCCATCTGGACCGACTTTTCCGCAAAACTTTGGAAATGCCACAGGTGCCAGGCCTCAACCCATGGGCTCAATATTTTTGTTCTCAGACTATCATCCAACATAAATAGCCATTTACATACAACTTCACTCCATCTACTTCTACTTATTAAATCTCTTTAACCAGTAGTCACTAGTAGAAGGTATATGTTATGGTCAAGAAAATTCGCCAGGGGAAGCCGGATACCTAGCTGAATGTCCTACCTTACAAGGATTTATCAAAGGTTCGTGGGGGTCTCAGTTTATGGACCTAGATCAATGAGTTCTGTAAATCTGACAGAATTAGCTTTTTTATATGGATAAGAACTGTTGATAATCCAAATACAAATTTGATTCACTTTATAGAATTTTTATTCAGTATTTACTGTATTTTTGTTCCTACTCATTTATCTTTAATTTTAATCACTAAGATTAATATGCTGCAACAAAGAATTTTCTTCATTTCAAATATCCTGCAATGCATTAATTTTAGAAAAACTTTGTTGAACTCAACTATTTTTGTACGGGTTGCTTCGAAAGCTATATCAATGCGCTTTTACTCCATAGAGAAATTTCTTTATTTTAAATGCAATCACTGCTGACCTAAAGAATGCATTTTAATCTATCAAGACAAATTTCACTGCTTATTTCATACCTGGAAATTTGTTCCTTGAAGGTCGTTGATCTTTGCATCTAATGAGGTACGTCAAAGCAACGCAATGACTCAGTCCAAATCTAAAACCAGGGTTGTAAACATTTATTATTATGGAAATGATACACCTTCCTCCGGAAAACCGTAACTATATATTTATTACATTCTCTAATTTTCTTTTAGTGATTTTTATCACATTTTATGGATCTGCATACGTAAGTCTTTCATAATTACCGTACTTCATGTTACCTCTTTTATTATTCATTCAATTTATATTGAGAATTTCTCTCTTAAAAGTTAAAAGGAAACACTATTTTGATTGCTTTGAATAGACCCTCTAAAATGACTTTTACTACGATATTGAGACTTACAAATGTTTTAATCTGCCTTGACAAGAGAGATGTACTGACTTTATCATGGTCTTCCCTTAACGAAGCTTCATAAATGCTAATGCAACTTTTCGCTAAGATTAATAATCTGCAACTCTATTCAAGTATGCATATGAGATCCGAAATTCTGAATACTAAATTTTAAACAATTAGGGATCATGGTTCAGATGAGAGAATGTCAAAGATTATGAAAATTCGCAACTTCATCAAAATTCAAATTAGGGCAAAATTTGAAGGAATTTTCATCCATTACGAAAGAAATTTTTTTGAGTTAACTGTCAGTGATTCCTTTGTATTATCTGACATTTCCGTATTTTTACCAAACACCGCTAATATAGTATCGTTTCACGTTTCGTTAAAAGAATACACTCTGGTGAAAACACGTAAAAAGCAATCCTTTTTATTCGAGACCTCCTTAGATGAGATCACGATCAACCAGCATGTGTCATCATCTATATATGTGAAAGGTAAGTAGAGTGAATCTCCTTGCATGGATGATAGTAATTTTGTTGCATCGGAATAAGTTTTTTGTGGCTTTGTTCCTACTTGCTTTGACTGTCATCTTTATTCACTAGTTGCCTTTCTCCAGTTTCCTATCTAAGGCTTATTGAGCTTAATTCTGTTCTACCTATGATTCATTCCTCTTCCTTCAGGCTTCGTCTTTGTTATCTTGCCCCCCCCCCTCTCCCCTCCAAAATCTTCCCTGCCGCTTTTCTGTTTAATAGCTGGAAATTCATTGCTTTCCCTCTTTTCTTCTTATAAGTGTATCTAGCTTCTCTTCCTATTATTTTCTTTATCGTCCCAATGATGCAAGAATACGTTTTATAAGGCAGTAGCGCAGAAAATTCATTTATTTTATGATAGTAAATCGTTGAATGCAGCCTTCTTTATTATAAATGGTGATGACTCCTTTTTGAGAATTTTTTATGAGTGGCTGACGCTGCAAGGATTTGTCTTCATACCATGTAAATAACCGCCTTAATTAAACACAGCCCTTGGAGGCTTAACTAGAGAGTCAATTCTATTATCATTTTTTGCATAGCTTGTGATTCTATCTCAATTTTTAGCGATGTCATCTCAGAGTAGTCCACAGGTGGAATTACTACGTGCGTAATCCAGCTAAGAAAAGCGCGTTATTAAGAGAATTATTTGTTCATTCGTGTTTAGAAAAGCCACCCTTGTTTCCAAAAACAGCATCTGTTAGTGTTGGATGTCTTATTTTAATTTTATATCTAACTGATGTTCAGTGTGTTTCTACACTCATATTCACCTACATCGAACAATCTCTTATCAGATAATGTATATGCATGTTATTTATGGCCTTCTTGTCTTCTCTTTTAATACATTTAGACCTTTATAGCAAGGAAATGGCCTTATGAATGCATTCATAATTAGGAATAGAGGACTGGAACGCTCAAACTTATCACAAAAGCAATACATCTTCAGTTTGACGGTGACTCAAGCCTTTCTAAGCGTCATGTTTTGGGAATCATGGTGATGGTATGGATCTTTATTATGACATATAGTATAAGTAAGGCACGTAGATATGAAACGCCATAATATCCATAAGGTGTATGAAAGATAGAAATAAGGACCAAGAGACATAAAGTTTAGTAATGGTATGAGCAGGTGGCCATTTGCTTCCTGTACGCCCAATTTCCCCCCGAGCGATAGTGGCCAATGACTATGTAGTCCCATTTAGCCAAAGACCACAATGAATTCTCAGTTCATCTTTCTCATTGTTCCATACTGCGTGCAAATGTGTGCTGCGGTTTGTCCTGCAAGGTTGCGAAAAATACTTCTAACACTCTTGGGGATTATAATAGATCTTGGATATTCCCGTAATGAAAACAAAGTGTGACCAAAATGTGTTCCCATAAGTACACGCAAAAATAACAAATTTTAATGCCACATATGAAATTCTGCTTTAATTTTGGTATAATTAATGTCTTGCAGCTCACATGTCATATCCCATAATTTGGGTTTTCGCAAATCTACATGAGAACTAAGATTGAACAATTATCTAGATGGAGCACAAATTGAAATGAGCCGGATTTAAAATCATCGCTTATAGAAGGGAATTTAGGAAATTCTCCTTTATAAAGATTGATAAGTCAAGAATATTGATTAATTTAGTTTCAAATTTAAAACGAAATTTTAAAAAGTTAAATCTTAAATCAGTAATCTACTTATGCATAATGTACTACGAGTTGCTTAAGTAACATTATGCGGTAGGAAGGATGAATTTATAATTTAATATACTTTTACTAGCCTCATCTATCTTCTCCTGGCTGTAAGTTGATTTAATTAAATTAATTCGACATGACCAACAATTTCCTTAAAACAATTATTTTATATTTTCAATTAGCATTTGGGCACCTAGAGAAACTGAGCATTAGAGAATTCGAATATTTTAAAATATAATTAATTGGAGTGAGTGAAATCTTTCCTGAGAGTTATGCCGCGGTAAGATCATATGAACTGCTTAATCTATTAAGTAAGTATTATTATAATCTGAATCCGAAAATAAACTGAAGCAACTCTTCCAATAATCTCCTCTTTATCCCTTTCATATACTGAACTTGACTTATTCGATTTTGGTTGCTTTTGCTCACTGATAATTTCGGAACGTTTTCTACGTGAATTGAAATTACAAGGTGAACAGCACTTCTTCAGAGACAGTCAACAATGCTTCCGGAACTCAAATATAATATGACACTCGACACCTCACCTTCATTAGAGACATGTTTGACCAACCCCATCCTCCCCCCTTCTTTTATGATTTTTCATTCTGTTTAGCTGTCCACCTAAAATTCCCATGACATAAACGTGGAAAAGTTACCATTGGTAGACTTTATAACATATAATTTCATAAATATTTCAAACCAAGGTTTGGTTCATTAAACTATTGTGATATTGTTTCACCATATTAAGATTTTCCGTCTTTAAAATGATGCAACATTTGAAAAGAAACAATTCAGGTGGTTATGGAACCCTTCTACGGAACTGACTCAAAGTTTAGGGGTTGAATTGAATTAAACTTGACGCGACATCTCAAAACTTTTTTAGTGAAAAGACATTTTGATAACTTTTTACAACTTAAAACCAATTTTTCTCTCTTATATGCCTATGACGTCAGTAACTTATCTGCCAAGTCGAGTATCTCGGTCAAATTCAATCGTAGCATGAAATTATCTGTCGAATATTTTTGGATCGAACTTTCAAGAGGGATAAACCTCTATTCGATGTGACTGCGAATCTATAGGAACAGGGTTAATCTCAAGAAAGTTTGCCGTTGTTGTTTATGCCTGACTGATTTCCGTAACTCGTTTTACTTTGTGAAAATTTTATAAAAGTTCTATTTAGCATATAACATTATAAAAATTTCAAAAGAACATTTGCCGTGAAATTTTCATACTTAGATTGAATAAAAAGACTGGAAAAAGTGGTTCCATATCTGGATTGCAGCCAATTACATAAAATACTTAAAGGCAATGATTGGATGAACTGTAGTTCAGACCATCAAAAATTACTTCATTAATACCTTTATTATTGGGAAAAATATTGAATTTATATGATTTATTGTTCAAATTAATCATCTGGTCAATTAGCTTTGAAATCGTTGACATGAATTTACTCAGGAACATACCTTGAAATTTTTACTTCAAAAAATTAGAGCATGAACCCCTAAACTAAGGTGTATAATCTAAAAAGTCTTTTTGAAAGCCCTTATTCTTCTCAACTAATTGATCGCCTCCCCCTTATCTTTTATTAAACTATTTTTATGCGTTTTTTATGCTTTATATTTCTATTAGAATCTTAATAAATAAATTGGTTGTTAGAAACAGCCCTCCTTCAAAAATATAGACAACCGCTTACCTCCTGTTATTGCCCTTTTGAAAGACAGTTCTTCGTAGTTTTTTCTGATTTTCTGGAAAAATAAAAGCTTCTTGTCACGCACGTCATAAAGTTAAATAAAACTCTTGTCATCTGCTTGGCGCCTGTCAATTTGGCCAGCTTTTCATTTTCTTTAATATTACTCTATTGGCCATTTAAGTATTATGTTTACTAATAAAGGCACTATTTTGTTAATATAAATCCATGCAAACTGTACAACGGTCAACTAACATTTATCCAGGATTCATGGGTTTCAAGTTCTTCGACACAAACTCAGGGCCAAGAAGTAAACCATGTTGGGTTTCTTTGTTTGATGAGAATTAATTCAAATGCATATTTCCCATCTGACAGTCTTTAATATGAAACAATGGAAACTTTATCTGTTCCACAATTTCTTAGAGCTTTAAGACAAACACAGAACGAACTCTCTTCTTTAACCCTTAGAAAAAGAGTTCACTTCACCATAATTAAATATCATGCTTAGTATCAACTAGATGCGAGGTATTTTTTCAGGAGACATATTTATCGAGGTTGCATCAACAATAACCTAACTGAATTTACCAGTAAATGGAATTCGAATATGGCAGACATGTGCTCACTCAAACAGTTAGGAGATGTATCATGAAATTAGAGTTTTCATATTTCGTGAATTACGTCTATAATGAAAAAGTAAAGAGTTCAATATATTTTGAATTTACTTAAATTTAGAGTCTCAGAGCCCTCCTTCATTATATATTCTTATGCGACGGACTATTTTACTGCTTCACATGTTTATATGTTTCTCCATCACTAAAACGAAATATTTGGGCTTTGTTTTGGACAAGAACAACAATTTTCCTTTCCGCTAATTGCTATGAAGTAAAATGGAGATCAAATGTGTTGAATAATACAAAGTAGCTTCAATCCTAGTAATCCTATGTTAAGAGCTTGACTACATTAAAATATTTGTCCTCTCATGGAACTAATGATTTTTCTAAGGCTAACAGAGTATGAGAACCCTTCTCGTATAAGAAGACCACGAGTCCAGTATAGGACAGTTGGAATTGAATGGGAGAGGAAAAGAGGAGTGAGTAGAAGAAGGAATTGGGTAGAAATAAGAGACTTTAATACTGAGTGAGGACAGTCTAAATTGTGAGGAACAGGTGGAATGAGGAACGATGAGGCGGTTGACCAATTTCGCGTACTTTGTTCGCTAGCAGTTGGAGCAAAGGTATAAGTCAGCAAGCGCGCAATACATAGATTGAGTAGGCCTATGAGTCAGAGCCCAGAGGTACTCTAAATACTTTTTAAAACTTATAATAGCAGAAGAGCAGGCATAATTGAGGTTATTTAATTTAGAATACATTCAATACTTCACTCATCAAACCATTTTTGTTTGATAGAGTCTCTTAAAGTTAGGAAACAAATTGGTGATTGATTAGAAGTATATAATGAAATAACAAAATCAAGATTCAAACTACATTTGGATTTCGGAAGTGTTGCGTTGTCCCCTTTTTCAATATGTACATTTGTTGCAGTGTCTATTTGAAATAAAGCTAAGTTTTCGTAATATGTTTACTGAGTTTCTGGATGAGTTCCATTTCGCGATTTTCATAACCTTCTAATTGAACAGTTAATCATGCCACTTTGATTCATTTTTATCTTCTTACGATCATGAATAGGTGGATGGAACTAGGAAAGATATTTTAAATATGGTAGACTTTGCCAGAGTTCACTATGGTTTTAAGTTCGAGTTTAAAACGTTCACGATATATTTCCTTTAACTTATATATTAGCTAAAACAGACAACAAATCAGATATGTTGGTTCAACAGGAGGCCAAAATGTTGATTCTAACCATCCAAGATCTGGGAGGCGTTAAAAAACAGCTGTAATGGTGAATTAAATACTGTGATATTCTATTTTCATTGCCATTCATCTATACTCTTTAGAAAAATTAATACTAGCCAGCATTTTAAAAACAAAACTTAACATTAAATATAAGAAGATTTACTTGAAAATAGGAAAGTTCCACTCCAAATGACCTGTCCTACATTATCGAAATCTGATAATAAATAAATATAAATCACGATTTCTTCATGAAAATTTTTGCGATCATCAGATGGAGAAAGAGAATTTTCAATACATTACCTTTCTGCACTGTAAAATTAGTTGCACTAGTGATCCAAGCATTTGCAAATTTTAACATGTAAAAGTGATTAATGAAATTGTATCTTGCACTTTTTACTTTTCTCCTATCTAGGAGTAAACTTGGAGGTTAATTCAGTAGTCCGCTCACCTTTGAAACATTTCAGTAAGAAACGAGCAGCAAGTTAATATGAAAGAGGCTTTAAATTTTAAACCAATAAAAATAAACTTCAGTGAATAATAAATTATTAAAGTTTGCATAATTCTTAATATTATTAAAAGCAAAAATAATAACTAATTATTCGTGCATTATTTTAAATAGTTGCTTCTGATTTATTTGTAGTATTAACCAACCGTTTTAAAAATACTTTGATGAAGTGCATTGGATTTAAAGACGAACAATTTTCAAATATTAATCTCGAATTATAAATAATTTGCTTCCATCAGCGTTATTTTTTCAGGGCTGCTAAAAATAGCGAATCGTTTGACGAGAGTCTTGCTTAATACGTATTTTACGATGTAACAGAAATGATAGTTGAAAAAGCTATAATTATCATCAAGTGATTTAATCGCCTCGTTAGGGTTTTCTCTCCTCCTATTTTGTGATGTTTCGATAAATATTTGTTATATTTTTAGCTGATTAACTACGCATGTATTTAAGTATGGCTCCATAGCATTTGGTTGCCTACTCAAATGGTCGTACTTTCAAGGAACTAATAAATAGTGTTCTTATTCTGATCCCACTGTCAGGCGTGCTCAGCTTGTTTAACGCCCCTTGATTTCATTTTGCTCTAACGCCGACTTGTACTAACTTGATCATAGTTCGGCAAATGTTCGCAAGTAACAGCCAATTGTTCTTTGTCTATCAGGATAGATATGCTGCGATGTTCGTGACACACTCTTTGGTTTAACTAGTTGATTTCTAAGTTTTACAAAAGAGTACTGGAGCCTTAAACGTTATAGTCGAGAATCTAGGCAATTCAATCAAAAGTTTGGACTCAGGAAGTTCAGATTCAACTTAAATAAAATCAGTCCGTCATGCAAAAAGACGTAGGCAGGAAAATTAATTTTTCAAATTGAATTTTTTTTACCGAAACTATAAATAGTGACAACTCTTACAGTGGGTATTTTTGGCATTAAAAACGACGATATAAATGGAATATTTATACTCAAGTCAAAATATTTTCTCACTCCACCCCCTTACTAACAGTTTTATTACTTTAGAATTTAATATGCATGTTGTAATTTAACTCTTAAATCGACCTTCTGATTTTAAGCGTTATTAAAATAAAAGTAATACAATAAAAAATGCTAATAAGAAAAATATAAACCTGAGATTTGGGAAATCATTTACTCATTGGCAGTTTTCTGAATAAAGAACTTAAGTACTATCTTATCCAATTATTTAATTTCTTTTATTTACTTAGAAATTAACTCAGCAATTTATCCTTCTCTTTTTCTCCTGTCATTTGTTTGAATGTGTAAGATTTCATACTGACCCAAATAACAATATCTACAGTTGACTTTCACTCCCTCGCATTACGTAACACCTAATCAATCTACTGACAAACGAACCGTATCAAACAGTGTCTTATAAGTGTTCCGTCATTACTTTACATTTAATTCCTTCCACTAAGTAATTAATTAATCGTATTCAGTTCTTCAACTTGCCAAATAATTTTGACAATTAGACTTATAATATAGTCGAAAACGAAATCTGAGGAAAGTCCTGTCTGAGGTGGACAGGACTTTCAAAGTCATATACATCACTAATTTTGATTAAATCATTCCATTGTCACAATAAAAGAGCCAATAAATGTCCAGCCAAAATAGTGTGACTTTTACTCTTATGATATGACGAGGGTGCGAACAAAATGGGGCGAAAAAATTGATTTCAACAGCTCCAAACACTTCAACAAAATTATAAAAACACGTCTGTTCTTTCATTTAAACACAAAGGCGTATATATATATATATATATGTGCGCTATTTCTCTGTAATAGTTTATTTTATATTTCACTGTGTGTATTATGTAAAGACTGCAATAGCCAATTACCAATCACCGGCAAATTAGATTATCATTTATATTTATATTTAATTAAAGTGATGTCAACTCAATACACTTGCTGAATCAGCTACCTTTGTGTACTAATTTGCTCTTTTAGGTGTAAAGAGTTTTCTTAAATGAGTTGAACAATATACGTGCAGTCTGGGAATGACGAAAAACCCAGTAAGTTTACTCTGCCTTTGCCGGTGATTTTCACCAAGAGAATGTTCTTTAAAATACTTCTTTTACTCCACAAATTCTCTGCATACTACTTATAAGAAAAAGGTTTTCTATAATCCCTTTAAAATATGAAGGGATGAAATTAATAGAAGTTAGAAGTGTGGCTGCTAAGCAACTTTTCTCTATCATAAACTAATAAGTTGTATCTGCTTATAAAAGAGCCCTCTATTGAATTCTACTTATCAAATTTTACATTTGACTTAAGTCAAATTCTGCTTGTATACATCTTAATCTACTCATTAATATTTACTTAGGCAGACTCAAAATCAGCCGTTTTTCTTACGTTTTGAGATATTACGACAGATTCATCAAAGTTACAGTCATGGGTACCAACCTAATTTCTTCTCTACAGACCATTGAGCCTTCATTTACTGCAAATTTATTATCGTCCCTACAGTTGAAAACCCTTCCTATTTAAATCCCATTTTGGTTCCCCATGTATTTTCTGCGGTATAAAAATTGTTTTAATGCAAAACAACCCACATATTTAAGAGCACCTGTTCGATAGTAACGTTTAACATATGTTACTTTGCATCTGTGTCGGAAGACAGACGGTAATTGTGGATTTTATTATACACCGCATAGAAAAACGCACTGGGAATGAATAAGATTCTCCATATAAGTTTCTCTCTACACTTGAAAAGGCGCTATAAAGGGTTGGAGATAGAGAGAAATATAAGACAGCGACGGGAATAGGGGAACATCTGCCTGAGGGGTATCTTGTCTGCAGGCGGATAGTAATATCTGCGTATTTTTTCCATTTGTAACAGGCACTATGGGCGCGGTATTGATATTATACATAGTTGCGCTTCAGGCCAGTATTATTTGGTAGGTTACTGAGCTTGCAGAAGTCTGCTGTAGCATAGAAGGAATTTTCGTCTCCGTTCATTTGTTCAGGGTGTGGTTCATTTGGACTTATCGTGAATTCAGAGGAGAAAGGCACCCCATTTGGATGCTGGTCGACGCTGCTTCCAAAACTCTCTCGGTCAATATTACTTGTTCTTCTGCGTCTTAATGCTGCATGAATGTATCGGATCTCTTCCAGTTCCATCTCACTTGGCTCTTCCCAATCAGGTCGTATCAGGCTTTCAGAGGTATGAATCTCTGACGAAGGTATTAAATTCAGTAATCCATCTGTTGCTAATGGATGGAGCATACTTGTTCGACGGTCGGCGATGGGATCTGAATGCATTCCTATACTTTGCCTATGGTTCGATGTTTCGCTTACAGACACACGTTCAAGAGTAGTTGTTCGAGTATTTTCATCAAGATTATTCACCTCAGCACCAACTGATCTGCTTGTCGCTCCCATTAAGAGACCCTTAGTCAAGTTTTCAGTCGTTTCACTCTCTGGGAAGAACTTCTTTTTATTCGGAGAAAGCATCGGCTTTGGTTTTCGTCGGCCTTCCTCCCTCTTGGCTGCGTTGACATTAGTTACTCGGTTACTAACCGGATACTGTTTATCTCCACGGAACTGTCGATATTTTCTCTGCAACATTGGAATGCCTGTCTTCTCTGCAAATCCTCCAAGACCCTTCATGATGTTATTACCACTCACTGAGTTTATATCTCTTCTCAGCTCTTTCAGATACTTATCTTCCTTCAGCTGGTTCTTCATATACATGTAGTATGTATTGAAATTATTACCGATGATAGGAATAGCCAAACCTGTCACTACACAACCACAAATAGCTGCCATGGAACCCACGATGTATCCTGCAGTGCCTTTTGGATAAGTGTCACCATATCCAACGGTTGTTAGTGTAATGATCGACCACCAGAATGCTTCTGGAATATTTGCGAATGTATCATTGACACTGTACTCAGCCATGTAGATCATGCAAGAGAAAAGGAACATTCCGTTCATTAGAAGGAAAGCCAATAGCATAAGTTCGGGAATTGATTTCTTTACAGTCAGCATCAATACCCGAAGACCTCGAGATATCTTCGATACCTTAAAAATCCTCAATATTCGCATAATCTGAGTCATTGAGAGTATATTCAGGAGCCAGAGGTTGTTGGGAGGTCTGTCAACTATTTTGGACGGGTCAAGAATGTCAAAAATCTGCTTTTTGTAATAATAAGTGAAATAGAATACACTGATATATATCCAATAGGTAAAAAGATTCATCATATCAATGATAGAGACGACGGAAGTGAGAAATTTGTGTTTATCTGGTGCGAGAAGAACCTTGAGTAGGAATTCTCCTGTGAGCACTACATTCAACACCATGTCCAATATCACCAAACCCTTTGCCGGTTCTGTAAAACAATCCTTTCGTACTTTTAGATTATCGGTCCGAGTTCCTTCGCAAATGTCCAGAGGGGAATCGAAGAGGTTTGAAATGTTTGCCAATTCTGCAGTAGCGTAATTCTCGCTAGCCGATGTTCGGAATGTCCACGAAGTTGAGAAGCAAAAGCAAAGAACTGAGGCTATCATCAGAATCAGGAGGAAGGACGCCCATATCTACAAGATATGATAAAATAAGGCGTCTAGTTTTACATCCAAACTAGCTAAGTAGTCATAGCGTGCTTTTCAGTCAAGCGATGTTTTTTATGAAATAGACTTCGCTCATAGTGAGTGGTACTTCAAGCAAATTATCAAATACAAATTATCTAAATTTATTTTCATATTATAAGGTGGAAGAAACATCTCAGCTAGCCCTAAATAAATTCATAAAAAGAAAGCATATTTGCAATTGATAGAACACGATAATCTGAAATTTATTTAATCTGTAGTATAGGATTAGCTGTTCACCGAATTTAATGACTTATCGAACTTTTCGAGATCATAACAGGTGCAGATGGTTCTCAAAGCCTAATTACTAATTAGACGATGATTGGTGCATGTTTTCCCATTAATTATTTAAAATTCTTTCGCACTGTCATTCCCAACTTCTGTAATTAAATAGATAGGCTACCTTCACCTTCTTCATCAGTCATCCTCTATCTACTTGATTATCATGACTCTTTGTCCCGATGAATCACCGGAACCAAGATGGTAGGTGGATATAGCGCTCTTTTATTTGATATGTCCCTAAATAATGCTCTCAGTTATTGACGTAAAGGATTAGTGTTGTCAATGGTGCAGCGTGCATATTCAATAGGCTAAAATATGTCAGGCAATACGCTTCTCAGGAAAGGAGAGACAAATATGTTTTCTTGTCCTGACCATACCATTGGTACAATTTTTTGTAACATTTTCAAAAAATATACTTAATACTTAACTACTAAACTCATTCCCTTCACTTATTTAATCTATTATAAAACTTAAATAACGTTTTATTTTTAGTACAGTTTGATATCTAAAGCGAACTGATATGTGCTTACTGTCTCAAAAGTAGAAAAGGAAATTTCAGAGGCAAACAAAGAAAAATAGATGGTTAGAATCTGCACAATCGTGCTGCGTGTTTGTTTAAATGTCATGGGATTAAGGAACAGATTGCACTACTTCCCTTATCAACTTCTGGGCAAAACATCCTACCACATAAGCCTCCCTGGTATGCATCCCCAGGCTTGTGGAGCGAATCATGTGAAAAAATCTAGGGAAATGAACAATACAATAAAATTTCTTATTGTTATTCTGTTAATATAAAAATATTGCCGATCTCCATTCAATTAGATCATTTAATCGACGTGTTTTTACCAGTAAATTTGTCAAATTTCTATCATTTTACAACGTCAGTACCCACTGTAATCGAGACTTTAGAGATAAAATATTCATAATTTATTTTCAATATTCACAATATATTTTTTTAATAAATATATTGATGATCAATTATTAAATTATCAAGGATTTGCATTATTATCCATGAATAATAGAGAATTAAAACCTGATTTTCATATATTTTCCGAGAGAAATTTAAAATTTATTCATTTTCTTATATTTTCTTTTTATATTTCAAAAATTCAATATTTAGGTTAGTGTTGTAAATAAATAAAGCAGTTTTGTTTTGGATATTTGATCTTATCACGAAACAATTTCATAAAATTTTCAAGACAATCAATTGAATATCAGATATTTGCAAAGTTAGTTCAAAAAAATTAAACTGAATAACACACTACAGTATCTTCGAAGGAGAACTAACCTTAATAAACATGAAGCGATCTAAAATTGAGCTTCTATTATAAAGTCAAAGGATATTTTGACTTGAATTTGACTTAGAAAAACGGATATGCTGAAAAGGTGGATGGCATGGATTTCCAAAACATGGAAAATATGTACAGATTCAAATGAAGAATTAATTTACTTCATGATGCTCCTGCTTAATACAAATCCAAAGGTGGCTAATATCCATCCAAGTGCTCTTTGAATTGCCTCCTAAAGTTAACTGATTGCTGATCTCTGTAGGGATGGGTGTTGAAACAAATCACCGAAATCTAAGAGGAATATTTGTAATTAATACTTAGAGAGAATATCAGTACTGAGGAATATTCAAGTCGAACGATTTAATGCTGAAATAATTAACCGTAGTTCTTTTAGGCGATACTCCTTCATATATATATATATATATACTGGGAATGTGACAGTTATAATCTTACTTACATCAATAATTTTTAACGATATGAGCGTAATATTACTGTTCTACAATATCTAATCATTTTAGAAATCAAATGGAAACAATCGAAATTTGGTCTAATTGGCGTAGTAGGGCTTATGCTCAGAAATATAATAATATACTGGGAACTGCGCACAAAGACCGTATAGACTTTGAAACAATACATCACAGAGTAGTAGCAGGCGCTCTATTGAGAACAGTAGCGACAGAAACATGAAAGAGGAGAGCTAGATCTACATCCAGAATCCAGGTGTCTGGTCGTCACATTAGTGTTATCCACTCCAGGCATTGGTTGTAAAATAAAATTCGTCATGGGAGTGGACGCATTTATTCAGAAGCAAATATGAATGCCCGTACGTTGAAAAAATTTTCACTTAAAAACCGTTTGTTAGATTTTATATTAAAATGATCTTGATTGGATGCTAATGAGAAATTATGTATCTACTTATGAATTTTGATTAATGTAGTAAATAAATGACGTGTATAGAGAATTTGCACGGTTTCATTTATTTTGTCTAGAACCTGTTAATTCTACTTTTGGACTAATAACAATTTGAGTTTGGAAAATTTAATTCACTTTAGTATGGTTGCGCATTTGGTGTGAAATAAATAAAGACTGTTCACTTCTTTTAAATGCTTAAAGCCACTTCAACTACTTAAATCAAACAATGCTCTTTTGACCACTGGGTTGAGAACTTCAAAAAGTAAACGCTTAAAATTCTACTAGCCAACTTTTAGAAAATTAAAGATTCTAATCGCATTCAAATTTCAAACAAATAAATTAATTAATTAATATTATTTCATTTGAATGAAATAATGAAGATGGAAGCTAAAACAGATATGTAAATTAAGAAATCAAAATACTTTCTCTTTTCTTGCCTTTAAATTTGCACTTGACCGTCGATTTTACATACCTTGAAAATTTGTAAAGTCCACAGTCAATCATAAAAATTTTTGTCGAGATTTAATTAATGTTTCAATTTTTATCTAATTAAATGAGATTGCCTTTAGAGACGGGGGCAGATTGGATAGATGTAACAGAAAAAATTCAATTTGCGAAATGAAACTTAGTCACAAATTAAAGATCTTACCTGTTTCACTTTATCCAGTTCTATAACAATGCACCATTCATTATTTCTGTTTATATAAATGAGTTTTAATTTGGCTATTAATTTTCTTCTCATAAATAACATTAAGATTGTTTAGAGGAGAGAGGAGAGGAGAGGGGAGGGAGAGGAAGACGAACTTTCCGAAATTTAGGAAAAAATGACCATCAGCAGATTTAATAATGCAATTCCAAAAGTTTTAGAAATTGCAAGCAAATGCTTATCATAAACAGAAATTTAACTAAAATATTTTTTGGTTTTTGTCAAATAAAAGTCTTATTAAATACAGAAGAATATCCCATTTATGAAAAATTGATGTATTCTTTTTTCAATTAATGATAATTATCAAAACTGATTAACTGTGCGGATGAACTTTAAAAAATAGTGTTATTTAATTATAATGTATACTTTTTGGCGATTTTGGAGAAAATTACAACTTACCGGAGGAGCTATAAGTCCAATACTCTAATTATTATCTTCCTCAGAATGATTTGGACATTATCTGAGGGCAACGATAAAAATAGGAGAAGAGCATTATTAAAAATATTAGATGATTATTTTTATAATTATAGTTCACCTTGAGCGAAATTTAGTGAGTTTTGCTGTATCTAGAATAACGTTGCAAGACTCATCTACCTCCTCATTCCTGCAAGTTCAATCAAATCAAACAGTCGGCAAACCCCAAATCACGCGAGCATGAACTCTACCGGAATCTCGGGGAGTCATACCCTGGAAATGAGCTTTGAAACACTTAGATATTTATGAGAAAGTGGACAAGACACTGATTTCAGAATTCAAATAAAGTAAAAATTTCGACTTTCCTGTTTCATTAAATCCTACAGTGTATTCAACTACTTCTTCAGGACTTGCTTTACATTTCTTGAGAAAGAAATAATAATTTAAATTTTAGGATCGGTGAAAACAGTTAAACAAAAATATTTTTCTAGAACCTCTATTTTATAATTTATTAATTTGCAATAGTATGTTGAATAGTTACTTTTTATTAATAGTTGCCGCGCTCTTCGATTTTGTGACGGTTATAAATTTGCAGTGAATGGATAGCTACATTTATTGTATAACTTGTCTGTTCTGTTGCGATTAAACCGCATTGCCATCTTAAATTTAAATCAATGGACATGGAGTGTCATACTTTTTTCAATTAACTATTCTTATTAATTGTTCAAATCTTTGTGATTTCCAATGCAAAACAAATAGACTGGAATTATATTGCATTGACAAAGGGCATATTCATAAATGTAGAAGTCTAGGGCTCGAAATCCATCAATACATTTTCGAACAAATTAACGATGTTGATAAAAAAGAGAGGCGTAAAGACATTCCTTTAACGCCCTTGAAAAATGTTAATTGCGGAAAGAGTTTTAAAGATGAGAGAAGGAAAATTGTCGATGTGCAACAATACTTCAAATTACTTGCTGGACTTAATCTACTAAGAAAATTGTAGCTTCAAAAATATTCAAAATTATCATATTTCATATATTTATCAAGTCTTACCTACTAAAATATTAATTTTTACTAAATTTGTTTATCATGGGAGTTATTTCGTTGTGATTAATGCCTGCTAGATAAAAAGGGAGTTTCATAACTTATATATATGTACATAAGAACATAATCTGTTTTGCATGATCGAATTTTGTCAATACATAAAGAATCGGAGATACATCCGTATAGAATCGTCAAACAACGTCCGAGCAATCCCATTTTGAATTATCTAAGATGTCAATCTAAGAAAATAAACCACACTTTTTTCCTATCATATGGCAATGCTGTCCTAGCTCTCGTTATCCGATATTACTTAATGTATTGAATCTGCTACAGACTAATGTTAGGTATCACTTGGCAACAGGAAACAAAAAGATCCCGATAACACCATCCACGGGCGATCCAGGTGTGTGCATAGATACCACCACAGTTGCCAATCATCACGAGAGTTATCGACGACCAGACATGATTAACTTCTCGTGAAGAATGTTTGTATCCAAACCTAATTTTGTCATAAATGTATTTTTGTGGGAGAGAGGGGAGGACTTTCACATCCATCTCTTAACTTCTCGATCGCATGAGTGATTTGACCTTATCCGTTGATATTGATTCAATTTCTAGAGTGATCACATCCATGACATACCATGACATCTCCATTACATTACATTCACTAATGGACGTCGAAATTCTTAAGATAAATAAGCTTTTATAGAGCCATAATCAAGTGATCTAAATAAAAAATAAATTATGTTATTTTCTAAATCGGCGACAAAATATTCCTTTTATATAAATTATTCCCATTCGGCTTCATGAAAATTTGTGGTGAGGACAATAATTTCAAAAGTTCTATTATTTGTAAAACATTCTAAAGCCACAATTTTCACGCTAGCCTCCCCAAATTCAATTTTAACTCAAATATTTATAGAAACAAAACCTAAAATTTCGTGTGAATTCGGCAATCTTGAGATATTTAAATGAGGACCTCTTCCTCGGTCCTTTAATAACTTTTATTCGTCTTCCATAATTAGACAGAAACACATATTAACATCACATTTTAGTGAATGGAAAATGAAGGCTAATCTGATTAGCCATAAATTGCGCTTTATTGTTTTCTTTTGCAAGTTTTTGTCACTTTTATACGAGAGGAGAAAAAAATGCATTAGCGACAAAGAAGAAAATACTTTTATATATTTTCGAGGAATCTTAATATATTCTCAAAACAAAAGTGGTTTAATTGAAAGAAAAATGAAAAATATATATTTATTAGAGTTGTTAAAATTATTCTATACGCGAATAAAATATATATTTACTCTAAATGATGTTATTTAAGACTTTTATTTGATTGATATATTCTTTAACGTAGATTTTATCTAACCAATGCAAAAGGAAAACAAATTATATGCCCAGTTTTTGAAAAGGTCAAAATTAACTTTATCCACTAGGAATTATACATCCATTTTCCATAGCATTGATGGGTTACTTCTGAAGTGCTACACCGTCTCTTTCAGATTCATACTTATCAATCTGGCTTATAGTGGCACTTTGAATCACTTCTTACTTGATGAAAAACTATGCTATTTCGAGGGAATATACATCAGTGATGGGTGAGGTTTGACATAGTGGATTTAGTAATATCTGGACAGTCTTTTGTCAGTCAGCTTTTAATCAAACTTAGGTTGATTTTTTTAATTACTGAACAAATGATAATTTCCTGACAAAATACGGAAGAACGGTCTAAATAGTAACCACTTTAAACAAAATGGTGAAAAAATAAATACCTGCTGGTGGAGTTATAGAACCGAATATTCGCTTCGCCATATTTAGATGCACTAAGTATCAATAGCCAATCGGATGCCTTATGTATATTCAGAATCTTTATCAAATACCATTGTAAAATTTTGAATGCATGGAAAAAAATGAAGGCTTGCTATGTAAAAATAGACTTACGGTATTCCTTCTGCTTAATTATTAATAATATTAACATTATCGTTCGAGTTATTTATTCAGGATTAGCTGATGATGTACTGTCTCGTCCATTATTATTTGCAATTGCAAATTAATCAAAGTCTCAGTTCAATTTGCATTTACTTTTTAAACTAAAATAAGTCACTCTGAATGCTTTGCCATTTTAGTTAGACAACACTTAGTACTCAAAAAAGTGATAGATTCCAAATATCAGAACATAATCGATTAATACTCATGCATGTAATTTGCATCAAGTTTTTTTAATATTTGACCTTATTAAATTGATAATTGCATAACTACATCATTGATATAAAAACAACCTCTCCTGCACTCCCCACCCCAACCTTCCATTTTGCTCCTCCTCCAATTTTTCTCTCATAATGTGGTCACGCGACTTAACTCGCGACATAATAAAGAGTACGTGTTCAGACCTTGAAGGATATAACCAATTAGAACGCAGATAAATGAAGTATGAAGTAAAAACGCCACTCAAATTCAAACATATAATGAAATCAACTCCATTTTTCTTTGATTTCTCTAATATAGTTTCATCCGCATCATCATCAGTTTTTACACAAAACTACTAGTTGAAACTCAAACCCTTGATTAACTTTTTCAACATTACTGAAAATTTTCGTCGTTTTAATAAAATGGATGTGATATCCGTCTGTTTTGGAAAACTACCTCTTCCTAAGTTAATAAATCAAAGATGTACCTAAACAGAAGTTCGAAATTGTTAGTTGACAATTTCTTGTTCTACTATACAGAGAGATTTGTAATCTACTGCATTGCAATCTACCGAGAAAGATAAAATAGAGCAAAATTATCTTCCTTGACAAGTAATTGTCGTTTTGCATATTTATTGTTTATTTACACCTAGGAAATATGGACGTGTGTTAAACGACTGGAACGATAATTATAGCATTTTACTTGAGCAAAACATTTGGAAAAGTAGATCCCAATAATGTTAAAAGTGTTAAAAATTACTTTGCCGTCATTCCAACACATATTTTGAGTTCTTAGTCACCCTCAGACCAATAAAACAGAAGAAAAGTGGGCAAAAGTTAAATTTAAAATTACATCCTTAGGTCGATGAACTCAAATTCTTTTCGTTTTGCCTAATATTCAATATTATATAATTTAGTAAGTAATAAAGAACTCTATGTTCATCCATTTTCAAATCATAAATTTTATGATTCCTTTTTCTATTTTGGTCAACTGAATAATTATGGCTTTACGAAAATAGAGAGATCTCGAGGGAGAATGATTGACAACCTGATTTGGTAAATTTGCTATGAATATCACAAAGATGAACTAGATCGAATGCATTTGGGCTGAATGTCAAAATTTAGATTTTAAAATGTTGGGATTTTACCCATTAAATAAAAAGTAGGCGACTGGATTCTCTAGATGATCTGAATTTATCTTCAACTTCTACTTAACACTACTAGCTTTTAGTATCCCAGTTTTGACGTTCTCTTATAATTAAATAATACTAGCAACTCTGGATTTACCAATAGTAATAATAATAATATCTAACCTTTTTCACCTTTAAAAGTCATTTTTAAACGAATTAGATATGCTTGTAAAAATTTATGGCAGAGTTCTATAATCATTACAGACTGCGTTATCTTAGAAGTGTTACTGCCGAGGAGACAGTTTAAGGACTTGTCTAAGTGACTGCAGAGAAAGTTTAGAAATTATATGGATTAGTTTAATCCGCGATAAGTTTAAATGTGACTGTCTATTGGAATAACTTAGTTTGGAGTTATTTACAATGTCAGGACCAAGAGCCGCTGAAAAGAAAGAGGAAGAAAAATTTATGGAAGCTAAAGTAGTTTCAAATAAATTTACGGCGTTTTAAAGTAATTTTCCTTTCTTTCAGATTCCCTTCCCCTTTATATAATGCGCGCTCACTTATATTTGAATTGACAAGCATGTGAATAAAGTGCCAAATTAATGAAAGCATTTAGCATAAAACGTGGTGCTTGCCGGTTCAATTAGTTGCAAATGGAACATTTCAACCCTCCGGAATATGATGTACCTCGTAAAACTCTGAAAGAAAATTTTAAATATAAAGTACACAAAGCCAATAGTGCACTCTAATTTCAGGAAGAAGAGAAGCACTTTAAACTGATCCAGGTAAACATATTTTGAATATTACATTTTTTAATTTCAATCCAGACTGCTATTTCTATTAATAAATCTGTTAATTGAATTTGATTGGATAGAATTGCTAAACTATTGACTTACGTTGGGAATATTATGTAGAATTATTACACAATATAAATCTGTCCAGTTTAAAGGACAGTAGAAATACAAAATGGAATTTTATTAAAGAAAAGCTGACTATTTTGCATTTATTTAAAACAAAAATGTAATAGATATTCAAAAAATAATACTTCTAATCCATGCAATTGGCATATAAAGTTTGATATGTCGAGAAACATTACCTTAAAGGAACTCCTGTGATTTCGTTAAACGCTCGAACTTACAAGAAATTGCAAATGAATCAGTGATTTGATCAACTATTTAAATAAAACAACTGATTAACAAGCAGGATCCGATTCATAAAAATTTGGCTTTAAAATGCTTGGATATCACAAGGGAAATTATAACCCTTATGAGAAAGGGGACAATTCAATACTTTCAGAATTTAAATAAGGCAAAAATTATGACATCTTGACTTCATTATTAATTTACATTCCGTTCCCTACTTAAGTGTTTTGCTATTTTGAGTGTTCAGGTGCTACCCCTTGGTTAAAACTTCTAAGAGGATTTTACATCTGCACTGAGTAAGAGAAAAAGGAGTTGTTGTTCCCAGTAGAGAGCTTTTGCCAAGGTTAAGTTAAGGATATTACTGTTAATTTACTTAAAATATGCCCAGTGTTCTTTGGATTATGGCTCAAAAGTTACATAGTAAGATCAGCCTTTCATCGCAATCTATCGGTTGATCAATCCTTTACTGGATAATACTTTTGCTCGACTATTTTCCGCTTTGCCGTGGGAAATGAACAATTGTTTAGTAAAGGTCAACAGGTAAAGAGAAAGGAAGTTTGTGTTGGAAGATTCATGCATATCAATTCTGTAGCATAATAAAATTGCGTAAGTACTAAGTATCATAGATTCTCTTCAAAATAACCGAACCTAGAAAATGCAGGCGCAATCAAACACCAGATAACCTCAGCACAATTTACGCGTCCAAAGCATTTGTGCACATGAGGAGGATTAGGCAATTAATCGCCTAAGTAAAGGCTAATCATTTCCTATTGTTGATAAATTTAACTTTTATTATTCCATATTTTTAAACGTTGGACTATAATCTCACCAGAACTGATTAGAATTGTGATTCATTACTTTATGCCATGGCGTTTGTTTGCTGCTCTTCCCAAAATCCGGATCTTGATTATTTAACCCAAAACTCGGACAGTTATTCGAATTTTCATCGCCTTTCGTGTTTTAGAGTAATTTAAGTGTGTTTTTTATTTTTGTCCAATCAAAAACAGCGCGTCAATGCAATTTGGCGGCGACAACAATCATCCTCTTCTATAGTCATAACTTTTCCTTCTTCAGACATCTAATCAGTCACTTGTACTAGTTTTATTTTTGCATGAAAGTGTCAAATATCATGACTAAGTATGTCTTTGTGCATGATGATACATATAAGCTCCAACTTCTTTTAACCGGCAAATTGGCACTGGTTTCTTTAATTTATAATAAATTTTTAACCTTTAACTCTATTTCAAATCTGACTGAACTCTAGTGAGCACTTCTACATTTTTTAGTCTTATCAAAGTTTAAAAACATGCAAATAAGTGAAAATGGTTTAATCAATTTGATCAACGAAGTCTTAATATTACGGACATGAACCCTCTCCCCTCCTTCAAGGAGTCTACAGATTAAATTGTGTAAAAGAAGCATTGAAGCATTTGAATAGTGAACTATATTCCTTTTCGGAAATACGTTAACTAAAGGTTTCTGGAATTTGAATAAAGTAAGACTCTTCATGTCTCGGTGTGATTATGCTCAATCCCCTTTTAATCCGTTTCTGGACCATTTTGTATTATTTTGAATAGTATAATGATGGAAACCAGAGTAATCAATGTCAATCAATATTTGATAATGGCCTTCTTCGTATCAACGCATTCAATGCTACGATGAAAACCCATATTTTATCTCGAAAACATTTTAAGCTTTTTAATGTATTACAAACGGCAACTTTTAATCAATTCCCACTACCAGAGTTTGTTCATTATTACTGATAAAAATTCTAATGCAAATATATTGATTTATATTGTGTACAACAATTTATGGCACAAATAATAATTAAAGCAGATAAAATACCTAAGGCGACACTATAATATTTTTGGTAAAAAGCATTTAACCAAGTAAAATCTGTGGATTTTCGAAACAAAATGGCAGGGATTACGTGATTACTAGTATTTCGTGACTGATCTTAGAAGTGATCTCAATTACTGTGCTGAATCAGTTTAAACTGATCGCCGAGTTGACAGCAGATGTGATAATATACTTCAACTGCCTGGAGTACTTTAGCAAGAAGGGGAAAAAACACCCGATTTGAAGGAACACTAGATTCGAAGTTTTGACCGTGGGTTTTTCAAGAGGAAGAAACAATAAATTTATTATCTTGGAAGTGAACTTTCAGAAAGTCGCAATAAAGAGTCAAATGAAAACTTGGTGAATTCAATTTTTTTTGCATTTTATTCTTGATTTTTGTTGAAAGTATGAAAATTGTGCCATGTCAGGGATGAACAGCACTGCATAAAATGTATCAATTGAGAATCTCTATAATTTTGACGTCTCCCTTAAATTTAGATGAGTATTTGAAAAAAATTTTCTTCCCTTAGATGGATTAATTAATATTATAAGAAGTGGCATCATAATACTGTCTGATAAGTTTTTTTATATGGCCATTGAAATAGCTCTACTTACAGTATAACGATGGTGAATTGTTTGGTTAATAAATGTTTACACCAACTCGCAACTGTGTAGCTCTTGAGATGTACGTGACGCCATCACCTAATTTTAAATCTACTCAGTTCTTTATGTGAATTTTCTGAAACTGGTTTGTGAAAAATGTCTCCCAAAAATAACTGCACCCTTTGTAGTTTTCCTGATATAACATTCAAAGTTAAGTTAAGTAGATCAGATTATTCACAAATATTTCAAAGCAAGATGGTCATAAGAATGAAAATATTCGCATTTCACTTTGATCTCCTCTGAGAAGTGAAATACTGAAATTGCCACTTTGACACAACTTTAATATACAAAAATATCTGAATTTGGATTTCCCAAAAGATGTTTTAATAGATTTTTGTTGCCCGAAAAATTGTGTAAAATGTATCCTTATTTCATTTTACTTAAAAAACGTAAAAGTTTAGACAATCGAAATTTTTTAAACCAATTTTCGTTTAGCATGAATTTTTCCTTATTTGCATAAATGATTCAACTGAAGTTCGTTGAAATCAAACAAGGGGCTAAAAGCTCATTCAGTACTCAAAGAGGAGTGAGTCTTCAGATGTACAAAGTCAGCCATATTTTTAAACCTAACCAAATAGAATACGTCTTGTAAACTACAATTGTGAGAAAATCTGTTAATTATTCCAGTAAATATTTATTATCAATATACAAATGGATTTTATCATGAATTATTTCACCTACAAAAATAGTTTTCAAAATTAAAAGAAATTGTCTTGGGTATTTTTTCGGATGTTTACAAAGAGTTTCCATGTGGGAAACCAGAAGAGCAATCTGTTCTTTTTAACCAGGTCTACGTAGTTATTTCATAAATTTAATTATGAAATTGTTTTTAACTAAAACAAGTTTTTGTAGGAGAATCAAAATAGCAGATATATCTTCTTTGATACCACAAAGTAAATTTTCAATTGAAATAAAAATAACTAAATAACTAAATTTTAATCTCTAAATTTTTCTTCTCTAAAGCAACGTAGAAGTATTTATTTAACAACTTCGCAGTAGTGCTGTGGCTAGCGTTATATGGGTTTTGAAATTAAAGCCACTTCGCACGTTTGTTAAAATTAATGTGCCCAACTTCTCGCCCACTCTCTCATTCGCCTCAGCCTCAGTTTTTGAATTGGTCCACATTTATTTATTTTAGGATTATTTTCTCACTATCTCTCTTTGTACTGCAGGATAAGCAGGTTAGATATTAACTAAAGTACCAGTATTTTTACTCAATTTTATCATAATAATAAGGGTACGCATTAGAAAGTTATTGTTTCCCTATTCAGATTGCTAAAAGTACCTATCTTGAATGAGCCAGAATCAGTGATCGATGGAAAGAATTTGACTAAAAACGAAACTGTTAAAAATTTGAAATTTTGCAAAAAAATTGATAGAGGCAAATCCCAATCAATTCCCTGGGATTATAATTCCCTAATTTTTGACGTTATAACGACAAAAATTATGTATTTTTCTCTTCTAAAACACCTCAAATTTCCAGTTGCCTTGTGCACACTTATAGAAAATAGGAAAATTTTGACGTCTAACGGGTTTATCATGTTTAAAAATTTAATTCTTTTGAAGTAGTTACAGGCAGTACTAAAGAAAAACGCTAATTTTAATTTTATTGCCTACCAGAAAATGAAAACTCCAACAAATTTCTCGATGGTTTTAATTGAATATTTTTTAAGAATAACTTTTAAAATCTATTAGTAAAATTCCTCACTTGCAAATTTAATTAATTTTTTTCTACCATTTATTGAAAAGACAAAATGATCATTATAGACATGCAGCAGAGTTTCGTATATGTAAGCTGTTTCAGTATGTCTACAAATTTTTTCAGTGATATTAATCAGTTTTACATAAGTAAAGCAGCTTTTGTGCTTCCTTTTGGAATTTTCAATGTTGAAACTCCAACTTAATTTGATAGAATCCCAGATGCTAAAGAAATTCGAATTTTTGCCACCGATTTTCCTGTTCGGTTACCATATTATCCCTCAGGCTTTTCGTTTACAATTTCAGCAAAGTTCACTAAAAGTTTTAATTCAAAACACTTATATGACATATATTTTAAATGCTAGTTGCTTAATATATTAAGCTTGACAAGGGAAAAATTTTATAATTTTTATTTAACTCGTTAAAGTGGTTAAGTAACTGAATGTTATTAAATAAAATTAAAATTTCTTTTTTCTTCCTTTTACTTCCATAATAATGCTGAAGTTGAAGAATAACACGGAAGAAATAATTTCATTCCCGTTAATTGTCCTTGATGATCTCCGACTAATTCGCTTTCTAAAACATTCTACATGAAATGCAATTTATGCGTACCTGAGGAATATTTCAATTACTGTGGGAGTATACATTAATACTTTTTCATTATCATTATGTGAGTGTTTTTAGAAAACGATAATTTTGTCGATAAATAAGCAGGTCTTTCATATTAACTACCATGTTATGAATAAATGAATAAATTAGGAAGAATGCTCACTGCAAGAGTAAGAAACATAAATCTAAGCAAAGGAGGAGGAGAGAGATAACCAAAAAATAGTCCAACATATGGTTGCCTTGGGAAATTCCGGAAAAAAACGAAGAATAAGGTGAATACAATAACTAACGATAAATTTGGCTTACTTACATGGGAATTATAAACGACACTTTTTATTACATTCTTTAATGAATGCATGATTGGTAATATTTAAAAATTCAGTTAAAGAATAACTGACATTAACAGAAGCCAGTTAAGGCAAATTCGTTCCGTTATTATTTGGCTAATGACTCATTGATATTGATTAATTGTGGTATAAATCAAAACTATAAGAGTATTATATTGAATAATTCAGTAGTCTTCTAATCATTTGGATGTCAAGCATTGTGATATTTTGCCACACTCTCTCATTAGTATGGTATCCCGATAAAGTTAGCTTGAGGACCGGCCACGAAATCAATGTGTCTTTGCCCTTACATGGTTTGTTTTTTGTAATTTATTTCATTATTAAAACTAGTCTGCCGCTGAGTAGACACCTCCTTCTGACTTCCCGCCTTCGCAAGTATTAGTCTTAAGTCATGCTCTATGGCGTCTATGGGACATAAAAAGCAGTAATACAACACTAAGTGCAACGTGGATAATTTAGGACGCTAATAAAAAGATGAATATTGATTGGTTTTAGAAATTACTCTGTTCATATTTCTTCCTTTTGAGGAAAATCTATTTAAATTCGCAATTTTCTGACTATCATGGCGAGCATCACTTAATAAGTGAATATGAACTCACTTGAGATCCTAGGGTCAAAATGTTGACATTAGAATATTTGGAGATAATAAAGTGACTTCATCCTTATTTGAAAATACGATTAATTCTGAATCCTGACTCCATGATTTTCTACCCGGTCTTTTCCTCGGATTCTCATCTTCCATATTTTAATGCTACCAACATTAAAAAACGTAAAAACATGTTAATTTGTCCTTTAATTTTCTTTCCTTGATCTAAGGGAAACTAAATTTCCTGTTTTTTTTTAAAAAAGCACTAATGACCATGCCGAATGGTCTATTTAAGCCATTCAAGCAAATTGACATTCTTAAAATGGGTCTTTTATCTCTTGAGAAAGACATATTTTTCATTGAATCTCGCAAAGACCATGACCTCTGTTATTTATATGTTAATATGCATTTGCAATCGTTTTCAGACAACCACGTTTATAACTCCCTGTTAAACTACTAACATTCATTTTAATACTACAACTTATTTTGGCAACAGTTAAACAAATGACCAAATTAAAGATATAACTGGTTTCGAAACAATAAAACATTTTTTATAATATACTTTCTACATATCACAAATAAATGCGAGACGTTTCATTTTATTCAATATTACTATTATCGTAGTGTTCGAATTATTTAAAATATGCCTTATAAACCTCTTGTAACACTCGATTCTCTCCGTTATATAATAAGTTAAACTGTTTATTAACAATAATTGTAAATTTACATAACTTAGAGTACTCCTTGGTTCATATTATAAGAGTTCATTTAATACAAAAGATTTTGACATATATTGATTTTTATTCAAAATTTCTAATGGCGACGAAAATGACATGAAAATATTAGAAATTTCTTCAAAAGTAGTCCAAAAAACCCAGCTAAAACGTTAAGCAACTATTCAAGCTGCTTTTATAATTCAAATCAACAAGCTACAAAAAATACAAAATATGAAGATATTGATAAAATTTTTGTTAATGAACCGGTGCGAACTTCCTCAGACGGATTAAAGTTTGACTTTTTAAAAGGATATGCTAAAAGAAAAGAGGTTATGGGATTAAAACTGCTAAGTTGATAAAAGCACGCTCAAGGTCTCATTTTAAGTTGAGTCTTAAATCGTGCAATATGACTCAGTGAGCATGAAAGCGTATGTTGCCTTCCTCAGCAGTAAGTGGATCATCACAGACATTCCTCAAGATTCAAACAAGATACGCCAAGCGACATCCGAAATATAATTTGGGCCTCATATTTGTCATTTTCTGATCTGGACGCGAAAAAAACGTTATCTTGCATATACACGCCCAATACTTAGTGATCAACCTCTATATTATACAATAAATAGATAAGACAGTAGATGTTTAGGAATTGAAACAGTTGGAAAAGAACATCTTAACAGAAATTTTTAAAAAAACCATTAAAACTAAGAAAATTTTCAAATTCGCCCTCTCTTGTTACCAATTATTGATGCTAACTTTCTCCAACAATCCAAAAAGAGTAAATTTTAAGTTAGATTTAATAAATGTTCTCCTCTGATTGAAAATGAGATTACTGATTGTTTGTAATCTAAAATATTAATATCCTGAAGCGATTTAAGTCCCATTATCATTTCGTTATATTCACTACTTTCACTAGTAAATAGAACAGAAGCAAAAACGCAAATGAAGGTCTTACAATTTTTAAAATTACTTCGACACAAAAGCACAACTGAAGGCGAAGTAAAACTCTGAATTATGAAATATTTGAGTCTTTGTTTTGAAACACATAACTCAATGTTTAAGATGTTTAACTAAAGTTTGATTTCTATACAAATGTATCGTATTCGAAAAAAACGCATTCAGTTTGAATTTGTTTATTATTGTATTACCAGACAGATAGTTTTAAGCACAAAATAAACAATGTTTTGTTTTTCAGTAACCACCAGACATTCGCAGTTTTCACTAATACCAAACAGTTATGGGATATTCTTCAATTTATTATAAATCGTAAATATAAAAATGAATACATATCTTACGTTTAAATATTAGATTGATATATAGTATTTCGTGAAATATTTCATATAATGAAAAGAAGTGGAGCTCACCTGAGCAGCAAAGGAGGAAGTGGGATGGTCCATAAAAAGCCACATTCGATATCGCCATTTCTTCCAACCTCGGGAAAATTTGACCAAATTTTTCATTGAATCAATATCCTCAAAGCAATCTCTGAAGAGCGTTTTCTTGGTCCGTTTTTCTTCATCATATCGCATGTACGCGGGCATGCAACAGGGATCAATTAGGGACTCGTCAATTCCCCAAAAGATCAACTCCTTCCGAACAAATGGTCCACAGATATTCGTGGGTAGATGCAGCTCACCGGTTCGATAATAATCCAATACGAACCGGAAAATTTCCGGATCTCGATCAAAGAAGTAGACTGGTTGGGGTGAGACGGAGTTTTTATCCTGTGGGCCACTTCCTGAATAAATCTGATTATTGTCCATCATTCGATTTGATTGACTTTCCGTTGGTGAGGTATTGTAGATCTGGTTCCTACAGACAGCTGCAGCTGAGATCAGTTCTTTATTTCCAAATAGGGAGGCTGCTACATTGTTTGGTAAAAGAGTTGCTCCTCCTACGGTGTATTCACCCATATACTGGCTGTCTGATGATAACTGAGATCGATAATCGTGTTTCTGTAAGGCTGCTCTAGCTGCCTCTTCCCCCTGTGTTGCTATCATATACAGACGGCTGTCTGGCAATCGATATAACGTAGCTCTCCGAGTTATAAACAAACGTCCACCGATGCAGAGGTTAACCACATCTCCCGGTGTACCCGGTCGTATATAGGCAGACGCGGATGAAATGTGGTTTTGCATTATCACTCTAAAAGATACCAAAAGTTTGAGTAGCGGCTGAAGAACGTACTTTTTTGAGCACGTAAAGGTAGAAAAATGGCCTTGGACTTTTGATAACATCTCAATAAAATTTTTAAGCCTCGTGTTACAGACACCTACGCACTTGGGTAAAATGTGACCAATATTCTGGGAACAGCCAATGCCGGTTGCCACCTAATTATGGGACTGTAATTCATGTATTTTGACTGTTTCAAAATAAATAACCCATAAATATACTAATTTATATGTTAAATTTTCAGATTACAATAATTTATTGCTAGCAAATAACAAGAGAGAATAGATTTTCTCCTGCAAAACACAGTATAACTTTGCTTTATTTTATTATTTGTTTTAATAATGCGAAACGCTACCTCATTTGCATTTAAAAAATGGTGAAAAATTGGGTTTTAGGATAAAATTCGTCAGTGCACTTGCAAATTTAAATAATCGGGAGATTGCTGTTGAAGACTGTGACTGGAAGGAGTCTTTCACTTATTTCAGCAGTATCACTTAATATCATGAGTACTACTTCATCTGGTTCATATATGTTCTTCGTCTGCGAAGTATTTTACAAAATATTTATAATTCTCTATTGTTAAACTGGAAAAATAAATTTCTGTTTATTCAGAATCAAGTTTACCAGAATCAACATTCAGCCTTCTCATTCCGAGTAACCACTCAAGAATAATTTAATGAAGTATAAATGTGTATTTTTTATGAATTAAAAGCAGTTTATTTATCAAAATTCGTTTTTCTTTTTCCCCTTCATTAAACCGTGACGACTTTTCAATAGTCGCCTTTTCTAATTGCTTCCAAACTAATCAAACCGGACCTGTTAAAATTAATCTTTTTTTAATTATTAATTAGTCCGTTCTGTAATATTACTTCTTTGGATAAACAAAACTATCCTAACCTAACTATGCCATTCATAATGGAATTTTAATTAAGTTATCAAACAGGAAATAAACTAAATGACTTTAAAATTCATTCATTGAAGCATGGTATGATGAAGGAGCATTAAATTAAGTCGATATTGATAAGAATTTGTTCCTAATAGACTGTTTCTTCTATGCTCCACCAATGAATAGAAAATGCATATTTTATGAAATCACAGCAGAGTATATGTATAAAATGGAATGATAATTATTGCTTTACTCAATTGCCATGCTATCAAAAAAACATGGGTCAACGCCCAAGGTAGTTGCGTATTTACCGTAAAGTCAATTTAATTTACTATCCGCTGCCTTTATTTTTCTCTTCCACTATTTACCCCTTCTAAATTTTATTTATTGAGAGAAGTCGGTTACGTAAAAATTGAAATGGAGCAACTTCGCGGTTAGATGAACTTGGGAGAGATGACCTAATTGAACAAAGGAATTATTCCACATTTCATTTCATTCTTGTTTCTTAGTATATTGATTTGTTTATTTACTGAATCTAATAAATAACATGTTTACTATCATTAATGGCTTAAAATATATTCACTTATCGTCTTAACATGAATTGGTTTTTTGCAGAAAACTTCTCAAAATATCCACTCTGTTTTAAAACAGTGCACCAGTATACAGTTTCTAATGCGTTACGCAAGTGAAGATCTTGAAAATCATAAATATAAGACTAACCTAGATACTAAAATAGGCATTTAGAAAAGACTCACAATTGAGCTTATATCCAGGTTTGATAGTTTTAGTATTCCATTGGAAAGAAAGATAATTCCATGCTCCACTTACTGGGAAAATAAGTTGGGAAATTTATTCCAAAATACCCTGATGTTGAGAGGCTCTCTGGATTGTGAAATGTCCTGTTTGAGGGGATCTGTTTCAATAACCACAGGCAAACGCGTGTGCTTCGGACGTACGAACGCTTTGTAGGGCACATGGCCGCACTCACTGACTTGTAACGCGGATTTTGGCTGGTCTATTGGAAATTTTTGATTGGTGGATGACACACCAATAGTGATAAAGTTTAAAAACGTTTCTCTTTTGCCTTTGCTGCAACGCTCACATGCAGGAGATGATTTTAAATGTGATTTTAAACGCAAATTGCACTTAAAATCAGCAGTAAATTCCTTTTAGTAATCTCAGCTTAACCATTCAGGCCTAAATTTTGTCATTCAAATCAATTAAAATCCTCAATATTAATATGGACTATTAAAATAATACCGTTCCTATGTTACTTGGTTTAGACAACATCGCCATAAATATTTGCATTTTTATTTTAGACAAAAGGCAAAGTTAATAATTAAAGTTAATTTTATTATGACACACATGATTTAAAAACTTTTAATTTTAAGTGCATGGAAAAATTTTTTAAATTTTTTTAGTTATTCGCAGATTTTTTCTTCATTTCTCATTTTTTATTAATTATTGCAGAAGAACTTTGAACGACTTTGCGTCCTAATTTTTATTTTAACTCGAAAAATGACAGTTATCCAACATCCACTTTCTCATATTTATTAATTGAATTGATCGGTTATAACTGTTAAGTAGTAGTTGTTAACAAGGAGACATCAAAATTGGACTGCTTCAACCAGGGACATAAAAATTCCTCCCCTTTAATTAGCTCTACTCCCTGAGTCACTAACGTAGCTATAAACGAAATCCCAAAATTTTCACTAAGATGAAAATTTTTCATGGTTGGATAATGTAGTCTTCAGTAACACACTAATTGCAATCAAATTAAATAATGTATCTACGCTGTTATTAAAATAGCAGATTTCGCGAAACGTTATAGTGTTATGAAGGAAGGATGAGCAAGGCTACTTAAATTTTACAATTTTTCAGTTGCCACTCAGACTCAAGAAAGGGAAAAGGAGAAGTTTTATAGTTCAAATGATTGTTTTTATTTCAAAAAATTAATTTACTTATATAGACCTGAATATCCGATAAATGATCAGTCAATCGATAACTGCAGCGATGGCTTCTTCATATCCAGTTTAGAACGTGGAAACTCAATAATCGATAATCCGGTGCATGAATGATGAAGCTTGTCTTTTTCAAATGCAGCCAAAATATTCGATTGGACATTCTAATATCTCTGCTTTTTTAGCTTGCTTCTCTCTACTGATCTACTCTACGTAGACGTTGTTGAAATGGTGAATTCGGTTGTTGACTCCATTAACCTTAACTGCTGCTATCTGAATTACAAATACCAATGTTACGAGTCAGTCCTTCTAAGTAGATCGGTCGGGAACATATGAGGCGAAAAAATCATTATCTATTTTTGCTAATTGCCTTCATGTAGACTCCTGTCGGCTAGGTAATTTTCCTTCTGATGACTCACGGTTGATTTCGGCTAAATCTGATAAGTTGCGTTTTGTGGAAGTTTGATTAATTTAAGTACATAAATAAGTGAAACGTGGTCAAATAAATTCCTAAGTCTGCTGCTAAATACACTTTAATTAGAAACCTATTTGATATTTAGTTATTGCTTAGTCAAGATAAATTGATGACATACACAGTAAGGCTTGAATAGGGTAACTAGTAGAATTCAAATTTGAATTTACGGAGTGGAGAGGAAAGGACACTTTGAAGATTTTAATCTTGACCCCAAAGATTCCTAAGTGGTTGAATTAAAAACTCTCAGAAGTAGAGAATTTCAAAGGCGCCATGATGAGAAGGTGAACTAGCTTTATGTTTGCACTCTTTTCTATTCTCTCACTAATGCATCTCACAAACCAGTCCAATTTTTTTCTGATTGTAGACAAAGTGAAAACCTGAAATCGGCCAAATTTAAAAATTATTCAGAAGTGCCATTCTCATCTTTAGAGTTAAGGAAGTGTTATTTTTAAATGAATTAAAATTGGAAAGGAAATATTTAATGAAGACATTCGTCTCTTTCATCACGAATTGTAACCTTATTTTCCTAATAGCGTCATATAATGCAATATAATTTTGTGAGTTAAGTTTATCGTGAAAGCTGTCCAGAGAGATTTAAATTATTGATTACTAACAGTATGCAACCAGATGCGCAGACTGACAACCTTCAGGACGCAAGACAAAATTCGGGTGGAGTGACCTCAGACGTATTCATGAGGGAGGCATCCCAATAGGGGTGTTCTTCGTCTAGAATTTAAGTCTGCCTGGGTACATCGCCCTCTTAAATCGACTTCTAACCAAACCTAAAATTGGTCCTTCTTAATTAAATCCTCATTGCTCTCTCAACTACATTTGCTTATTTCACAGCTCGTTTGAATTTGGCCCAATGTAATTGCAGTAATGCAAATATCCTAGCATATATTAGCACTTTGCATCATTATGCCAAATGCTACATATACCGGGAAGTAAGGAGATATTTCCTTATCCTACTGCTGATTACTATCCGTAAATTTTCCGGGATACCTATCGTGCTTTGTTATAGTTCCATTAAGGATCAACCAGGTGGATGATACGTGTACAGGTTATAGACCGACTAAATCTCATGACTGGTAAAAGATCTGATAACCATTTACTTTATGAACACTATTTGGATATCAGCTCCCAAAACCAATGTGCGTTAGCTAAAGTGCGGATACTGCAGTGATTGGCGGTCTCCATTACAAATTGTGATTCTTTTTTGAATTCTGTTAAACTTAAATGCAATATAAGTGATAAATAGGGCTTGTTTTATGCTGAAAGTTATTCTAAAATTAATAAAAACCCAAAATACCATTTTAAGAAGGAAAGGATGGTAATAATTATGGTTCCTAATCACAATCGAAGTGTAGCAGAATAACAGCATACGCTTTTGATTTATCTTTGTACTTTGAAATCAACAAATTTTGAGTTTTACAGAAATTAAACGGTATGATTGGGTATCAAATATCGGAATATCAACGTGAATGATCCTTAGAAATAGTGCTAACTTTCAAATTTTCCCGAAAATTGAGGTAATAAAGGTTGGCATCCACCAGTAAAATAAATTTTGGTAGTTTTATTAATATAAATAATTATTATCGTCCATGACAATACAAAAAAGCTTTTGCCAGTTTTAATCATAAAAATCACCAGAATAATGAAAACAGCAAAAAAGTCAACAAATGGTATGAACCGGGGAAGGGGGGAGGGGTTCAAGAAATGAGTTCTGATATGTTAACAACTCATTACTATTCCCATTTATATTGGGTGTAAGAAAATATAATGAATGGAGGTGGCATAACCGACCATTAAATTAAATTAGTAACAACTCGGTCTATCGGAGATATATTTTCACTCAATTGAAACTCCCACAAAAGTAGTTATTTTGAGCTGGAGTGGATGTTCCTAATTTGTTTCGAAAAATTCGTCCAAATTTTATAATAGTGGAAAATAAATAACTTACCGTTTATAAGATTATTGAGAAATGGAAAGTGTTATAATTGGATCCATGGCGACTGATCCGGAGTAGTGGGGGGTATATCCAAAACAAATTGTCCAATTCCGACCATCAAGACGAAGTGGTATGAAAGAGTTATCTGAACCTAAACATGATTTTAAATAAATTTACTCATTTGTGATAACACAAATTTTGTCCTATTATATTAGTTATTCTTTATACCCCTCTTTCATGAAAGTTATTAAAACAGTAGACGGCAATTTCACACTGAATAATATGCTCCTATTTGGAAATTCATATGACAGATTCACAAATACTAGAAAACTCAAAGAGGGAAAGTAAGAGATATAGCTTTGAATGATTTGACCGTACATCTCACCCGGGAGGTTGAATGAAAAATGAATAAGCGAACTTGTAAACCACTATTTTGCATGAAAAATTTTTACATTGTCCATTATGGCAATGAAACTAGATCGCACATTTCACCCAATTAAATAAATGCATGATAAATTTTGAATAAAGATTATTTCGGTTTTAGAAAGATCAGCTCTCTTACTAAGTTTCTGATAAATATATTTTACATTCATTCCACTTGATATTACTAAGGAATAGGAAATCATCCTACCAGTGTGCGTGTTAATTCCACTGTTTCTGAATTTAAAAACGTTAAATAGATAAGATGTATCATTTAAGATGAATAATTCATTCAGGAGTTTTAGGCTCAATTCAGCGTTAACTTATCCAATATGTGCATTTGAAGTGATCTGAAACTATGACCAAATCTGTAACCTTATCAATCTCTATTTAAAAATCCCTTGCTCTGAATCGGTACCTATCTGATCTCATCACTCCACTTGGAGGTCTTACCCTTTAGTCTACCTAGAAATCCTCCTGCGCCAATTTCTAACTCCATTTGTGGAGTTTTACCGATTTTCCCTTTCCTCCTTCTTGCTCTGTGGTAATGATCACGATAAGAGTGATAGGTAAGATTGAATATGCTCTCCAGACCTTAAAATCCTAAACTGCATCTTTCTACTACAGCTGAAATGCAGATGTTCCGCCTATCGGTACAATTTAGTCTTAATTCAATTCTTTATAATGCTGGAACAACTTATTTGTCCTAGTCTCAGATCAATGAAATAAGCTAAGTTACTTGCATATATAATAACATGTAGGTAGCTGGGAAACCAACGCAACTGTTTGATAGAAAGCACATAAATACATAATTTATTAATAAAATAGAAACCCACTTCTTTATCTCATCACATTATGTGCAAATAGAAAATTAGCCTGTTTTATCGATTTATGCTTTGGCAAACAAATCAACTGAGTTAAGCCTCTTAAACACTGGGAAGACCATTTCTTCTGCCATATTTCCACTTTTCTCGTTTAGCATTGTAAAAGCAATAAAATATAGCATCAGTTTTGACCAGACGCGCATTTTGCGCTCGTCGAAACCAAAACTTCACACACTCTCACCGCTTTGTGCTTTGCTCTCCCTTCAATTTGCTTTGCTCTGCCTACTTTTTTCTTAAGAAGGAATAGGCAGGAAAAACATGTATCACAAGTAGTGGTAGTACAGGAAATAATCAAAGATTTGGCTAGAGGGGTCAAAAAGCAATCAAGCGTAACATTTAAATACTGACTCTTATCCAGTTCATCTACCTCGCTTGAAATGCATCCGTGTTTCCCCCTTAATCACTACCTAGATCAATGATTCAGGACATCCAAACATCGTTTTCATATGAATTAAATTTTTATTTTAGAAATTCACATCAATGAGCGCTTAAGATTAAACAAAAATTGCAAGAAAATTTGGCCACCTTTTGCAACTTATTTGATATCGATTTTTACGTGTTTAAAACAAGGTATAATTTGTTATGCATGTATGTATGTATGTTAAATAATAATTTAATAAGATCAAAATTTGCACCGTACACTCGTGAACGACCAGATTTGCGTAGAGAATGAAAATTTTTTCGAAAGCATCCATAGTACTTCAATTCTATTTCTCTAATTATCACTTCGACGAATACCTCGTACTATTCACCTGATTAATCTTTGATTTATTTGAATTATACCATATAAAAAGCGCTAATGATAAGGACGTTACTGCCGTCATGACAATTTTAAGTCTTCCGAATGTCAATTTTACACAGATTTATAATAAATCCTATCTAAGCCACAATTCATCAGACTTGAATAGATACAATCGATAAAATAAATGCTTTTTGAAGAAAAATAATCAAATTTGCCAAAAATGGACCTTATAACCGGTTAAAGCGTTTAAATGGACAAGAGACGAAAATACATCATACATTATTGCTGTCCTGGCTTTGAAATGGAAATCATTTGAATTACGATACAATCTTCCAATGCGCATTTCAGTAAACATATTCATAATTAAGTGCTCATAATTCAGAATAAGCATAAGCTAGGGTAATCTATTTCTGAAAATTAGGCGGTGGTTAGACCTCCAACAGTCAATAAAAGAGCCTTTGTTAAGTTATTAGACCGTCTGGAAAGTACCGTACTTCTACTTTCATCCGACTGGTTTCAAGTGGAATGTTAGTCGAAGGATTATTTAGTAAGTAACAGGGTACATTACAGTTTAATACTGCGCTTTACTTTCAATATTCTGGGTTTTTTCACTAGGTCGCCACTGATAAAGCTATAAAGCTCTTGTCATAGAGCCATGATAAATAATTCCATTTTACTTTAGCTGTTTGTTAAGAGACAGGTAAGAGAAACTATCCTCCACTTAATGACAATAGGATATTTTGAACTGTAATCATTAGTTTTGAAGGTCATATTCCACTAAAATTCAATTCATAGAGCAGCATTGAGTTTAAAGTAATTGTATGAAACTAAACATCTAGCAGCAAAAAAAACATTAGAAGAACGGTTGCTTCACCAATTTCTTCTTTACAAGCTTAAAATAGCCAACAAGATTTTTAAGTTAACAGAGTTCTCCTGTGTTCGAGTGGCACTAATAGAGTATCAAATTACACTTTGCAAACTTAGTTTTATAAGAGTTTAACTTATATATCAGAATTAGAACTTTTATCATTGATTTGGTTTTATTTAACGATAAATTGTTTCGCTTATGTTGCTGGAAGTAAGTTTAATACTCCTCAAGTTTAGAGGAAAACGCAATTGCCTATATAACTGTCGCTTATGTCCAGCTCTGTAAATAAACTGATTATTACACTAATTTGTAGTACTGACTAGACTTTAATATCACAGTGAGAGATAGAGAATATCTTCACGATTCTTACGTAAGTGTGACGCATATTGTCTCCAGGACTTAGTGTAATTAGCCGTTTCAACTATGTATATGTAAACAAAATTCAAATAACGGCCATTCTTCCAGTTTCATTTGTTTTCCTGCTTACTGAGATCCGTTAAGTTAAAAATTATAGCTATCTCAGCTCTGTTTTGTTAAGGTCATGTAATCTGCTTGCTTTCATAACCATGGAATAAAAGCGAATTGAAATGGCATGACTAATCATAGTAATTAAGAAATCGATCAATAGGCATCAAATATCATGAAGAATCCAGTAATCCAATGACGAATGATTACATCTAAATTTTGGAACGTAAACTCCTCATTACTAAAATATCATCTTTCCTGAATTCAAAAATTAAATTAAGAGATTGTTTGGTACCTTGAATTTTCTCAGACAACTTTTCGGTCGCTTTAAAACGATGCCAAATTTCAATATTTTAACTTTCATATGGTTTATAAGAATAATTCAATTCAGATATCGATTTATTTATTATTTATTTATTTATTTGCCAAATTGAAAGGATGAGAATTCAATCATTGTAATGATGAAATGGTAACTGAGAAAAATGTCTGCATTTGACGTTTTATTGTGTTGTCAGTAATTATTCAATGCCCTAACAAAGAGGCGAATCTCGAAAGCTCATTTTAAAGCCCAGTCGGTATGGTGAGACATAAAAACGTGAGATAGAGTTTTCAATTCAGTAAAAAAGAGTTGATTGCCTAGATACCGTCCCATGTAAGAGATGTTGCGATGTAAAGTGAGAAACTCAGGTCGTTAGAGTTTGATCAAATGATTAACTCCATTTCAAACACGGATTCTTGAGAAAAATTGACTGCCCTCAGCCTTCGATTGTTTCTTGTCAGTTCCTCTAAGCAGCAATAAAAGAATAAATATCTTTCTCTATGTTATATGGTCGAGAAGTGTTTTCCCTTGGGTTTTCTTGTTCTGTTTTCTGTGTCTAATACGTTACACCTATCAAGGGATTTGATAGTTTCTTAGATAAGATAACTGAATGAAATAATTTTACGATCAAAAGAATGCTTTTTAATCATAGTCATGCAAAAATTGGAGATCAGTGTGAATGAATTAATCGAAAAGACACCAAATAAATGGTAATACTATATTGGGTAGCATAACCAAGGATTAATTTCATCTGGAAAACTGTAAATATATTTTCAAATATTTACGTAACGTTGTAACCTGTTTTCAGTTGTACCAATTTCCGATCTCTTTTCATATTTCTCTTTTTCTAAAAATTACGTTCTTGGATAAAATTTTATGGCGTCATGCCATATTAAGATAAACGCGGAAAAGTGCTTAAAGGCATGAAAGGTTCTTAAAAAAGGTAGTAAAGATGTTATTTAGATATATTTCATTTGCATTTTTAGGTTGAATCCAAATATAATTATCTAAAAGTGAAATAATGTAAATTATGGAGATTTTACGGGATAATTTAATCGCATGGCTGATTTAGGGGTAGTAGATATCAAAAATTAATAAGGTCATATGAGAAATCGTTTCATTATGGGGTACTTGCCATCCTCAATCCCCAATACACTGCTCTATATTTAGCTACTGGAGGAACGGTTTTATGGAACGGCTTGAACGTTTGAGCGAAATGCTTCTGTCAACACTAACCAACCTTCTATTCTTCCAAACCATTGGCTGTCAATTATCCACGTATCATGAAAATCATTAGTGCCTGATCAAAATCTTAGGCAAATTATTAATGTCGAATCCTGATGTCTTCATATGGTAAAGAGCTTAAAAATAGAGATTCATATTTGGAAGATTAGTATTTATAAATGAAGGAGTATTTTTTATTGCTTATCATATTTTTGAACTATACTTAATAGGATCATGTTCGGAATAACCAATTCAAACTTACATCTAATGAGTTAAGCACAAGTAAAACACCTCCATTAGGTTCAACTCAAAGGACAATTACGATAAAAAGTAACTGCAAGCCTGATCAAATCCTGTCCTCTCCATTTGAAAATATCAATATCAGTCATTCCTTCCACCAAATGAACGGTTCACCGCTTAACCCGAATGTGTTTCAAATGTTGCCAGATTTTATTTCGGACACTTCATGTAGCCTAAGGCTATCCTTCCCATTTTTGAACAATGCTTACCATTACAAATGCTCTTGAATACATCTGGAGACAATTTGGATGTAAGTGTTGGAGTTATAGTAACAACAAACGGCTGGCAGCTAACAACTAACATGGTAACGGCAGTTCCAGAGCGGAACATCATGAGCTGATTAGGCCAAGATGTATTGAACTAGCCACAATGAGGATGTAAGTGGGTAAAAAAGAGATGGAAACATAGCCGATCAGTGTATGACTAGCGTGTGTCGGCATGTGTGTGCGAGTGAAAGTACAATGGCAGCTTATATGAGTTACTTAGACAAGGGCGCACTTGAAGTATGAGTGCAGGAATACCTTCAAATGAAACGGGATAGTTATAGAAGATGAGAATCGATAAACTTGTCTAGGCATGACGGATAGGGATTTGAGTCAGAGGGTCATAAAAGTGTAAAATCGAAGTAGTTTCATAAAGGAATAATTATTGGAAAATGCATAGAGTTATCCTCTTAACTCTCGACATGGACACCCAATTGGGCATTTTTATCACATTTGTTATAGGATCATAGTTAGCTACTTTTGAAACCTCAAGCTCTCTGTCAATGCTTTTGACATTTGCAAAGGAGGAAACACTAAATCAGAACGTGAAATCAAACCAGGAAACAATTTTAACTGAAGTGAATCATCTATGCAGTTTCGGGGTTTTCGTCAAGAGCATGTAGTAACAGAAAATGTGCAAAACGGCGAGCTAAAAGGTCGACACAGTATTTATATGACTTAAGACATGAATAGTTTCGCAGAGCTGTGTATTTGGATGCGCAATCAAAAGCGGTGCATGACAAGTGCCAATGCCAAATATGCGGTGTAAAAATTGCAATAACCATCTAATTCACAACGCTTGAAGCTACGTCGATACGTGTGTCGCATTATTTAAAAGCTTACCGTCGTCAAGATCATTTAAAGTGTCATATGAACCCAAAATACTCAGGCTATGATACAAATAGGGATATGAAGGTTGACGTTAATGTAGTGGAATTTCTTACGTAAACAGGGACGTTGCAAAATATAGAGATCTCTCATACAGGAAGTTCTACTGCAATGACTGCAACAACTAATCACAGTTCCAAAGCAGTCGATTTTAATTCACAAGCAGGTAGTGATGTATCTAGTCCATTAATATCAGATCATAATCTTGAGAACATCCAAGTAGAATAATAATATATTGAGATAACAACAACTAATCAGAGTTTCATGTCAGAAAATTTAAATTCATAATCAGGAGATTTTGTAAGATTCGACGGTCCATAAATGCCCTTCTCTCTTAATACTTAGAACAAGCATGCTAAACACTTTGATGTCAAGACTTCAACAAACAATCAGAGTTCCGTTGTGAAAGATTTGATTCCTCAATCGGTTAAGTACATTATCATACCTATAGGAATCAAATAAGTTTTCCGCACCATTGATTTCTCTTTAATACTGAGGGCACAAGTAATAGTAGAGACCCTCGTCCTTCAGTGGTTGTTCCATGATATATTACTTCTTTTAACACATGCTGTGTTCGACCGAATGCATACGTTTACATGCAACTTTGCATTGCTATAATCGTCAGATATGGATTTACGCAAATTGTCTGTCTGACGCAAATAAAGAACCCAAAATCAGTCAGCTGCCCTTGATCTACCCCAATTTTGGTAAATATCACAATCGCATTTCCAATCACGCAGTGCTGAAGCTTGTTGCCCTCCCATCTAAATCAAAATTGCTTTCCTTTCCCTCTTGTTTCCTTTCATTTATCCGTCATGTTCGAACTTAAGTCCTGGCCTTGTCATTTGCAGTTTCCCATTGTATCCTTTTGGCATTCAGAAATATTATTTTCAAATAAAATAATAGTAGTGTAATCAGGTTATCTATCGTTCATTTTAATTTCATTCATATTTTTATGACCCGTTTAGTTGTAAATAATTTCCTGACTCTTCTTAACTCTTTGTATCTTTCGGAAGCGCATTTTTGAGCTTTGGTTAAATTTTTGAGACTGAAATCTAACGGCGTTTTTGCTAGAAGCTAAGAAATAGGCTTAGAAAGAAAAAGCGATTATTAGAGGCAAATTGTACGAACGATGTATCTTAACGGGTAGTAGTAAAATCAAATTATAAGAGGTCCCTGGGAGCATACAGCTATTGTAATAGTTCAGTCAAATCAAAATAGAGACAGAGATTCAAGTAACTTTTTTTAAAATTTCTCCAATAAGAAACAAGTAATTAAACAACTAAGTTTCTGATGAATATCCGTATTTATGGTAATGCTTATTATACCTTTTTACATGGTACTAAATTGTGTAGCATGATCAGTAATACAATATTCAGACAACGATTCATTTCCAGCAGCCTCAAGTACTGGTCGCAATAACTATGCATGTGTAGGAAGAGTAGTCTGCATGAATATTTATCATGGAATATATTATAGATAAAAGGCAAGTTAGAACTAATGCGCAATAAGGTTGATAGGAGTAGGGAAAGTAAAACAGTAGACCATGAAATATTGTAGAGGGTGAGAGGCCGCAATAATTTTGCTGCAATGGCTACGTCTGCCTATTGCAGCATGGGATTTTGTTTCAGTTTCTAGTTTCTCATTAGTTAACTGTACGCCTTTGTCGATGTGTGCGTTGGTAAGTGCTTTCCTGCAGGTTGGGATGGTTGCCAGTTTATTCCAGGCCCCATGCTTTAGCACTAAGATCACAGCGACTTGCACTTTGATAGGTCACGCCAATAATCATGGGAAGAAGATGAGGAAAATTTTAAAAACTTATAATTCTTTCATGTTGTTATATGCTTTTTATTAAGCACTCTGGTTAACGGTATTTTTGGCTACTTCATCAGGGAAAATTTCATGAATTTTGTACTTTATACATCAACTGACGACCTATTGTGTCACGATTTGCAAAGCACAATTTCATGAACATTAACTCTTAATCCCATGACATGAAATTTTACAAACGAAATAAATATTCATGACCCCTGTTTTCTGTCACACGACAGTTTTCTGGATGACTAATAACAGACGTCGAACAGTCGACATTACACTTGGATTATTATATGGATTACACTTGTCATGGTAGAAAAAGGGAAATGTTTGTAGCAAAATCGGTATCTTAGTCAATTTCCATAATTTTTCGTATTTGAAACTTTTGCTCACTGATCTGCCCGTCTTTTATCTTCCGGTTGGGAAATAATCGTTTAAGGTGTAGTGAACTTTGTTAATTCATTCCACATTCGATGCTGAGGGGAATCCAGTCATATCGAGTCGCTGTGTCTTGACCGAAGTGCATCATGTAGCCAAGCACTAAAATTTCATGACAAAAACCTGGATTTTCTGATTGAGATGTTGTTGTCAAGATTAGCCTACATCTTATCGTTTCCTTTTTTTTCGATATCTCCTAAGTCTAGCATGAAGGCATAATGGTATAAATGCAATACTCTATCTGAGACCTCTAATCCACATAGTCAGTTGTTATTTGGAATATAAAGACTAATGAATTTAGCGTTATGACAATCTATCAGCTCGACTTCGTGATGCCCAAAATCAACTGGTACATACTTTAAAATGGTTTTATCATTATTATTTTGCCCACAGTAAGACGAAATATTGACAATTTTTAATGGTGACTTGCAATTGAAAGCGAATAACAGATACCAAAAAGATATAGGGAGCAACGTCAATTTAGCAAAGAGTTTTACTTCATTTGAGTTTTGGACTCTGGTTGTACAATATTTACAAAATGGACAGTCCATGTTTCAAAACTCAAATTTCTCGATCCGTCTTCTAGATTGTAGCAAATGCATATTAATGATTTTCAGTGCTAATTAACTAGTAGTATGCAAATCTTCTGACATCTTAAAACGGTATGCCTACACTATCAATGTCACAATGATATACTTGATGCTTTTACCGTAAATAAACTAAAATTCAATTAAAAGCACTAAGAACAATTGACAGCACTGACATCCAAACACGATGTCTGTATTTTTATTGGCAATGGTGATTCAAATTAATGCGTTGACAAATCGGTGTGACCTGAAATCCAATTTATATACATCGCTTATATTCACCAGCGAAATTGTTCAAAAATTTAACGATTTACTCAGCTTACAGCGGAATTTCCTGCATTGTAACAACTGTAAATACGCAGAGGCTTAAATAGATTTATTTCAAAATTTTAATAAATTATTATTTTTCTGGTAGAAATTAGCCTCAACCAATTTTTGGTGATCAAACGGAACCAAATGAGTCAAAATATAAAGATTAAGCTGTTTCTCATTTGAAAAAAAACTTTTGATAATAACATCTCTAAGGAGATACAGGCCACTTTATATATATATATATATTATCAATGCAAGATTTTTAATTCTTTACTGTATGTGCAATAATAACATATGAAATGAATAGTGATTTAAATTACTAAATTCTGACACTCCTTATCAGCATTGACTAAGACACTGTCGAGAGACCTAGTCACTTTATGCAGCAAACATGTAATAATTTGAGGGGTTAATCTAGGTTTAACCTAACATGTGTGACGAGTTAGGTTTCGTAAACATTTGGAAATAATGGCATGTCTGGATTATTTAACCTCAGGAAATATATATATATATCGTTTGGACAGAAAGTTCAAATGCATGTTCAAGTCATACTCCATAATAGGTCAAATCATGAAATCTAGACTCCACCAATCGTGGATGAAGTAAATTCAGGAATTTCAAATAAGTATATTTTAAGTGTCTTATTTTACCGGATTCACGTCTCTATTCGTAGTCTTGCGTATATATAAAAGTTAGAATATCGTTACTATCACCTGCATTTAAACAGAGTGTGTGCAAAATTGAGAATCTATTTGAACACAAACCACTGATAGTGTATGTGGGTGTGCTAATATATATATATATATAATTAGGGAGGGGAGTTGTATCACCAATTTGGCCAATTTGTATCTTTAATACAATTTTTGACTATCAGTTGGGCCGTATAAGTTAACTTTCTAAAACTATTAACTGGCTGAGACCTTGTGTTGGAGAGCCCCTTGATTGTATACCGAAGATTCATTTAGAGATACATATCTACGTAACTAATCTCACTCGATAGTCTTACATGATTATGAAGTCGAAGATTAATTTGACTCTTAAAAAATTTCCTAGGCTTTCTTTGATAAAAAATTCATTAAAACATTGCTATTAAACATTGGAGAAAAAATTGAATAATTATAAAACAGATATTTTAAAATTGTGTACATTGAAGTTTCCCTCAGTTAATTTGCTGCGGTTTACATTGAAGAAATCGGAATTCCCTTTCATTTATGAATTGTGTATCTAAATAATGACAGCCTGTTAATATATGTAAAAGACGTATTCAACAATCGTTTAACTTTCAGATGCATCGGGACTGGTAGTTAACAATTGAAGGATGGGATTTAAACATTCCAGACTTTGCGGTTCTCAGCTTAATTATATGGAAAAGTCAGTTAGCATTAGGAAACGCTAATTATATACCGCAATAACGTAATGGCATTTGCAAACATCATAAAAATTTTACTTTCCAGAATTCCGTTTTCTCAAAAGAGTTTGTTATGCTATTGAAACACAGCCAGATATATAGTAAAACGGCTAATTTCAATGTAACCGAGCATCCAAATAATACATTAGGATGGAGAATCCTGCAGTATTTATGATATTTGTCGATTGATTGATCTCAAAACAGAATTTTTACAATTTTCATTTATAGGCAAGATTCTATATACGAAAACGAGTTTAGTAAAGAGAAGTAGTCCGATGAAATTAAGAAAACCTCATGATATCAAAGGAGCCTTATTTCATATGAATTCTGGATTCATCAGACTGACTTATGCCTCTACCAATCCGAAAATTAATGTTTGCAGTCTTCGAGGATGATTAAGAAATGTGACATATATCAAGTCATCATCATAATTTACCAATAAAATAATCCTAGTTACTTGCTTTTTTTAAACAACTTCAACCTCAATCACCACCTTGTATTTCCAATAATTTTGGGTTTGAAATCGATTTATTTTGGCAGATATTTTACAGTATATTTATAATTCTTTTACTGCGGTGATACTATAAATGGCCAAGTGACACAGTGGACAAAGTGCACCTCTGTCAGGTCAGAGATCACAGATTTGATGCTCACCATTGCACACCCCGTGAACGGAATGGCCAGCTGCACTGGTTAATTCTGAGCAAAAAGTTAGATGGCAAGGCTTCTCATCAAAGCTGCTCCAGGGTACCATCCCTCTACCCCAGTTAGATATAGTTAATACAATTCATATTAGGTTTAGGATATTAAATAAAAATTTACCTAAATTTACAAATGAATCGAAGACGCATAAAATTTATGTTATTTAAACATAATTAATTTTCAAATAAAAGCAATTTATCGGCAAGCTGTAATAAATTTTATTACAAATGCTAATTAGTTCTTTCCCTTTAAAGGTCGCTTCATAAAGTTGCTTTACCTTCACGCACATGGATAGTTGCTGACCTCTACACGAAAAAATAAATTTGTTTTATTCTCAATAAATAATATGTTAATTAAATTAAAAACTTTTCCTTTTAGCATCGAAGATTATTGGAAAGTTACATAAGTCTAAAGAACATGATAGAACATATCCTGTCTTGAATCGCCATCAGCTTAAGAAATGAAAAATTAGACGAGACAGGCCACATGGGATTTTTCGACTCTTTTTCCCCACAGTTTTTTTCTTGTTCGATGAAAAAATAATTATAACTGAATCATTAAAATGAAATTTCTTCAATCTAATTATTCCAAGTTTATAATAAGTTCTACGGCTGTTCCAGCTGTTAGGAAGAGTTGAACAGAGGCATTCTGCAGTCATCTGAGGAGAGATTCTTATTATAGCACTATTTAATGCTAAATACAGTCAGTCAGTAGGTCTCGAATTTCGCAAACATTAATATAACTGCAACGCCACCACCAAATACCTAGGCTGTGAAATAAAAATTGTGAATCTGTAATCACCATTTAAGAATATGTAGATGCAAATTAATCTTAGAAGAAACTATAAGGGTAAATAGTTTTGAAATTTAACTGCTGGTCAGTTCATCGTCACTTGAAATCAGAATGTCAGTTTTCATATTAGCAAAAATGAGAAACGAAATGATAGATATCAAACAGATACGGAGAGCAACATCAAGTTAAAAAATAGTCTTACTGCATTTGAGTTTTGGACTCTGGCAGTCCATGTTCCAAAACTCAAGATTCGTCTAATAGATTATTAACGATTTTCAGTGCCTGTCAACTAATAATCATGAAGGTTTGTTTTACGCCACTTCATTTCGTTTTTGCTTCAAACAGTTGGAAATGACAAGGTTTTATTACAGGCAGTTCATCAGCTTGAGATTTTAATATATCTCATCGGTTTACATATTTTCACTCATACGTTCTTCCAAAACTGTGCGCAGTACTCTCAGTTGTTAAATGATACATTTTAATGATTCTTTTACCTATAGTAAAAATTAGATAATTAGTAATTTGGTTTGTTATCTGTTTATTAAATGCAAAAATGAGGACTAATGTGGACCGTAGTCCATAGGTAGGCAGTAAATTCATGTTCAGTGGGAATCATAAACGATGTATACTTCAAAACAAATCAAAATTCACTGATCATATCATAGCCTTCCCTAATCAGCTCTTCAAGAACATCAGTTAATGTGACTGCCGAAATCCGCAGATGGTGACTTATTCTATATTGGAAATTATATGAATAAATTATTATTACATGCATCAGAGGACACCTTAGGCACTTTAAAAAAACAGAAAAAGCTGTTAGCGGTTGGAGCTCATAATTACAAAACAAATAGACAATATCAACCTGGGTTTTATTCTATATTTCCTCCTTTCGACTTCTATCACCGACTCAAGTCGATTCCAAAAGCTACTGCAAGCTTCCATCAGGTAGTCTTTATTCATGTCCTCCATTACTCGGCCTATTGTTTCTATCAATGAGGAGGATTTAGTACTATGGCATGCTTACTAACTTCCCTTTCAACCACACCCCACCCCACCCCACCCCACTCCACACCTCATAATGCAAGGGATTAAGGCATGGTGAGTAGTCATAGGTTTGGTGTGATATGATGATGAAAATTCTTGGTCATCCAATCCTGGGTTTTGAGAGCTATATGGAATGGAACCGAATCTTCTTGGAAAATATTGGGTCTTCCTCCATTGGCTACACTGTCTATCTAAGACGGCTTATCAATGGTTTGAAGAGTCTCGACTCGACTCGACATAGGCATCTGCATCTGCATCTGCATCTGCATTGACTCTAAGGTCCTGTGGAAAAATGGGGAAGTTATGATTTGCTCTTCACTCCTAACAACACCGAAATCAATCACTGTTGGTGGAAACTTCGTGTGCATAACAGTTGAGACTTCAGTAGAGTACACCCACGAATAGCCACCCATCATTTCTTTGATTGACTGTTTCATCCCGGTGGAAGCTGAATTCATTGAAGAAAGACCAAAGACACTTTTGTTCTTCTGAGTGATTTCAATTTGTTTGAGTGATTTTGCATGCATTGAACAATTCTCTTGAGTCCTGTCCAGTCCAGTCAACATAAACTGACCACCTCGCCTAAGAACGTGTGAGATTTGTACCCAAGGTTGTGATGAATAACATTCCTCATATATTGTCGTTACTTCAGACACCTGAAGATGTTTGGCTAGATGTCGACCATTAACTTCCCAAGGTTTTTATCCATCCTGCGATACCGTGCACTCTTCTCACAAACTCAGGTGTTCTGAGTGAGTGAGTCAACAGGGCGTTAACAAAGCTGCTTTCTCTTGCTCGTGGTGCCCAATTCATCTCCATTGTTTTCATTCAGTAGCTCCTTTCTTACTTTGCAAATGAGAGATGTGGCGACTTTTACAAATCTTGTAATTTCTAAATTCCTACGTTTTGCTTTTACTGACAGTATTACAGTGTGTCTTTTCATTTCATTAGTTATAATAGTATCTGGCATGAGGTCTTCTGAAATAAGAAATGCAGGTATAAATATCGAGTTAGTTTACATTACAAAAATGCAAGTATCCCTAGTTACCTTAAGCATTCTCTGCATATATATTTTGTTAAGCACTATAATAACATATATGGGGGACGTAAGGTGACGCATATATTTTATATCACTTTAACAAAGATTTGTGTTTATAAGTTGATTGCACTAAACTGTTTGAATTTCCTTTCAAAAAATTAAGCCCTACCCTTATAAATGTAAACTTTAATGCATAATAATTATATTTATTATCTGGATTTTGAATTTAAAAATAAGGAGACAGATCTTTTCACTCCAATGTATTTGTTTATGTGAAAAGAGCGTGAGATCATTAAATAAAGTGGTTAAGCATTTCAATAACAAGAAATCATAATTATTAAAACATTAAGAATACATTCAATTCTGTTTATCTCAAGGATTATTTATATTCTTGTAGTCTTGTGAAAAGTGCCAACAATATGTAAATGCTCTGATTTATGTCCGCATATGATTATCAATAATATTCATGGTAACCCGTAAAGACCCCAATTTGTGCCTTAAACACAAGGTGATATGAAATTAATAATAGTAGGCTTTAATAAATCCGCCGTTAAAAATTACTGCAAGATTCGCATACCTGCCCTTGGATGCAAGTATGTGGGCTGGTACATATAATCGAAGTGACAAACCAACTATGCAATTAACTTTATTGGCCCACAAGCTCTGGACATCCTGGACATAATCACACCTATGAGCCTGGGAATCAATTCATTAAATATGAACCTCAGGACATTACACGATTAGTCACAATTCCAATGAGAAAACACAGGGTTTTCAGAATTTAATGAAAATTATAACCTTGATGTCCTGATTCCATCACATTCTCTCCCGTTTCTTGGCTCACTAAAGTATTTTGCTATCCCTCTTATTCAAATGCTTCCCTATTATTAAAGTTCTATGCAGTGCCATAAGGAAATACTAACAGTAATGTTAATAAATAAAAACATATAAGCTGCTAAATATCCTGTAAATTTATTTGGCCTTCTTAGCTATTGGGAGAAAAAATCAACTGATGCAGCAAGACTGGTCATCACGATTAAAGAATCCGTCAAAAAAGTACTGGATATGGTCGACGAACACCTGCTGCAATCCAGGGGACGCTTCATGAAATTAGAAATTCGGAACGCTAACTACCTAGTTAGTAAATATCGTATAACCGAATCCAAAATTCCGATGAGGAAAAAATCTTTGATACCATGACGTACTCCGCATCCTTTTAATCCCCTCTCCTTATTATTTTTTCCACATTCCGTTAATCGATTTCTCCAGCTTCCCACTATTTAAAGTTGTCAGTTTTTCGTATTCCTGCATGGCTATAATAATAAACAAAACAAGGTAGCAGTATCAAGTATACCACAATGCCTCAAAGCCAATAAAAACCAGCGTTTAAATCTAATTATTACTTTAGATGGCAAAGCTATTAATGTTATCTGTTGGAGAGAATTCCACAAAGTCAAATTATTCAGATGTGTAGACATTCACTTAAAGGCTCCTTTGGATTTTAGAATGATATCATATGAATTACGCTTGGAATGTTTCAAGATGAATAAATTGATTGAGGGTAGTGGAATCATCAATACTCCGGATCAGACAGAAGAACGATGAAGTATTTTAATATTATTTTTCATTCTAGATATATCTATATCTTTTTAATAGAGACGGCAATTAAGTGACTTTACAGTTAAAGACGATAGACATGTGTCAAAAAAGGTGGCAGAGTATCAAAAACTTTTCCACATTTATGACATGGAAGAACTTCGCAAACCTCTTTATCATCTTCAATATGTTCACAGACTTACATCTCCCAAGTTCTATCCATTGATCTATCCGTGTACATTGCTGCAGTGTTCTTTAATAAAGACCTTCATTCAGTTTATATGTTCTCCTTTTATTACAAGGTCACTGGAGTAGAATTGGAAATACGCGATTAAGAAAGAATCAATAAATGGGAAGCTTCGTTAACAGGAACCAAAAATCTAATTTCAAACTAGGCTCCTACTTATGAGATGTTCTTGGATATCACCATCAAATGCTCTATTCGTAACTGAAGATTTAGAAAGCATTTGAAAAATCCTAAAGTCAAACTTTCTTCTTTTGTTGAGCCATAGTGAAAGTTATGTGTACCTGTCTGATTTATATTTCGTTGCAACAGCTGATTCTCTTAAATTAAAAATAGTCAATAATAAAATTTTCATTAGTTGATCAAGTCAATCATTTATTTTGTGTGAATTCCTTTAGACAGCATGCCGGCCTTTTGACTGTTTTTGATAACTTTTCGTCAATATGAATATATATATATATACTTAGAAATTATCTTACGCTTGACCCGGCTTCGGCATTCCAGTTTCTACCGCATATCTCTCCAACCCCTATCCTCCAATTCCTGTAGTCAGATGCTTCATTTGATCCTCTTCCATCTACAGCTGCTCTTAACTTTGTCTTCAAACTATTATCCTAATTAAATTACCATCATACTTCTTGCTCTTTGCAGTTTTATGGCTTTGATGATTCTAAACATTTGGCCCTCAACGGTCTTATGAATAATAAACTAGAAAAAGAGCGAGACTCAAATTGGAGGAGTTTGATAGTAGACGCCTTCAGTGTAAAACGGACCAATTAAGTATATATATACATATAGAAGAAGTTTTGTTATTGTTAATTTTGCATAGTCAATAATAGCTGATCAATGGAATAAATCATATTTGTTTAAATTATTGAATGGGCTTAAAGAGTGAACGGAAGTTCTTCCGCTCTATTCTATGGGTACACGCCCTTTCACAAGAAGTAACTTTTCCATCACAAATATTACATTATTCAAAATTTTGCGGCTGTACTGCATCATATTAACTAAATATTAGACTTGTTTTACATGGTATAATTTTTCACAGTAACTTTCCACTGACCAATTAATTGTTGCTCAACTTTTAACAGAAATTAAATTTGACATATGTGAATTTAATTTCTGAATAATTAAATACTTTAGCGAATTAAACATTTACAATAAAAAATCTAGCTAAAATACGCCAATTAGTATTCTGTACTGATGTTCTAATATATGCGAATTTAATTTTACACCACGTAGTTAACAATAGCATCAAAAAGTTCACTGAAATTGATCTGCAGTACCTGCGTAACCTCACTCAAGTGTCTGATCGCTCTTTCTTTGGGTTGCACACCTTCCAACTCATATCTCGGCCCTGTTTGTCAATCGCTCACAAATGGCAAAAGAAGCGAAATCATATCTTTGATTCTCACAACCCGAATTACTCTCGCACAGTACTAACGCCTTTTATCACCTCTTCCAATTGTTCTTTCTACTCGCTCTTCCTTTCTCCTCTCTCTCTGCTTCTTTTGTCAAATATATAAGTTGTCCTACTTGACTATTGGTATTCTCACTCGACGGAGGCTGCTTTATCCTGTTAGACTTAAGAAGTCAATAGTTTTTCAAAAGGGCACTGTTAAATCCAATTTGTCCTGACTCATAACGTAGTTTTATCAATGGGATTAGAGGTACTTTAAATTCAAACCATTCGAACAGAAGGATGTGTAATATCCACAAAGGGTCTTTGTAAGTGAAAGGTGAAATTTTAGTTTTTGAAATCAAAGACTTGTACAAAACTGAAGTTGCGATGGGAAGATCTTTGTCTTTAAACGCCAATACTTGAGGGTATCCGACAGCACTCTATTCGGTCGAGGAATAGCTCAAGCTTGAAGTCTGCGGAAATTTAAACAAAGTTCAGCCTGTAATTGTCTTCTTGTAATCCTCCCCATTATCTATTCGATTTAAACAAAGCAATATATTTAATTTGAACAATTTATATCTTTATACCATAAATCATTGCTTTTATCATTTCCAATTTCAATTTTCCTTGGAAATTTATTTATTAACAAATTTTAAAACATCGCCAAAATTAAATTAAGTCGAACTTATTTCCCAACTTTATTTATTTCGCTCGCTAATGTTATGATTATGTTCTAAAAATAAAACAATTTAATTATTCATCAGTTAAGACACAGAAGGTAAATAGACAGGGTCTATTGGGAGAGCGATAAAGTACTGCACTTGGAATTACTTAAAATACGCGTATTGATTTAACATTTAAAACATATTCCGACGTCAGCAGAGGGCTTACCAAATGGGACTGAGAAAACTTACTAGGCTCTTGCTCTTATAAACTTTATGAATTCCACTGATACAAGATTATAAGAGAACAGGAATTGTAGTAACCCATATTTATTAAGAGATGAAAGAGAAAAGGGCCGGCCTACTAATTAGAGATCCAAAATTTTATCTAAGGAATAAAGTAAAAACCAGTATCAAAGGAGGTGGTAGTGAGAGGAGGAAAATCAATGATAGGGTCAGGGCATGCTTAGAATGGAAAGAAGTAGGTAGAAAATTGGGTCAAACTAATGAGCAACCTTGCGTTAGTGCTCTAGGTAGTCATTATTATTATTACTCTCATGAAATACAAGGGAATTTCCTATTTTTAATAGTGGGAAATTGGTTAATAGTAAGTCAGATAAATGACAAATGGGAGGGGACCGAATAGAAGTTGAGAGTAAAGACAAGTTAAAAAACGTTATAATTCAAATGAGTTTTGAAATTGCATTGTATAATATTTACCATTTCACGTTTCAAAATTCAAATTTGGATTACTGAATGAATTCTTTTCCACGATATCCAATGGCTATTAATTCGATGAAATACAGAATGACCATATGTAATAGTAGCCTACGAGATTTTAACGCAGAAAATCTGAGGCAGTTAATGTTTTCGCCTATAAGAAACTTCATAACTAACAAATTTTAGTCAAATTTTCTGTTCTGAACCATAAATCACTTCTCCATCATCATATGAGGTAGTACGCGAATGTTTGAATTTTGCTGATGACTAAGTGGTTGAAAAATACCTTTACCCAAATACTTTCACGTAAGTGGATAAAGCTTTCCAGAGAGGTCAAACTGCTCTAGGATACGTTAATAATAAATATTCAAATTCATATTCTGGAGTTTGATTTTCTTGTGTTGCTGGTCTCACAACATGTAAAAATAATAGGGTAGGGAGTCTCAGTGATTTACAGTTACAGTTCGTCACAGTTACTGATAATATTTAAAACCGCTAGTAGCATTACGTTTTAGTTAATAATACCACAATACAAAAAAGTGTTTAACCTTGAGGTAATTTATTTAATTAAAAGTCCCTTCAAAAATTGACGTCTGAAGGTTCAACCACTACTGTACCAGACAGAGCGTAGGATGCGTGGTACAAATATGCTTTCATTAAACCACATTTTACATTTAAGGCAATATAGAATTAAAGGGTTTATAGATCTATAAGAGCATGAAAGATAGAGGGTGGGCCAAGAAGTATTGGAAGTTACAAAGGTGAGAGGAAGCGACCTTTTGACCACGATAGCCACTACCCTCTATAGCAGTATGATATTTTTTGCTTAGTATATCCAACGTTGGTTTTCGTGCTGGCGCGATTTCTTACTAATCTAGAGAGATTGCTAGCTTCCCTTGCGTCCAATTTCTCAATAAAAATTTACGATAGTTTTTCCAGGCTAACCGTGAAAGCTGTGCTACTGATCACTGTCTGGATGTGATACAAATGAGTGACTCTGCGTCCGCGAGCCGTGTTTCTAGATGTCCATTCAACTCATTAACTTTCAGTTAAAACAAAGGTAATTAATATGAATCATTATAATTTCTTGACTATTTCTTTAATCTGTAAGCTGATAAATTACATCCAAGAAAAGTTTACCTTTTTAATCAATCGAGAAAAAAACAAAATGAAGCAGTAAGACAGACCCTTCTTGATTAAATACTTCCCGTCAGTAAGCAGTGAACGTCGCTGATAAGCAATTAGTGCAATTCGGAGACGAATTGCCACATTTGAACTTTAAAAAATGGACTGCCCATTTTGTAAATATTGTACAAAGATTAAATGAAATAGGGGTCTTTAATATCCAGACTTTGCTCTCAATATCTTTTCAATCCTCTCTCCTTTAGCATTTATTGGGCCCACTTTTAACCGATTCCCACATTTAAAAAATTCTGACATTTTTTAACTTTACTGTGAATAATAGTAATTTATTTCATTTATTTATTACAGACCTCTTTATTAACAACACTCTCCTAATTGATACCTGTCAACCATCATTTAAAATTTTGCCAATTAAAATCTCCAGACAGAATTCCAGTTCTGTGCATTCTAAAAAGTTATAATTCTCATCTAACCCCATTATTTTTTAAGAATTGGTACAATCATGAGAGCAGTAAAAATGTCCTTATTTAGGTTTTCGACACATACGGTCTTCTGTTCCCCTCATATTGTTATACAGATTTCCTGTTTTATGCGTTTGTTTCTTATCGTTACTCAAGTTCTTCTCCTGTTTCTCCTTTTATTGCAATACATTAGCAGGATCACCTCGAATATATCCTTCATATCAGGGTGTAAAAACTCGCATCCATTAAAACAGGAGAAAAGTACATCCACAAGATTTACAAATCTTTTGATGTAGAGCTTCAGAGTTATTTAAGAGTGTTCAATAAAGCATTAAAACAAAAGTCCACTTCAAGTACGGTGAACTGAACCAAATCCACCAAATAAGGAAACAAATTACATTTCATATCGATTCTGGACATGTTGGTGCTATACTAAATTTAATCCTATTAAATAAACAAGAATTTTCAGCTAAAAGTATGAAAAAGGCGACATATAATGAAAAAATCTATTTATGGAATCGGTTTAATATGAGCCAATAAAATCAGTCTTCCGAACACGTTTGCTTTTCATTTACCTATTTCCATCATATATTTTTGTAGAAAAAGTAGAATATTGGTTCTAGTCTTCAAAGATATTGCGAAACAAAACAGTACTTCCTTGCCTTCATGATGCAATAATCATTAAACGGGTCAATATATTGCCACTTTTATTACCGAATTTCCATTACGAACACAGCTGTTCCCATTTCCTTGACAGCTTTGTACCATAATGTTTACTGTGGTTGTTGCTGTAAAATTGAGGATCAAATCTAAAATGAAGTTATAGAGAATGAGGGGACCTTCAACAATATGACTGATAACATTTTATATATCAATTTATTTAAAAACAACAAATATATATTGTGGTTTAGGATTGGAGCTTCCCATTGTTTACTGAAATATCAATAGTATTAAATGACCAACATTAAAACCTGATATGGTTTAATTTCACTATATAATTTCTTAACTAGCGACTTCAACATGCATAAAACAGCAAGTTGGGAAAGAATTTGAATATTTATACTTCGTAATATGAAAGTCTCTTTTCCGGTGGATTGTACTCCGTTAAATGTATCGTTCCTAGTCTCATCTACTTACCCCCTGCTTTTGTAGCCATTTCATCTCCGTCATGTTAAGATTATAACCTGCTGAGTTTCATATTAAATCATTTCACCCTCCCAATCATTGGAGGAAAAGGGAACTTAAACTGACAAGACAGACTATCATAATTAAACCGGTCACTAAGTGCTGAACATTGTGAATAAGCATTTACTACAATTCGGGGGGACGAATCATAAACTTTGAATTTTGGAACATAAACTAGTAAATAATGTACAACTCAAATCCAAAATATAACAATAGTTTACAAGAATATGGACATGTAGGTAATTCTTTTGTACTAATCCTGTTGTAGATACGGTCTTTGAAGGATTAATTTTATTAAGAAAGAAGAAAAGATTGGTATTTTGCTATGATCCCTAAATTAATACATCCAAATTTTAAGAAAAATCCTTTGGATGTATTTTTCTTAAAGAATCATAATTATGGAGTTGTATATACTTGTAGTGGTATATATGGTATTTTAATCAGAATACATTTACAAGCAGGAAAAATTAAATAAAAATGCCCAAAATTGCTCAGTTTTATTTCTTGAGATGTAACCCCACAAGACCGGAAGCATTTTAATGTGGAGGAGGCAAAATGTGACAAGATTTATGCAGTAGACCGTGGAGTTTCCTCAAAGAGGTTCCGGAAGTAATTTGCTCATTTATAGGACCAAACCAAGCATATTTCTATCGAAATATAAAACAGTTTAGAGCACTGTCGGTTATTAATGTCTAAAATCCATTGTAATCTGATAAGATAATACTGCTTACCGATAAGTTTATAGTGAATTTTACCTTTCTCACAAATGACTATTGACTAAAATTATTCATTAAATTTTTTCATTTTGTGGACCACTTAGAATCTTCCTCCTAATAAAGCCATGATAGTAATAAAATGATAAAATTAAGGGGAATTTTACTTCATTAGATATTTGGTCTGAACTGCATATGTTACCTAATATATTTTTACTGTTTTACACCATTATATCGTTGTTATAACCCACAGCTATGGGAAACAATAACACTTTCTCATTGCGGAGAAGCAACTGAAGTTATGTAAGTAAATGTTATTAAGGAGTAAGGAAAGAGAACCAGAAAGAGAGCGTCAAACTGCGACTTCATTTGATTTTCGGATTTGAGTTGTTAAAACGTCACTTATTTCACGACGGAAAGTTCACATTTCATAAATCTTCAGTGCTTATTCGTTTAAGTATGATAAGCAAGTCTGCCAGTTCAACTCATTTTTCTTTTTCACAGATCAAGAGAGCAGAATGATCTTACATTTTATTAAAAAGTTCCAATAATTTTGACATTGTGAAGCCAGAGTTCGTTCAAGTTCAACTCTATTAAATAGTTACCCTTATTACACCAATAGTATTATCTAAAACCATATCTGGATGATACAGCACTGTCATTAGATAATGTTTTCAATAGCAGCGGTCGTGACCTTTGAAGAAAAATGTTGTCCAATTATTGGTACGATTTTGGGAAATAATTCTTTACTGCTTAGTCATCTCCAAAATTCATAAATGCGCTCTTTACCGCAGAAAATATTCCCATATTGGGATTTTATATCGTGAAAGGTTAGAAAGTTCCACGAAATATGCGACTGACCACGTAACACTGTATTTTGTTTCTTGGCTGTCGGTAACGCAAAAGCAACATTTTACTGGGTTATTTTCTGAGAAAAGTATTTGAGCACAGGAAATAGCAAACGCATCCATCTAGTGGTGAATAGGAAGGAAGTCCCATGTAGAAGTCGCGTCGTTAATAAGCTCACTTAGTTAAAATTCTGGATTGATTTTGCACCTTTTTTATTACAGATTGAATTCATTTATGTAAGGTACAAATATCCTATCTTTGAATCCCGTAGATTTTGAGGTATGTCCATGTCAGTGATGTTTGGATCTTACTGATTAATTGATTTAACCGAGTAATTAGTCATGTCCCATCGATACATAAGGATTATGTGTATAGAATGCTCAAAAAACCATGTATATAGTAACATTAGAAACAGTTTAACTAAGCAAGGGTAACATCAAACACCTACAGAGGTATTTAGCGTAAAGATGTAGTTCAGTCAACTGAGAATATGCAGAGTTGAGGTCTGGTCGAGTTTATTAGAATCGGATATAAGTAAGGATTTAAAAGTGTTCTTTATATTCTTCAGGTGAAATTCTCTACTCTTGCTTGCCATATTTTGACAAAATCATCACTGATATGATCCACTGATAATTAAAGCTTGTTTGGTATTTTCTGTGAACCATTTGTTAGGCTATACATAATTGAAGAGAACTCATTTACTAACTTATCTCCTACACTAAAATTAGCATTGGCCCTAATATATGGACAGCCAAATGAACAAAATCGGCCAGGCTTAAAGGCGTTTCCTTCTTCCCTCTGGGGAGATAAATGCTTTGCTTGGGCCCGAGAATTAAATATGACAAAAAGGCCATATTGTTGACGTTTGTAGAAATTTGATCTGAGTTAAACTAAAATTATTGAAAAATAAGAAAAGTTAGCTCAATGATACAGCAATAAGCGGTACTAACTGTCATCCGAATGCCAGCGATTCTTGTTAGCTTAAATATCCTAGTCTAAAAATTTTGCAACTCTCCTGTTGGGTAAAACAAGTGTGCAAAGAAGAAATTTCCTCAATATCACTTTTCTAATTTTTTATGCGGTCGGATGTGTAATTTTACACAATTCGCCCAGATCCAAGGCTACTCAACGAAATGAAGAGAAAATGTTCCTTTGAATATGTAAAGATGGAATTGAATGTTTATTTGCTGATCTCTCAATTCGGTCTATTATAAGTTGAACGCCATGCCTTTTTTTGTCCCGTTCATTTCAATGATACGACCTTTGAATAAATTGACACATTACACTTGAATAAGGCAAAACACTGCACATTATTTCGTTATTTGTAATAAATAATTTACATAAATTAAGGATGAAATAAATGCAGAGCATAAATCAAATAATTCATCCTAAAAGTTAATTAAAGTAAATCAAACATTTTACTTTACAGGAAATGACATTGAGGAAGTCAAAATGTGTAAATTGAATTACGCAAAAATATTGAACAATATATTCCTTTTTATGAAGAATTGAAAAGCTGAAACATATCAGCCGATGTTTTTGCCATCCCTTTCCGCTTCTATTTTGTATTTTTTAAACACAATAGTCGAAGTTAGATAAATTGGTTACATTTTTTTCATTCAAAATAAGAAAATTTACCCAACAGTCGCTGGATTCATTAAATAGAAACATCACTCAAATTAGGAAAAAAGTAACCAGAAACAAGAAATATTGACAGAAGGTTATTGTGGTATGGATTTGTTATTATCCTCAGCAATACGAATAAAGTTGCAAATTCTAATTGTACAAAGTAACTGAAACCGATTGACAAAAAGTTAAACAAATGATAGAAATTTTCTGAGAGCAACATCCAGGTATCAAAAGGTGTTACTTCGTTTGATATTTGAATAGGATTATACAAAGAAGGTTATTTCTCTGCTCTAAGTTTCAACTTTAAATTCTATGATTTGCTCCCTAGATTAGTAAGCAAATTCTTGTCCGTAACGTTAAGTGCTTATTAGTTGATTGATTAAATAGATTGTTCAATCTCACCTTTTCAAATAATTCCATTTCTTCCATAGAGGAAGAAAGCAGGATAATCTTACAGTATTTGAAAAAGCTTGCGAGACTTAAGATTGCAAAGCTTACAGAAAAGCGCTAAAATTCTCCTATGGCTAATCGATTTATTCAGAAATTTTACTAACTGCATAATAAGCCTCAGATACTACTATTTATGGTTGTTCCCGCTTTTTTAAGATTCTAAATGGCTTAATTTTGCTATCTACCTCCTAACCCATTAGGGTTTACCATGAACTATCCCTATTTCTGGAAGTCTCTTTCTCTTTTCTAAAAATACCGATAGAGAATTAGCTTGGGAAGTCTTATCAATTTCGACACCGCTGATTGCCAATCTGGAATTTTTTCTATAAATACGAGCCCAATTAAAAGTGAGTTTATTTCGATACAAAAATATGCTCAAACAGTTTCACATATCATTATTCTTCTATCATAGCCGACTGTCAGTAATATGATCTGAAGGAAATATCGCCCTCAGGAAGACAGGAAAAATAGCAAAATGCAACTACTGAAGAGGTAATTAGAATAGGGATTAGTTTGAATCTGAATGTTAATAATAAGTCCATTTATTTAAAGTTCATACTGGGTATATGATATGGACTATAAGATACACAGATTTTGAGTTCTAATACACTGAAGAAGGCGTAGTGGGAGAATTTAAAGATACCTTTTTACATTTTTTCATTCATTTCCACTTCCATTTGTAATGAATAATCCTTGGAGTCATAGTTGTGGTTAAATTTTCTTTTCATTTCTTTGAAAAGATTTGAATTTTAAAGAAGTATATGAAAGTGCACATCCGGCGGCGCAAAATAGGAGAATAGTGGTTTCATGGCCAATTTCTTCTTTGCACACTTGTTGTAGGACGCAGCACTCTTCGAGTAATATTCAGTACTATCACTCTGCATTTTAATAAATTTTCATACACTTTAAGAAGAAACAAGTTGTTGTTAATTACATCTACTTCAGTCGACCTTTCAAAAACATTTTATCTGATGCACTTCTAACTAACTTCCTTAAGCATGTAGGTGCACTCGTGCATCAGGGTACTTTACTGACTCATGCATGATTAATCCCTAAGTGATTTTCATGTTAGATTTTAACTATTTAGAGAAGAAATCAGTGGAGATGTCTGAATGAGTACAATAGAGTCTGCTTTTCTTAATTTCATTTTCTCTTTTACGATATTGTTTACATAGCATTTAAGAGAAAATGCTTGTCATTCAAGCAATGAAAAGCAATTCAAATTAAATTAAAGGAAAATAATTGTGAGTTGATACCCGAAAATATGTTTACATATTTTTAAGTAAATTAATATATTAGCGTAAATAAATAAAGAAGATGGATGTTGAAAGTATTGAGACTGTGTTTACAAGTTTTTGATCTATTTTAGTAACCTCTATAACAAAAATGTATCAGATAACCTACAATATTACAATTAACGCATACTCTGAAGGTCAAATGATCCTACCAAGAAAGAGTTATCCATTACAGATCACCAGGATAAATTAATAACAGAATTTACTCGCATCACACTATACGAGGTCGGAACTGAAAACCCTGCCAGTTATCAATACTTAAGTGAATCACAAGAGTCAGCTTCATATGGCGTACAAAAATACACTTGTTAGTCCCGTCTACCTATTCAAGACAGTAAGAAAACACAAATAAATCAAAGTGGTGCAATAAAATGTTAGATTAAAGCACCTGGTAAACAGGCTCGGAATATCATGGACATGGGCTTCACAGAAACAGTGGCGTCGGAAAATGAAATTGGATACTTCGGAGTGAAACATATCCAGTACTAGAGAATGGACAACTTAGCATATGTTTAACTGCGGCGCTATCACATGATAAATCCTTGTTTTATTACCTGCAGTATTAAAAATTGTGAGAACAACTCTTATCGGATAACAGTGATTCCAACAAACGATAAAGGGAGTGGGTGCAAAAGATAGGGAGAGCGACTTCAAGTACCAGAATCTAACTTCATTTATTTTTCGACCCTGGTTGTAAAAACATTCACTAAATTTTTAGTTCAGGTTCCAAAATTCCAATTTAATAAGCCATTGCCTATATTGCAACAAATGCTTGTCGGCGATATCCAGTGTATTTTGATAAATTTTTTCAATCAAACAAGGTTGAACTTCCAGTTAAGAGCAACTTCTTCTTTCTATGGTTAAGGTGACGAAATGATCTTACTTGATATTTTAAAATATTAAATAAAATTTAAAAGGGATTTGTGCGTTGTCATGATTAGTCTCTCAGACCTATAACCCAATACTTAATGCCAGCTCTTATTTATTTGCCTTTACAGCAACCTCGTTTGACCTTTTCCAAGGAAGACTGCCTTAGAATTAATAATCAACTTTGTAGTCGCAGACAACATCTACTAGTGAAGATTGGAAATTTATTATATGTAGAATTCTGAAATTCATTTAGATGTAGAAATATCATTATCCAAGGCAAGGTAAAAATATTTCAATTTTCATCGCAGGAAAGCAATTAAAATCAGGGCACAATAAAGAAGTCCAATAGGAGTTTAAGAAAGGGGATCAAGTAGAAATGTGATTTAAAGTCAGAACACCAAAAGAATTTTTCATAAACTAAATTTCGGAATTTATCACTTTTCCTGACCGAATCCATGCATGCGGAATTCAGATCAAACTGCATTAAATTGACTAAGAACAATGTAATATAGTAAATTACGATTACCAAATTCTAAATAATGTCAGAATGCAAAACAGAATAGCGTTGATTTATCTGCGCAAAGTTAAAAGGCTTTATCTCCCATATGATGGATAACCTCGGTCCCTGGGTTTCCGCGCTTGTAATTAAGAATGTAATGTCTCTACAGTTGCAGTTATCGTCAAACCAAGCACCTTGATCATCGCCTTCTTATTCAAATACGCACAAGCAAGGGTATTTCCTTATTAAGGAGATCGTTTTTTGCTTTTATCCGTTTGGTCCGAGCAATTTTAACGATATTATTATTTTGGCAGACGTCTAGCAACATTGTGAGATGCATTCTGAATCCTAGATACGCTGAACTGCCCAAATTCTCATGCAAAGTACAATTCTTATTGCATCAAGCCTTTAAATTTAAAATTTTGTAGGTCAAAAACAAGGTTTCAGAATGAGTCTACGTTCAGCAATTAAGTAATTAGCAATATTACCTCTGTTTATTTGTATTTTCTCACAGTCAAGAGTGTGTAGACGAGACTAGTAAATGATCACAAGCTAAGCCAGACAAAATTTACTGCTCTTCAGCAGGTAATATGTTTAAATTTTATAGGTATATTGGGAGACAGGTAACAGAGACGATTAAGTCGTAGGTAGCGTCTAATCTGACACTTGATATATCGGCCAAGGTGAATAGTTTAAGGCGAAATATTTTAAATAAATACAAGACTAATATGAGTCAATCAGAGTGGAATTAATTAATTAATTAATGAAGAGAAAACAGAAATAAAAGATGAATAAAACAGAAAAAGAGCTTTGCTTTTAAGCATAATTTCCTTTAGGAGTGATTGATGGATGATCTAGTAGAAAAAAGAAGACAGATTACTTGGTCTAATAATTGCGACAAAAAGATAAATAATATTTTTTATCTTAATGTAGATATTTAACATCTGTTTTCATGCAAAATTAAAGATAAAACTGAATTTCATTTTTAACATTTACAAATTTGACTTTTTAATTAATTTGAACAATATTTCAATCACAAGATTAAAATTTTCTTTTGTTTAACTGGACAATTAAAGTCTGAATGAGCATAAAATGTGAAGAATGAATGTGATTTAACTAATGGATTAAGTTACTATGAGCTCTTTAATTTTGCATAGAAATGTTATTTAAAATTTATTGTTTTATGCAATAGTACATACATGGAATATATTGACGGATTCTATTTCAAAGCTAGAATGCAGTGCAGTGGTCTAACACGTATATTCAGCAGAGTAAGATCATTTTGTCAGTTGAATTTGAAATTTTATTCTGTTCATTACTCAGTCAAAAAAAGAATAGCACTTGTTTAATTTTGTGATTTGCAGAATCTCGTTCAGATTGGTTTAAATAGAAAATTCAAATCTCACGCCTACACACAGCATCGTTTTAACATCAGATTACTTGATGAATAGTGAGCAAACAGCTGTTATCTTCTGGAATACTTCAAGCATGCGGAAGTTAGGCATTCGATAGCATTGATGCTCGTCATATTTGCAAAGCGGTAATCTTTTAAATTGTATAGGAGTCAAATATTGAAATATAAAATGTTGGTTATTTAAAACTTCAAGGGCTTGGATAGCGCTCACAAATCTGTTTCTTTTCCCCTTTATGTGTATTAGTCAATACTGTGGAGATGGAAAATTTGGACAAAAAGTCCTACAAAATATTGGAAAAATGTTGCACATATCCACACTTTCAGCAAAAACAGAAAATTTAGGTCAGATAAACTAGGTGAAAATTTACAAATTTAATTTCGGTAATAACTGAAAATGTGAAGTGTTGGGGGAAGGATCAGGAATGCCGTTCGAACTTTAACATAAAAGCACTAAGGATTGGTGTAAATTAACAAAAACTGACTTGAAGGCTAACTGAAAATAATAAGTTTACATGTTGCGATATATTACAGTGAACATGTCTAGGTAAAGATATGTTCGATGAGGTCTTCCAAAATTACTGTATTGCTTTACTTCCATAATAGCATTAAAAAATAATTATTCACACAGTAATCCACTGCGCAAACTTGTAGCTTCAATTGTTTATTCCATATGTTTTCAGTACTACTTCCGATAATTTGATCGCTAAAAATGTTCGATATATTTTGAATTACACGTATGCTATCGGTCTTATATTACCACAAAGAATCGGTGTAATAAGATAAAAGTAATTTTTCAGTGGATTATCAGAAACAGTTGCTTTCTGCAGTGGAATTTATATCACAGTTCAGACGTTCAGCTACCTACATTGAAAATTTCTCGTTTGTCATCCACTAGTCACGATAATGATGAAGAATACGTAAATCCACCTATGATATTAAATAGTGATGGGATTTTAAAAACCTGTTTGAACAGTAGTCAGCGTCAACGAATAATGGTGTATTAGTAAAGCTATTTCTTTTATCGATGATGCCTCCGGGGAAGAAGATGAAAAGAAACACAACATAAAATGGAACCAAGCTAAACAATTATTTTTACAACAATCGAAGTCAAAGCCAAAGTGCCAACAGAGGGTGAGCTACTAGGCTATTCTTTTCCGATAGAGCAAAAACTTCTTAATGAAGATTATGATATCAGTTCTGATTTTTCATTTGGCAGGGTTGTTTTTATGTCTGAAAGCAATACTTTTAGTCATCCAAATTCTTCAATATTTCTTAAACGTCCTTTGAGTGATCGGATTTTCATAATTTTTAACTGTAATAACACCCTTTTTTCCAAGAAATTTTATAGGTCGTATGTAAAATTTATAGTACGATGTAACAAAATATATATTTATAAATTCTAGCCCAGTCTCTTTCTCCAGGGAGGTACAAGGATGGACGTAACTCTTCATCCTCAATTCCATAATTTCTTTTATTATTAACTTTTACCTTTGTTGTATCCTACTTACAATATGAGTCTCTGAATTACTCAATAACCGATATAAAGAGACAGTGACTCAATAACCTCTCTCATTATTACGTTATTGATTCCACCACAACATGCGTACCGCAGTGAAGGCTTTTTCCACACTCCACTATCCACTTTCGCCTCTTTGCCTCTCTAAGAGAGGTCATAGAGCTTTATATTATAACAAATAGTAATGATAAAAATTTACAAAAGTATGCCCGATTTAATCTAAACACATAGAGTGATTAATGACCATGCTATTTAACGATATGGGTGACAAAATGTGGATTTCCCATCGAAGAAGTTTCAGGATAACTTTCTTCTACTGTGGTTAGGTATTATCTAGATTTTCATCATGTATGAGAAGATTTCATAAAGAGTTTTATATTACGAGCTAATTTGAATGAAGGGAACTTACACAGACCTCCTGAATTTTCCAAGAGAATTTTAAGCTGGAATATGCGTTAATGTTCATTTTCTTTGTTCTGACATAAAAATGATATTTAGCTTTTATGACCGTTTCATCTGTCTTATGAAGGACGCCTAGATGGTAAAATAAAAAAACTGCATTTCATAATTCCGTCTCGAAGTTTTTAGTATGCATGTCCTATCCAACTACCACGGTACCTCTTTCCGTTCATCTTCCTCCATTAACCCTATTTTCTCTCTCGTTCTCTCCGCGTTGACTCCCAATAAAAACTTTATTTCTGACTTGATATTGGAGGGAATTCTCTTTAAATTTACCCAAAATTAAGAGAGATTTATGGAAAAATAAAGTATTGGTCAGTAAATAGAGAATCTCTCCTCTTTTTTTCTAGTGAATAAATCGGAAGATAATAAGTTTCTTAAGAGCGGAGTAGCAAGTAACTGAATTATAGTGCTTATAAAATAGAACTTATACCGGCTGAAGTGGTAGGATGGCTAAAGATACAACTCTAAGGGTTCCTTGAAACCGTTTGACTGTCTGATTGTACTTTGGGGTAAAAGATGAGTGGAGCCCATGCAGTTGCTTATTATACAACAGTAATATTTTTTGCCCAAAAAACTGGAATGATTGGTAAATGCCGAAAGATAAGAATACAAGTATTTGCCAGAGATCCAATATGTTCTGACATCTGTCCTTATCTTTAAGTTTGATAGTTGATTGAGCACTGGACATATGGAAAACCGGGAGTTTTCTCATCCTAAAATTTATTCAAAACTCAGTTGCATGTCACAAAACGCGATTATTCAAGAATTTGCGAAGATGTAGGCATTTACCCTTGGCACGAACCAAAATGAATAACTTACATCAATTGAAACGGTATGCCATACAAAATGACACGAATATTTCCAAATTTTTTAAATTTATGTTCCACATAATTTAAAGATTTGAAGTTTATTTGGTGCATTGGTAATAAGGAAAAGTTAGTCATACCCAGATGGCTGACTATGGAGTGGTTTATCACATGAATGGAATTCTGTTTATCCAAATGCAAACTTCCTAAGCTTATTAAGGGAGGTAAATGAAAGATATGCTGCGACCGCTCTGATGCAAAGCTCACATTCTACCACCATCTGTTATTGGACAGAACGTAACATTGTGGTTGGCCATTCACATTAACGGGTGCAGTTCCATGAGTATCGATCCATAAAACCCTGGATTGGTAACCATCAATCTGAATAAAACAGCCACTAATTGCTTCTCTAGGGAGATTTCACTGCACGAGAACATTAAGTACGGGGTTTTATTAGTTCTTTTGTTATTTAATAACAATTATGTAGAAAATATTAAAAATACTGAGATATGATGCATTAAATGTTTGAAATTAGGAGTTCAATGCGTGTATCCCAATGAATGCACTACAGTAAGTCTTAAAAATTGCATTTTGTACGCAATGTCATAAATCTCAGCTTACGAAAGCTAAATGTTACGCAGAAATGAGGATGGGAGTAACTCAACCACACAGTGCTTGAGCTTATACAATTTCAAATGTTTGCATTCTTCTAACATCGAACAAATTGGAGCCTACAAGAGAATTTAAATCTTTGCTCATGAAAGCAGTGCAATTATCTTGAAAAATAATCTCCAACAGCAATGAACTTCTCAAATATCCCAAAGGTGTTTAGGACAAATTGACGTAAATCAAAACCCAACCGCCTGATATCACTTCAATTTCCATGAATAAAATCTGCATAATCTAACTTCCCCTCCACTTGCCAACTGTAATATTTAAATTGATATATCTTTATGCTGTATTTGTAATACGAATATGAACTGATCAAACAAGTTTTGGTTGCATGCCAAACGTAAATCTGATTTGGGAATTTTTAATCCCAAAACTGGGGCAGTCATTTTATGATGACTTATTAACTTTTAATGCCACTCGGTATTATGGAGGTGAAGTGCAAATTACTGAATTGGGGCTGTAAGTTTACTTCAAAATATCGACCAAATTTTCCATAGATTAATTCTGCTTTTAGAAATTTGATCGAGTCCTCAAAAGGAATTGATGGAGCTACTACAATTTCTAATGCTTGAATAAAATAAAATACAATAAAGGATAATAATCTAATCTATTCGAATCTAAAATAAAGGAATAAATTCATTACAGTAGGTAATAATTCAACAGCTCTTACATTTCACTTGACGAAGTGTAATTCTATACTTTACTAAGCTCATTCGAACAAAAGGCCATAAAAAATATACAAAAGAAGTAGAACAGTTCTCCATTATTTCGTATATTAAAGAAAACGTGGATCATAAAATGGCGGGCTTAAAGTCAAAACTTACAAATTGTTCGATTTGCGATTGGCACCACTTTGTCCTGTGTCCAGATTTCATATTATAAAATCTTTTCAATGAATTCCACAGGGTTTGAGCTTAACTCTGAAATCAATCTGATAACTTCTGCACTTGCTAGTAGTATTTAAAGCAAGTTTTCATAAGTTCGCATTTTGAAAACTATTCCAAATTGGTCTGAGAGCAGCTGAAGCATAAACCCAAATTTACCCAGTTTAATGGATTGAGTTATACACTTATAGAATCGTAAATCAAAGGTAGCTATACAATTTAAAGTAATAAAAAATGTTTTAATAGTTATCTTTCCTATGCTTTTCATGGTATGAAGGAAAATGAAAAATTATAACTGCATCCAGTCGAGATTTAAACAACTAATTAAAGCAAGAACACAATTATTTATTACCTCTCATTATTCTAAAACTGAGATCTTGAGTGATAAGAATATATCATTAGAATGAATTGAAAAGCACGCAAATGAACAACAAAAACACTAACTCCGACAAAACCGGTAAATAAAGAGTAAGGGTGAAAAATAACTCACTCACAACAGTTGCAACTGGAGAAATGAAGCAAAGGAAAAAATAAACAGGTTAACTAGATAATAAATTAATTTTTTTCACCTTAGTTTAAAATTGAAATGGTGAAGTCGCATAACTTAACAAAAGAGAAAAAGGAAATCAGTTTCAGCAAGGGAAACAAAACCAACTCAATAATTTTAGTTAAAAGATAGGCATTGTTTAAGTAAATCCGAAAAATTCTTAACCAGAAATGTCTAAATTTACTTGTTGAAAAAGCGAAGTATTTTTTTATCTCATTGGCGTTGTTGCAAGTCCCTGTCCGAAATGAAAGCCAAAAAACTCTCTTAATAATATTCTCCATAATAAAATCCTTTTTCGATACAAAGTAATTTTAGTGAGTTTTACCAAGCTCTGCTAAGCTAAATATCTGTGAAAGGATATAAATTATTCGAGTTGATATGACCATTCTTTAATTAAATCAACCGGTCGATTAACTGGAATATCGATATAGGTGTTAACTCACCAGAAGCCTCGGATTATTGCCGTAATACTCTAACTCTGAAACAGTTCACTGTAAATCTTACCCATAATGAAGAAGAAAACCGCTCAAATATAGTTCTTATATAGAAACCGCCTTGACTGATTCCAAATTGTACTGTTTTGTTGTTCATTATTTCACGTGAGCAAAATCTGTAAATATTGTTCGCGTTATCAACAAATAATAAAATAGCCAATGAAATATTTAGTAAACCCATGTTCCAGTCTACCCTCCGTGACGTTGCATATACGACCTTCCGCACTCCTTACCGCTGTCCCATGTGAATGACCCTGTTATCGAAATTAACGACTGTCTATTCATCCAGATTGCAGGCTACTAATCAATAATCATAGTTAAATTGTTTTACAATTACAAAAATGAGCTGTCTATTAGTTGTCAATGCCACAAACATCACGAAAGGTCGGCGAATGTCTGGTACAATTTAGAATTTTGACTTCTCCTATGAACAGGCCCTGATATCAAAATGGTAAAATTGGAAGCGTTTTTTGGATGAATTTCGACTTGAAACTCATTGTGGATTACATTAAAATTCAAGCATATGGATTAAAATTTTTCGTCTGAATATATGAATACCATATATCTGGAAGCAATTCAAAATAGTGAATGACATTAAAAGAGTTTAAAGTTTATACTAATGACGGAAGAGCAAAGATTAAATGCAAACATATTTATAAAATATTCGAATAGTTAAATTTAGACGGTGATAAATTTTTAAGCCACTCGGTGTACAAGCAAAGTCATTTTAGAGTTTAAAGTTATTTAAAATTAATTCAGAATAATATTAACAAAGTAGAAAATTAGTGTTATTCCTTAATAAATTATCAAACTTTCGGTTTCCAAGGGATATGGCCAATTTATTTTTTCCCCATTTATCCAATAAACTTCTGACCTTGAAGATATTTTGTTATTTAGGTTAAACAAAGTTAAATTGTCACTTAAAGTGTTTTATTTATAGAATAAGGAGGGAGACGTGCACCCACTTACCGTTAATGCCTTTAACTTGCAGGAAATCTTTTGGTAGCCTAAGAGGGACTTGTTCTATCCTGCTTTCTAATTTTCTCAGAAAGATACTAAAGCTAAGGGATGCAATGGAAGAAGTATTCGTGTGATCGGAAGTTTGAGTATTTGCAATGTGAAAAGATAGACTAAAATAAAAGTTTTCTTGTAAGAAAAGCTTTTTAGGTTTGTTAACCAATGTTACAATCAAATGCTATAACATTTCTGATGACCTTGGGTTTCTACCCAGTTTCCTCCCCCTTCAGCCCAATATATCTTTGAATAACTTTTCAACCTAAGAGATGTTTATCGATTTTCCGCTCCTACCTAACTACCTCCAGTTGAGACCCACTCTATTACTTAAACGAATTTTCAGTAGGCCGCTTACACAGCTAACACTAGTTCGCTATCTTTACATAAGTTAAATATTCTCCACTGCATTTGAATTGAATTCATACAGGTTTTGAAGTGCATTAGCTTATCACGAATTACTCTACACACTGTTTTTGATTTCTTAGCAAGAGTCTACCTTCTGAGATATCTACCTAGAGCAGTCGATTAACGACTGAATTTGGCTTTTGAATACTTATGGAATCGACTAATAGTCTACTAGATAAGTTGCGTGAAAAAAGTAACGCGAATATAAAACTTGATTTTGAGCTGAGAGGAATAATAATATAGGAGATGAAATTGACAAGTCTCCACACTTTTTTATATTTTGCTAGCACCGTTGTGGTACACTTACTGGCTGACCGCAATCTAGATCGATTGCCTTTTAATATTCTCTTGCGAACAATTTTTCAAATCATGGTTCCGTTTTTATACCTACCAAAAAGGGCATATTTAGACACTTTTCTGGATTCGATCTTCGGATATCTTGTATGAAAGTAATAAGCACTTCTCCATCCCATGCTTTCTGTTAAAACTGTAATAATGCGGCAGCCGAACTGAGGGTAGTGAGAAATGCTCATGTATAGCAGAAGGAGCTAACTAATCTCATATCAACGCCACCATCACGTGGACACAAACAACAATTATCTACTAAGCTCTCTAAAATTCCTCAGTTTGCTGGAGTTTTGAGAACGTGAAAAGACATAAATTCACACCAGCATAATGTTACGCAAAAAGATCTACTTAATATTTTTTTGTATTTTGATATGTATACGGGGTGTGCAAAATATCCTAGGATACTTGCATTTTTGTAGTGTAAACTAACCCGATACTAATTCATGTATCTCTTATATCAGAAGATATTACCATATGGTAGATATTACCATAACTAATGAAATGAAAAGACACACTGTAATACTGTCAATAAAAGCAAGACATAGGAATTTAGAAATTACAAGATTTGTAAAAGTCACCACATCTCTTGTTAGCAAAGAAAGGAACTACTGAATGAAAATAATGGAGATGAATTGGCCACCACGAGCATCAAAACCTTGGATATAAATCTCACACGTTCTTAGGCGAGGTGGTCAGTTTATGTGGACTGGACTGGACTGGACTCAAGAGAATTGTTCAATGCATGCAAAATCACTCAAACGAATTGAAATCACTCAGAAGAACAAAAGTGTCTTTGGTCTTTCTTCAATGAATTCAGCTTCCACCGGGATGAAACAGTCAATCAAAGAAATGATGGGTGGCTATTCGTGGGTGTACTCTACTGAAGTCTCAACTGTTATGCACACGAAGTTTCCACCAACAGTGATTGATTTCGGTGTTGTTAGGAGTGAAGAGCAAATCATAACTTCCCCATTTTTCCACAGGACCTTAGAGTCAATGCAGATGCAGATGCAGATGCAGATGCCTATGTCGAGTCGAGTCGAGACTCTTCAAACCATTGATAAGCCGTCTTAGATAGACAGTGTAGCCAATGGAGGAAGACCCAATATTTTCCAAGAAGATTCGGTTCCATTCCATATAGCTCTCAAAACCCAGGATTGGATGACCAAGAATTTTCATCATCATATCACACCAAACCTATGACTACTCACCATGCCTTAATCCCTTGCATTATGAGGTGTGGAGTGGGGTGGGGTGGGGTGGGGTGTGGTTGAAAGGGAAGTTAGTAAGCATGCCATAGTACTAAATCCTCCTCATTGATAGAAACAATAGGCCGAGTAATGGAGGACATGAATAAAGACTACCTGATGGAAGCTTGCAGTAGCTTTTGGAATCGACTTGAGTCGGTGATAGAAGTCGAAAGGAGGAAATATAGAATAAAACCCAGGTTGATATTGTCTATTTGTTTTGTTACAAGAAATTATAAGCTTCAACTATTAACAGTTTTATTCTGTGTCCTCAGATGTCTTACATACTCTGTATATCTAAAATTTAGATAATTGTTATGTATCTTAATTGACTTGAATTGTTTGGACACATTGATCAATACAGACTTCCAGTGTTCAATTTCCAATTTCCACTCCTGCTATAAAGGACAGGAGTGTTAAAAAGGTCACATTTCAGAATGCTATCTTTAATTTCGAAAAAGGATTCAGTGTGAAGCCTTCTAAAGATCGTTCGCAAAGGCAGGTGCAGGGGAAAGAAGAAGCAATTATCTCAAATCCTACTGGCCTAATCTCCCTACCCTTTCCCGAAATTATTTCCCCTCTTTTATACCTATGAATCCTCCTGTCTGATTAATACTGCGTTTGTTAATAGACAGATATACATATTTTGATTGAATAATTGAAATAGGGATATCCGGTTAATAAATTTAAATTTTCGTCTTTTCATTTGAATTTTAGTTTTAATATAATTAATTTGGATTTGTGTTTTTTACTCATATTGAAATTCAAATATTTTAGCTTTTAGATCTGGTGCTTCTCACAGTTTTATTTGTATGTTAAATTAAGTTTTCAAATTACCAAATAGACATTTCAATATTTTTGTGTTCAATTGTAAATGCTGTCTTTGTAACACCAGAGCTAAGTAATATTAATTGCGTTATGGGCCTGAGTAGATTTACACATTTGTCCATTTGTTATTTAGTCAGTTTAAAAGCTTGTGTTTTATTTTGGCTTCTGTTCAACAGAAAAAAATCTGCTTAAGTGAAAAGATATTGTTTGGTTTTCAGGAAAATGTTAGGAATGGAGGGAATCGTGTTGGTTGCTACCACGACCGACTGCGTGACTGAGCGCTTGCTGTTATCACTACTTAGGTGTTTCTTTAACCGCCACCAAAGCCACCACCACCACCGAAAAGCTTGTCTCTACAGCCACCAACACTGTTCTCACCTCTTCATGAAATAGATTTCGATGATTCTACTGATGCTGGCGCTTCAAATGTTTGACTTATGGCCCTCATATCTTTCAAAGTTAAATAAATATTACTCAAATGCTTAGATTTCATATATTTTATATTCATTTAATAGTATTCAGAATTTGGGCAAGTTCTTTTCAAATACTTGTGTTCTAACAAAGTTTTTGACTTCCAGTAATTTAGCATTCTCCTTCCTCTTTACATAGAAGAAAAATGCAGAATAGCCCAATAATGGTCCATACGTCAGACATTAATTCACTTTATAATTGTTGTATGTCTCTGCAGGTGTTGCTCGTTATAGCTTCTGTTGTTAATCCAGCTAACATTTATTTACAACCCCATATACGTGAATGAGTGTACTTTTGGAACCTGCATCGACCCAACAGGTAGCCATCTTATATGTGATTCTTCTCTTACATACATCCACATAAGTTTTATTAACAAAAATCTGTATATCATAGTTAGCTAAAACCCGTATAAGATATAAACATTGTATTTCTTTAAATATAACTGCGCAAAAGTATTTTATGACAAAATCTCTCAATTTTGTTTGAATTCTCAAGGCCTGGATTACACACCCGATATATATGAGGAAGAATATTATCCCATGGCATCAATAATGGACAAGATAATTTCTTGCCCTAATTTATCTATAGATTTCCTTCAAATTGTAATTGCTAATCGCTGTTACATTTGTTTATGTTTGTTTGAACATTCACAAGGGGAAAAAAACGAGCCTGAGGCAGGTTAAATTCAACATAATGTAATATTTGAATTCCAATATTTGGCATCTTAAATATTTTTAAATTTATATTTTCATCCGTAAAATGGTAAAAGACCTTTCGCAAAAATTTTTGCTGGTTTTTTATTTATCAGTTTAATATTTGCAGCAATTATTCGAAGGTTCTAAATAAATGTTCGAGCGTATAAGCAAACTACATCAGAAATAAAAGATGTTATCTTCGTTGCACTCTTAATGTTAGCAACTCATTATATTCGTCCAAAAGATTAATATCTCCTGAAAATAGACATCAGAACAAATCCCAAATTATTTCCCAATATTTCATAATATATAGGCTAAATAAATTGATTTAAATTATTTTAAATAAGCAAAATTCCTCGCCAAATATTTTCAAAAAAGCTTGATATTAGTTTAATTTAATTTAGGGGCTGGCTTATTGATTTTTGGTTGGAATTTCAAATGTAGATAAAGTGCACAGATGTAACGTTTAAATTGACGGTTAGAATTTTGGAGAACGAAACTCACCCATGTACCTCTGCCAATTAGAAGGTCAAATCATTTCGATTTACTTCTATCAGTTTTAAACAAATCAAAGCCGGTAATATTATTTTAGTTATAGGGGAGCATCTAAATACCAGAAAGGTAATGATATTTCAAATCAATGGAAAAACTGATTTCTAAATTTTTTATTAAAAAAGTTATGGCCAAAATTTCGGATGACATTGTATAATATAAAGTTTAAAACATCGCATTTCGATTTAAATAGCTCTTTCAAGCGTTCAATTTGTGCACAGCATTAAAACATTTAATTCTCTCATGTAACTGGTATAATCACCTTTTACCTTTCACATATTTCCTTGAGATTGAATTCTACAATTCGAAATAGAAAATTTAATTTCATTTGATGATCTATCACTTTTTGCTCTATTTTCGTTAGTTTGAAAGGGGAGAAAGTTTTTTGTCTAACGTTTGAAAACGAGTTTTTTCGGAGGATTTCACTGGGTAAACTGAGACCATAGTCACAATTTTCTGTCAAGATGGCTTTATATCTGTTATTATCAATATCCTTCACTGAATAGCAAAATCTAGTTTGCAAAAGCCTTGAGTAAAAGCCTTGTCAATCTAAAATTTTTTCTCAAAAGTTAATTTTACAGTAAGTCTAATTTTTAATATGGCTTTTAAATGAGTGAGGCCGTAAATCTTTGCAATCAGATTATGCAAAATTCGAATTTTAATTTGCTGCTAGAAATTGCGAATATATGGTTTGTACAATGTTCAGCCGTGATATAATTTAATTCAAAATGCACGCTTAGTTACCCCTCTTACATACTGTTTTGTCGCACTAACATCATTGATTTTTTTGTATAACTTTATTTTCTTTACTGGGATTTGAGGGATCTGGATTATCAATTTTCTCGCTTCTCTCGCGGTGACTCACTATTTTGCCTGTATAGTCCCAAACACAGTGATTCTAAGGCTTGTGATTCAAGCGCTCGGCTCTCGGGATCTTTCTACCGTTCCTCACCTTGTTCTTTATCCAATGCTTTGTTACTCTCTTTTTCTTTAATTTCCTTGCATTTTAATAGCCGCTGTTCAATATATTCTTGTTCCAGGTCGACTCTATATTCCTGATCTGGGAACTATGGATGTCGGTTGTTAGCTTAGCTGCTACTCCTAACTTATTAAATTGCTGCTTAAATGATCTTTACTTGTAGACATTAGCTATCTTTAATAATTTTTTAGTAAAAGCATAATTTTTTAAAATATCACTAAACAAATTATGACTCAGAGTAAAAAGTAATAAAAATTGGAACGACTAACAATTAAATCAGAAAGAGAAACAAGAAAAACAAGGTCTTTATCAATAAAAAATATGATTTCTCCCCTTTTAATTAGTATTAAAAAGCGTTGTTTTATATTTAATAATCCTAAAATCTAAGTTAAATCGTGGTGCCGAAAGGTTTTATTAAATTTATCAACATTTACCACAAAATATCAAAAAATTTTATTATGTAAAGTATAGAAATATTGGTGATATTCTCATCTTTATTATTTCGTTTCTCCTTTAATTGTACCAAGTATTTATTATACAAAGCTTACGTACATAAACTGGAGCTTATCTCTTATAAGAATTATTGTTTCGGATTTGAAATTTAGAAAGAATAAGCCCTTTGGGTTGATAACTGGGTCTGATTATAAGAAAAACAAAACAAATTCAAAACTCCCTTCGACTATCCATATCGTGATTTTATATTATACTAAAAGTTCCCTAGTTAGTTTGATAGATAGGGAGGATCTGAGTACCATATAGGGAAGGATAATGTCTTTAATGACAGGAAACGTCCTTCTTTACCTCAAAACCTATTTCCACAGTAGATAGATTGGACATAGGGAAGGATGGGTTTCCCATCTGACAAGGAAGTCGTCCAAAAAAGTGGTCTCGATGAGCGGCAGATAAGCGAATGTTGAAAAAGAGTAAAAAATTAGTCCACTTCTTTAAATTCCGTATAAATTAGTCATTCTGCTTCAGAAAATGTACCTCGTATATGCAAATTAGGACCTGAGTTTCAAGAAAATGGGACAAGTCAAATTGACAGAAACAAACTTTAGTGAAATTAGGCAGTGAGTCATCTTCTGGTGACTCTCGCTCTAAATAAAACACAATCAAATTCTCTTTTCAAAACTTTTTAAATTATTCCATATTTTCGTTTTAATTTTATTTTTCTATAATACTTTGAAATGGGTATTTCTCCTAAAGGTGGAACAAATTCTCTGAAATGATTTAAAATTACAATGTTGTCTTTTCTCAAAATAGAATCAAAGTAGAGATTGAAAATCAAATCACTCCTTTGTTAATAAAGTTGCTTCAAGTTTAAAAATAATAATCCGTTAAGCCACTTAATGAAATTAACTGTTTTTAGCTATCAGCGATATCACAGAATCTTCTCAGCAATTATACGTGTTACTTAAATGGTACTGTTTCTGTAAAGATTTTTGGATCAGTGGGTTTAAAACACCTAAAGAATTATTGGAGTGGATTTTGCTTTCAGACAATGGAAATCAGGGGAGCAATAGTTTATTATTACCACCCGAAGTAGTATAAATATTTCACAATCTTTAATTCTGAGAAGCAACTGGAACTAGCTAACAGAAAGTTTAATAAATGACAAAGAAGAGAGAATTATAAGATATTGGGAGCGGAGTGGGGAACTCAAAGGATTTACTTCTATTTCAGTTGTAAAATATCTACTAAATAGGTCGCTCAAATTTCATGATTCGTCTCTTGAATTACTGCAAATACTTGTCCACGATATCCAACGCCTATTAACTGATTTTTAATCGCAATGATTGGTTTGTTAGTTGACCAGAGTGGAATTCGTCTGAGACTTATTCCCAGACATTATCAATTTTTACAAACTAACGTTTCTATAGCGATGAAGTGGGCGTTACATTACTGCCTACATACTTAAATTTGAGTAATTCTAGTTGTACTATTTCTTCCGTTATTGAAACAATTAGAACCGGATGCAGGGATTCTAGATTAAGAAAATATTTGCAAATGCCAATCTCTACTCTTAAAAATTGATAATCAGTGCGATTTTCACCCAATCACCTCCAATTATAACCCAAACTGACATTAAAAAATCGCTCTCAAATATCTCAGATCAGAAAAATGAACTAAAGCCTTTGCCTTTTTAATGCAGATCATCCATTATCGCTTTTCTCCCAATTTGTTAAATCCAATACGGATTTTCATGCATCTTCTGCAAAAAAAGATAATGGCATGCAACGATCTCGTTTATTAAAGCTTTCTCGTATAAAGTTTTCATAATATTTTCAAAATCATTTTGTCACCAACATTTCGTACTTATTTTCCTTGTCAATGCCTCTAATTTTCCCTGCTGTGAGTCACCTCAACATATATATACGGTTCAACACTTGAGATCCTGCCATATATGACCTGCGATCAAGTTGCCTGAGCTGCTCCGAATAGAGAACACTCGAAACTACCCACTTGCTAAGTCAGTTTGACCCGACTGATCTAATCTCCAGTCCTAAGTTATAAAAGTCTGCTCTCTAGACCTTTAAACCCGCCGCCGTATCCCTCTCTCCTAGTAAGGCCCTTCAAACGGCCATCCCTCGTGAAGATCCAAGGGAGTTAAAGGGATGACCGCTCAGTTAAATCTCCACTGTAGTCTTTTAGATAACTAGCTATCACCTACCATCTTAAGGTAAACATTACTTTATTAATCACTTTTGACCGAATACAAATTCAATTTTGTATACTTAAATAGGGAAGATTATATACTTTCTACATACGAACACAGTAGTAAAGTAATTCTTAAAATTCAAGAGTCTTAATCACTGACTAAGAAAATATATTTAATAAAGTTTCAGGCAGTTTTAGAGCCATTAAAATTAAATTTTTTCTGGAAAACCTTGAAAAGTACTGCACATTGCAGACCAGCACGTGCTGACCGGGTCTTAGCCTTAGCCCTCGATTTGCCTCCTTTGCCGCGTCCGCTCATGGTAGTTGTAATTGCTCTCTCTCTGTTACTCATTGGGGCTTCCTTGAATACATTTTTGGTCTACTCAACTCTTGGTGTTCTGCTTCACAATTGCTGTTAGTTCTTGCTCAAACAGCTACGAATTGGTGACTGTCATTGTTGTCGGAATTTGTTAGCTGCAAACCGTTGGTTGTTATCTAACTCCAACAATATAATTAGCAGTAAAAAATAAATTAAAAATGCTTAACGAAGAAAAATTGTAGTCATTTAATAAAAAAACTGAATTGCTTGGAAAAAATTTTGTTTTTCTTATTTTTTAAAGAAGTATAATCCGTTGGCGACAGATCACAATTATGATTATTCTTGTTCCTTTATTGAACCCATGTTTTATTTCAAATAGATGTGAAATTGTTAACAATGTTGTTGATGTTGAAGTTTACGGTTGCTTACTAAATTTATATAATTAATAAACATCCGTAAATGCTTTTTCTAATTATGTCTAATTGGTTAGTGCTTTTCTTCATGTTACGATTCAACGACTGCAGTGGTCGCCAACCAACCAATCAAATCCAAGTGAAATTCCCGCTGAATTAAATATAAATACGGTTTAAATGAAAATAAATCTTTTTGCTATCGCAGTGGGTCCGACTGCAAAAGCTGCAAAGCTAATGTGATTCATTAGCCATTAAATATTCATGTTTTCTGAATTATAAAATCAACAAATACGAATGTTGTTTCATATCTAAATTTAATAACATTTCACAAAAATAATTTTTTATTTGAATCAACAGCAATCATTTATTTTTGCATTTTTTGACTGATTTTTAATATTTCATGAAAGGTCATTTAAAATATCTCTTAGATTTGTAATAAAATGTATTCTATACCGTATTTACTCGTATTTCTAAGCAAATACAGCATATTTCAAAATTTCCTTGGAGCCATTCAGTGAATAAGAAGATTCTGATCTGATGCTTAACACGAAATTTAGTCTAATAGGCTTTTTTAACGACAAAGGGTCAAAATCGGAGTTCAAACTCAGGAAGGGTAAAAATCTCCACATATCTACATTGAATTGCCAGCAGAAATGGTCAAAACTTTTTTGAAATTTGTATGAAGAATGAACAACAAATGGAGTAATAACAAAAGTGAAATGCAGCTGAATCACGAAATGAGTAAAATATGACCAAATGTGTTTGAATTTATAAGCATTTCATTATATCAATTAGATTTCAAACAATTAGGATTCCTGTGACCTCCGCTATTTACAAATCATGTTGAATGTTATAACCTGCCTGGATTTTGGCTATTAATAAAAAAAACTTAACCGAAGTGATTGACTAATTATCCAGACTTATCAACAGGCCAATTAGCCTTCGTAAGACAATTCCTAAAATTTGAATATTCGAACATTAAAACCTTGACAACTTTGAATGTTGATGAAATGCCATTTATTGTATTTACGGTGATCCCGATTTAATAATTTGTTTTATTTTTAATAAATTTGGAAAAAATCCCGTAAATGAGCTCTACATTAATGAACCACGTGAAACTGGTCTACTGAGTAAACATATTAAAACCCTCCTTTGATTTCTAAATTCGGATTTTGGGCTTATTTATTCGGTAACCCTTGGGTAAAGGGGGTTAGCTTACTCAGGTTTTACATTTTAGTGATTAATACTGTAGTTATCCAACTTAGCAGTAGGTATCGCTAGTCGCCGTCATGACGGAGACATTCTAAAGACTTTCTGATTGGAGGGATGACATTTAGTCATACCTGTGTTGATCTGTGTTGGCTAGTGTTATTTATCATGGTATTCTTTCAAATTAGCATCTTTAACCCCTGTCCACTTGTGAGAATATTAATAATGTATCTAGTCCATATCCATGTGTTCAAAGATTCGAATGAATATTTACTATGGAGTGAGGTAACAAACTCCCGATTTGCCAACTATGACTGAGTCTTTTTAATGTATTGTTCAGTGCAACCATATTAGACCTAAATCAAAGCTCGTTTTCCACTCTAGTAGATTGGCACTGGTGGATAATAAAAGCAAAATGCTCGAGGAAATTGATCTTGTTAAATCTGTTTCTTGCTTAATTGAGTATCAAAAGTGGTTGCCCAAAATGCAGACGAGGTTAAGCAAACGGCTGCATTCATTTCTTTCCAGACTCCCTTTATGTGCTCTCAAACTAAAGATCCTTGGTCTTACATTGATCTCAGTCTTGCTAAACCTATTCAAGGAGTTCCCTAACTTATCCTGATGGACTCATATTCAAAGTGGCCTGAGGTCACACTTATTAAGCCTGTCATAACTGGTGTCATTATTAACAATCTGCGCCGGGTATTCGCAACTCATGGGTTATCAAAAGCGATTGTGTCCAGAAATGTCACTTAGTTCTCTCCGTCGTAGTCTAAATATCTTCCTCTTACACACTACATTTTATTTTAATGGGTTGGGAAACCAAATTTTTGAAAGTGTGAAAAGACAATTTCTCGTGTCATAGGGGGAGGAGACTATGGAAGAGATTCTTTATCTTTCACACTTTAGGTGCTTAATAACGCCTGGCGTTGGTGTCAAAATTTAAGCGCAAAATCGCAAAAAATCCCCTTTCCCGGTATGCAACCTTAACTTCTAAACCGAAAACGGATCTAACGGAGATCTATCTGGAGGCATGGTACCTCCCCTTGCCATGGAATTCCGGAACTCGGAGACATAATACAATCATCTACTGTTGCTTTAGAGGCTTCAGAAGCCCTCAGAAAATATTCGAGGTGGATCCAATACCGAAAGTTGTTGAATGAAAGAAAAATGATTTAATAGTTTTATTGTTAAATATTAAAAAATATTATATTTTTGCTAAAATGTGCTAAATTCCAGGGTCTTTGCTTTGGTGAATTTGTGAATATTTTGGAAGCTAATAAGGTTATAACAAAATGAATTAAATTAATCCACCTCCAAAATAAATTTTGCAAAAGCATCGGTATTTAGCTAGACTCACTCAAGATATTCGATTAGTTTCGCTTATTTTCACGAAATAATTTTTATTTAATAGTTCCATATGAGTCTTTTCCATATCGTGCGAGTCACGACACTTTCTCACCTTTCTCATTTCTCCTTCCACTGCTCTAACTAATCCCCTTTAAGTTATCTCAGCCTGTTCTTTATGATCTCAGTAAAAATAGCAGAATTCTATTATTTGAAGTTATAACATCAAGGGATGCTTGCATAGAATATAGTCAGCAGCCACCCAGTTGAGTATATGGAATGGAAAAAGACTAAAATTATTTTACGAGATTACATCTTATGGTCTGAATTCTATCAATAAAATTCTGCTACCTAGATCACTAACACTAAAGTTTCTTCTGATCCTCTAGGAAACGGCGAAAGTCTGACTCTAAATATGATGTCGAGTCTAATATGGGTTCACTCGAGCGGACCTCATTAGTTCCATTTGATTATCAATTATAGAATTTTCATGCAATGCGATCTCACCATTATTGCAATTATTGTCTAACCAAGCGCACAAACAATTCCATAAAATAGCACAGAAGATGATGGTCAAAGAAATACAAGTCCTCTGTCTTCCTCCTCCGAATCTGGACTTGTCGAACTAGAACCAAGACAGTTTGTGAAGATAGAGACAGTTAATTATATGGACTAGTCGCCTCCAGGATTAATCAGAGAATCCCAAACTTAGGTGAATTCATCCTAGAAAATTGAAATGTAAGCTTCATTTTGTAGAAATTTAGCGACGTTACATTTTAGAAATGCCCACTTTGTCACAGACAGACACAATTAATTTCATTTACTTTAGAGTTATTCACAGTTTTGACAAGAAAACCGATTCAAATTAGTACTCTTATATCTTTGATTGTAAAAGTTTTTAATTCCGAAGAATACAGATGGATAATCTTTAAAAAATAGACATGAATATAAAAGAGCATGCCAATACCGATTCCCCTTCTCTCTCCGACAAGTCAACAATTTGAAGCTCTACATCTGTTTGCCAGATTAAATGTATTATTATTGCTATGGCAGAGCAAGAAAAACTTCTACAGGTTTTAATCATGGGAAAGTATCTGAACAAAGGTTCCAGTAATGTGTGAATCGAAAGAGGGGTCAATAATAAGCGAGTAATGAAGTGAGGACATCGCAAGTTTCGCTTCTCTTAAAATTGGGTTGAGTTGTTCATATTTTCAAAAAAGGGTGAGTCCACATTGTAATGTCGTAATGTTCAATCTTCACCATTTAACTCTCAAATTAATGGATGAGATCATGTCCATAATATTCAGGGCTTGTGACCGATTGATTTACTTCCGTGGTTATTCATGCCAATTGACTTATTCGTATTTTTTACTGTCAACGGGGTAAGCAGATGGAATTAGCAGCGATAGATTTAATAAAGCTAAATTTGTAAATAAATATGTATAAATTGATGCATACTTGCAGATAAACTCTTACCTATAATGATGTTTCACTTGAATGAGAAAGAAGGCTGAATCCCATCGTCCCCGTAATATCTATCCAACGTCATCGCCAATTACTAAAATTTAATTATCTTGTCCTCATAGTGATGTGTGAAATTGTCGACCTTATTGTGACCTCAGGCTCTCCAGGGCTAAATATTGTGTGTTCCCAAGCCGCTCACCCTCATGAATCGGAAAAGCTAAGCGCTAAGTTGCAGAGACACCACTGAGCCGGCTATATTGGGAACCAGTCCAGTCCACACTGTCCCTTCCATTTCCTACAATTGTCCCATCCAATTAAAGCACACATACAATTATGTCCTCAGGCGCGTCCTCATCCAAGTGTCGATATAAATAGCTTTCCAACACACACACAGAGAGGCTGTCGCTTGTCAGACGCATCTTCCTTCGCTCCCTCCCTTCCCTTATTTCTCTCTTCCCCTTGGGAGTCTGTACTGTTGTTTTTTCAATATATCCTCGTCTAATCAATTCTTGGTGTTCCGTTTCATTGCTGTTAGCCCTTACTCTAACCGCAACAAGAACATGTAAGGGTATTTTATTTATCATAAGGTTTCTAATGAACTTATTTCCAATATTTATCAGGCGCACTTTTAAAATGCATCAAACATTTCTTTAAATTAATTTTAATCAATTGAGCGTTCATTTAAATGAGGAATTTTTAGAGGAAGTGAAAGTAGGCAATTAATTTTTTAAAAAGCGAGCAAAGTTTCGGGAAGAGATAACCTATGCCATTTGTTCTTTCTTCTTTTCCTTTATCATCATAACGCTTATCAATTCCGGAAGCATTTTTGTCATCTATTTCATAGCTTCTATTTTTTGGCAATCATTTCGTTGAAAGGGCTGGTCATAGGAGAAAATAAGGTTGTATGGAATTACCAATGATGCTCCAATTACGTTTCCCGTAGTGGAATTCTTTTTTTAGAACTTGACATTATTAGTTAACCAATAATTACTGGAAGTAATTTTTTTTACTCATTTTCACTTTCATATATCTCATGATTATCGCTATGATGATCCATTCACCTCATTATTCATTCATTTCATTCTCTAAATAAAGACCTACATGAAGTATGCTTGTTTGCGCCAAGTGCCGTTAATATATCCCCGAGTGTGGCACTCGCTTATTCCCATTCTCACTGTCAGCATCATTGTTGCAGAGAAATGTGTCCAATAGCCCCTCTAAGTGCATACTCCCATTCTGACTACCATTTTACCCTTATGTTGGATCATTTCGTTCACCAAATTTGTGTCGATTGACATAGAGTGACGCATATACTAACCGCCACGTCATCGACGCATGCAAGTAGGATTAATAATTATGTATTTAAATTAAAACGTTCAGAATCTACGAATATTTGTTTAAATATATGGTTTCTGACAGACCTCTAAGTGAAATAAAAACTAAAAATCCAAAATAAAATGCAAATAGTAGAATTTTATTGAGAAGTTTCTCTTATCACTTTCTTTATTCTGATATTATGGAATTCAAAATAGTACTAATCTCTGTGAAGATACATTTTATAATTTAAGTGAGTTGGGACAACAAAATGAAACAACCCTTACCAAATCGGAAGAACTAGAATTGAGATGTATTAGTAATACACTAATGGTGTATTAGTAGAGCTGATAACAATGGAATTGGGTATAAAGGCTGACTAGAGTAATCTTAGAGAGATTTTCCAATTTCGCGGTCTTTGTCTACTGATGGGGAGTTGACAATTAGGGCAGAGGTATGAGCTGATAGGTGTGCAATATATGGAGAAACCCAGCAGACCTATGAATAAGAGTGCATAGTAAATAAGAAGTATGTTTAGATCCAAATTACTACTTTTTTATATTTTCTAGGAGTCTCGAAATTCCTAAATTTCGATCAGTTTTATAAGTAATGATGCCATTTTCCAAAATCCAGTAAGGAGAAGGAAATTCAACTATTGCATGAAATACGTAATTGTATGATCAATAGAAACCCATAAATGAGAACGTCGCATGAAAAGCGAATATAGTCATGATTGAAATGTACGTAAATCAGTAGTTGGCTCTGTATATCATTTCAACTGTTTCTTTTTCTTATTTCCCCGATAAATATTATTATTATTATTATTTTAATTGTGGGAAGCAGCTGACATCGAACAGCAGTAAGTTTAACAAATAATAAATGGGAAAAGATCAAAAAGATATAGAGAGCAAAGTTTAGACATCAAAGAGTCTTACTTCATTTGTTTACCAGACTCAAGTTGTATCATATTCACTAAATGGACAGTTCGCTTTCCAAAATTCAAATTTCATGATTTGTCTTCTGGATTTCAGCAAACGCTTGTCTACGATTTTCAGTGCTTATTGACTGGCATCATTTAATCAAGGATAGTCGGTCTCACAGTTTCATTTCGTTTCTTTTTCTTCCAATGGTTAAGAAGACAGAATCTTATTACATACAGTTCATCAGCTTTCAGTTATAGCCTAGCGAAGTCGACATAGATAAAAATTTTAACTTAACAGAACTCGGCAATTTCTGTTCACTCAAGGTGAGCGCTTGTTACTAATTACTTGTGACGTATATTATTTGTTCAATCATTTAAATTTTAAAATAAATATACGACGATAAAAGAAAGAATCAGTTCAAAGAGGGTTAATTTAAAACACCATTTGACCTGTTTTGTCTGAAGTTCAAATGAGGTAGGATTCTCTGGATTCCCCGACTCTCACATCTACTACCTACTTTAAATTCCCTTCTTACGTGTGAACATACTTCCTATTAATGAGCTTCCACTTTCTATTTGCTTGGATTTATCCTCGTGATGAAAGCCTGTAAAACTTTTTAGCCTTATCCTAGGGAAAAAATAAAAAATATGCTTTACTACTTGAGAAATTTTTGTTACTGGCGGATCATCTTTAACAGAATCATAAAAAAGGAATAAAAATCGAATGACTATAGGTCCTTTAATAAAGAGAATCCAGCGATAGGTTATAATAAGAAAATTTCTTGACTATCTGTTTTCTTCTTAATCCAATGCAAATAACCCAATTCAGTTACTTCATTCCCAAAATTCTAAATTTTGGTAAGCAAATCAATATGCATCCAGACTCAGCCTCAATTTTATATTAGCCAAATTCACTTTTATGAATAATTTATGCTTAATCGCTTCGAATGGTGTAATCTATAACGTCATGAGAGTTACAGCACACTTTTAAAGGAGGGCTATAAAATTTTCTTATCTCATCCCACTTAAATGAATCCCCCCTAACTCTTTCCCTTTTCACTTTGCTCTCTCACTCTGTTCTAAATAAAAATGGCATCGCGTATATTGTGGATCTGTGGACATGGTGAAAAAGGTCGCATTGAGTGACATTGAAATCAAGTGTGTTTTGCGGTTGAGTAAACTGGTGATGGAACGAGATTAAATATGATATCCTAAATTTTTCGCATAATACGCTGATAAATTTTGAATTTCATCATACGCTTATGCTATATCAGCGTAATAGGTTGATTTGAAAGTAACTATTAATGGAGTAGAATTATAACGAAATGTAATGTTGATATCTACCTCATAATGATCAAAAGTTTTTCAATACTGGAAACAGTAGATTATTCGTCAGAACTTCGACCAATTTCAGACCATCAATGACAAGCCATAGACGCATAATTATAAGAAGTAACTTCTTTCTTACTTACATCTCGCCGATATTCTGATTCGATTTTCCATTCTTGTCATTTTTATACTCCTTTCACTCCTCCTGTGTATAACTCACACCTCAATCCTTAAACATTTTCCTTCATTATCGAACATCCAAATTCTAAGTTTTACTTCCCACATTGGTACTATTCAGCTAATTGGTTTTATTGGAGCTGACGTCCTCTCTCCTTCCTCCTTCAATATAAAGTCCTGCAACCATCTGTGTATTATTCAAATCTTGTGGCTGTTGAATTCGTAAATCTGGAAATATAACTTAACTATTCTAAACTTAACCCGGTATAGAACGTTAAGTTTTATACTGGGAAATTACTAACTTGGATTCCATTCTGTTATAAACATCTAGTAGTATGATTATCAGTTCGAGAAATCGATGCCAACGTACTAGAAAAGGTAGGGCAGTGTTGAGTTAATAAATATATTTGAAAAATTTTGCTTGTTTCAAAGCTCTAAATCCTAGACTGTCTCAGCTAAAAGCTCAACTGAAATAAAAATGGGAGTGATGCCCTTACCTATTCTGTAAACTCGAACACTTTCAGACGTTAGGCATATTAAAGGCGGATAGTGAAATATTTGACTAGGAAAGTGCAAGAGAATTCAAATCTTCCTTCATGAAAATCAGTCTCCAATTGCCTTTAACTATTCTCCAACGGAACTGAACTCCTTAAGCATCCTGCGGATGTTAAGGATAAAGAGACAGAGATTGCACTTCGAACTCTGGTGATATGTTTCATTCTCAAGAATGGCATCTTCATATTTTAATTTACTCCCTATTTATAACTCTAACCTATAAAGCCATACAACTTTATATCCAAATCGTCTTTTTAATATGAGCGATAACTGACTACTTGTGTTGTCCAAATGACGTAAGTAACTGTGTATTTATAGTATTCGTTGTATTCACAATAGTGACTTGGTTTCTTAAACTTATGCCATCTCATTCTGTCCTTATAGATGAAATGGTGATTTTTTACCACTTTTACGCTGGTATAATGCATTGTTATGATAAAAGTGCCCAATCGAATTGGTCTTTTGTGAAAAAACTCCAATCACCTCTTGATCGGTGACCCTCATATATTTCAACCTATCTGTCTGGATTTAACTTGATAAATAATTTAGAGTGGTGAGAATTCTGCACATCTCATCTTAATTGGCGAATAACATGGTTTATATTATACTAGGAATTAACAGGATTAACCATCCTGAAACTATATGCAATCTCATTGGTGTTTATAGCTAGTCAAATTATGACTGATCTTGAAAATGTTTGCACTCTCATCTGTGTCTATGATTAGTTACTAATTGGGAGAGCAATGAATTCCTGGAAGATGATAAGATCATTAGGAATCGTCACCAATCACGGTTTTTATGAGCATTTATAAGCTCACTCCACAAGCTACGCATTGCATAATTTTTTCAATTGAGTCACAATTTGAAACGAGTTGCGTCTGACATTGGACTTAAAGTTAACCACATCTAATAATAACAGTGTTATTGTCGTTATAGTCCTAGATTTTAAGCTTGCCATTACTTTTGTTATCAAAGTAACTTTCATGATGAGTGTGCACTTTATGGGGAATGATTTATAGCCCTTTATTTATCACAGGACGCCTAATCAAACAATTTCGAAAATTTCACAAGTGTATATAAAAGCTGAAAATCTTCTTCATTTATTTATACAAAATCCATTTCTTAATGAAAACTTTTACAGGAAAAGGAACTGGTAGTATTGTACTTATATTATTGGGAAATCGACAACATTCGGGCAAGGCATCATTATCTATAACGTTCAGTTACCCCTTTCTAGAAGCTACAACTACTCGGGCCCCATGAAGAAGACTATCGCTCAAAAGATGGTTCTTCTACCAAGAAAATAAATCTGCTTATGTTGAACTTGATGTGTGATAAATGATTGGCTACCTGGTTAGCCAATAATCGCAGCGATGGGTTCTTCCCTGGTGGTCTAACATATTCCGGTGCGAGCGAATAAATCCAATAACCGTTAACCCATTGCATGAAGTTTGTGAGTTTCTTTCGAGTGTACTGAAAATATTCAGTTTGGCTCCCCAACATCTTTTTTCTCCAGTCTTTGCCTTGCCCACATTTTCTTTATATTATGTTCGTCATAATTATCTAACACTTTAATTCGCTCATGAGGTTTAAAATTAAGTCTCAAGAGGAAGTAACGTCGCCTTATATCTCAAACAATGATTCGAAGGATAAAAACGCCTATTGCTCAACCTCAATTAACTTCCTCCCTTTACTGAACCATACTCCCTTCAAGTTTCACCCTCCTCGCGCCCAATTCCATTTCTCTGAGAGACTCGTATCATTGATAAGAAATCAAAATGTTGCCATTTTATTAAATATACCTAAAGATATGAATGCAAGTGGGTGTCCGTTGGAAAAAATTCACAGCTGCATTTCTCTCACCAAGTTACCTTACGACTTTAACTGCTACTCCTATAAGTTTCCTCTGAGTCCCAAAATTCTCTAACCGAAAATTAATTATTTGCATTATCGCAAAAGTGTCTTGTGATTGTCATGCTTTATCAATGGAAATGTCTGCACTTTACTGCACTGTCGAGCATAGGGAAGTTTAAAGGTCGAATGATAGCCAATATTTTCTGTTAGATATAATCAATTAGCGGCTTTTTAAAGAATTATCAAAGGCTCTGATACCTTGTAATTCAAATTCTTTTTATATTACTACGGGTATTTTAAACATTAATGCAAGTATTACCTCCATCCAAATTAATTTAAATTCACTAACACTCTACTTTCGAGATCAAATATTGGATAATCAGATGCAAATGCAGAAAATATTGTCCCACTCTACTTTTTTTACAAGCAGAGAAATTTAAACATTTGGATAAAAAATTTCCTGTTTTTTACCGAACAAGATCAAGACTATCCATCTTAGCTAATATAACGCATAACTTTCGATCACTGAAAGTATTTTTATGCTAATTTGCAAATTTTAAAAACAATAATTTCAATAATAAAATATTAGATATCTCATCTACGGATATCAAAAAAATTTATAAGGATCGTCTAATAATCGCTACTTCATTTCTTTCCCGATTATGTTAGAATTAAAATCCTATTTAATATTTATCAATACACATTTTATTATTCCAAAACAACAAAGATCGGTGTGAATTGATTTTGTTTCGAAAGCTAATGTTCATGCCGATCTGTCCATTTTCATAAATCCTTGAAATAAAACTAATGTCAGGTAAAGAGTCGCACCGAAATTTTCGTTTTACCATTCTCATAATTTTAAGCTTGTACATGCATAATGTTTAATGGTCAATGACAGCAAATATTTTTACCAACACAAAGGCAATAGGTATACTTCAGAATTGCCATTGGGACTCATAAATACTGGTTAATAAGGGAAGCTTATAGCTGATGCTACACAAATAAGCCTGTTTGCCAGACCTTAGTAATCCCCTTAGAAGCTCGACTAGTTGCTAACACATACAACTAGTCTCAACGGAGTCCTCTAGAATAAATCTGCCATGTCATGCCCAAGGTAGCAAGAACAAAGAAGGCATTGCTCACTATGGCTCGCTGCCAAATGCTTAGTCATTAACAACACTACGCTGAAGAGATATTGATTGCTGATTGGCTGTGAAGGCCTCTGCACGCATGGCCGCGCTTGCTCGCTAAGCGATCAGTAATACACTCGCACTTTCAGGAATGTTCTAGCGCACGTGAGGTACTCTTGATCAACCTTGGTAGCTTTGTAAACTCCACAAGCTCTATGACACTTCGATTTTACCCTAGATGAGCGTTGCAAAGCAATTCCCTTCAGGGGGCTTTGAAATGTATTTATAATCCATGGGAAAGATTAGATTAACTCATTTGAACGATTTATTTTATGCTATTTTAAGTAAAACTTACTTGGAACGCTTTCCAGTAATTTTTGCTATATTTGAAATGATCATGATAATCTCATCTATTTCCTCTCTGCTCTTAGATGATATATATAAATCCAGGTGAAACGACCAACTACAGAGCTAAATAAACCCCTCAGTATGGAACGAATAACATGGTAATAGTCTTATTTATGAATCTGGGAGTCAAGTCACTAAATTTAAACATTTGAGCATTACTCCAAGGACAATATAGCTCTTAAGAACGATAGGAATTCCTAGTCTTCGGAATACTAGTTGAGCAAAAGCCTCGGTGACTTTACGTCATATAACCTTTCTTTCTCGAGCCACCATTTCTTGCCTTATTAGTCTACTTTATTGTCATATGCCATCCCATGATTAAAACTTGTAAACATTCTTGCAATGCACTGTGCAATAATACCCATAACGCTGCAATATTTAGGCAACACATAAATTTTTAAAAACAGACATTTGACATAAACCTGTTGATGAAATCAGCTTGCCTGACTACCATAGTGATCTCATTTCTAAGAAAACTATTATCATTATATCCCATAATTCAATTGTAAACAGTGCATCTGTTTTATTATCAATTATATTTGGCAAAATCTTGACTAGCGAAACTGCTAAGTTAAAGCATTAGCATGAAGAATTAAATCTCACAGCAAACCAAAACTTAAATTAGAGCTTCTTCGCAGCCGAGAAGCTGACGGAGGGTTACTATTATTTACGATACAAACTTTCATCTGCTCAAACTCATCAGAAAATAATACTACATGATAGGATTGATTTATTATTTAAAATTGCGAGTTTCACTGACTGAGAGTCCCATCAGTCAGAGTCAATGAGATAGATTAAATACACATTTGATAAACGATAAAAGAATCTTAAGCCAAGAAGTACGTTCTTGGCGGGAAGTGGAATTAGGCTAAGCTAACAACCTCAGCAGTCAGTACGAATGCCCTTTCCAGCAGTATGAGGGTAGTTTGGACCAGTGGGAAGCTAAGAACAGAGTTATGCTGAACTTCGATCCCACGCTGCCTGAGACGGAAGTAGCCTTTGTAGAAAGTTTGTCGCTTCCTCTCAACCTTTACCCTTTATGTTGTCTTGGTCCGCCTATTTCCCACTATTCTATTTTGGCTTGTCTATAATATTTTTGCTAATAAATACTTATTTAGACCACGCTTTCTATAGAGTAAGGAGTAAGATAATCTTCTAAACAGTCAATTTAAGCATAAAATTTCGATAAAGTGGCACCAAAGAAAGGAAAACGAAAACAGAGATGGCACTGTTGTTTATTGAAAGATCTCCCTTTTATCTGCAGATGTGGTATTGAATTTGTTAACTGAATAAAATTTCATTTAAAAATCGCCGCATCTGTCTCATTTATATTGCAAGTTATTTGGTATTTTAAGTCTAGTTGCTGCTATATAAAATAACAACAGCAACGCAGAATGAACGCCAATAAAATAGAGTAGCTTTTAAAGGTGATAATGTAACCTGCTATTGGCATTTTAGAAAAGCAAGCTCACATTTCATTTCCAATGCCAGTTTGAAAGCAGGCCAGTTAGTGTTCGTGCTCTGTTTTTGTTATTTCGCAGCGATACCAAAATCGTTCGCCCTTTAGCGTCACAGTCAGTACCCTCGGCTCTCCCTCTACTGCGTTTATATCATACACGACATCATACAATATTTATTTGAACTGCACAACCATTCTACCATCATTCTTCATACAATAATGTTTAAAAAATCAACCACATTATTTATTTATTTATTTGAATATCCTGATGCAAGCTGAGATTTTTTGCTAAAAGGAGTCAACCTATCTAAATTAGGACGCTAACTTAATATCTTTACCCAAGAGAGTTATCCTTTTAATCCATTGCAATGCAAAAAAAAAACTTTTAATCGTGGATATCATTTGGACACGCGAAATAACAAAATAATCCGTAAGAGATAGAGGTGGAAGTAATGGGTGGAAAAAGTTTTGCTTTATTTGAATTCTAGAAGCAACGAGTTGTCAACTTTCTCATAATGGATATAATTCACTTCGTAATGCCCAAAAGTTTAAAAGCCCAATTTTCATAAATTGATTCCTAGATTTCTGGATGAATTCAAGACCGCGATATCAAGGGGTTGTTTGAAAGTTTAGTTAACAAATGGTTGGTCATGCCACTCTGATTCTGTTGTATCTTCTTACAGACATCAGCAAGTGAACGAGACTAGTAAAGGTATATTAGACCAGAATCTCACTATATTTTCCTCAAGATGAACCAAATTTAAGTATTTTAAACGACCTGATAAAATACTTTTAATGTTTCTCACCGAATAAATTCTCCCATACCTAATTTTGAATGATTTTAATGTTATAGATTCGGATAGAGATATGCTTTCAAATGCAATTGTTTGAAAGCGAGTGGCTAATTAAATCTTGAGGTTTTTTATATTTGAAGTTTGATTTTTTCAACAGGCCAATTCTTTGTTCAGTAGTATTAAAAATGTACTCCTATATCCCTAGGCCAACTTCATTCCGGATTGAAGCCTTGAGATATTATTCGTATCCATGACATCATTTTCTGAAGACAAGGAATTTCATTCTTATCGTTTCTTTTCACTTTCCTGGAAGCTTTGAGAGCAAACAAACGGAAATACATTTAAACGAACTTCAAAGAGCTAAACTCCTAAATAGTCTTAGAGTTTATGGAAAGGGTAAGATTGATAAGGGCGTCTCCATCGATCATCCACACTGCCAAATGTGTACATAAATATAATAAATATGATTCAATACACATGAACAATACGAATAATCATTAACATTAGTAACAATTTAAATAATATTACAGTTGTTCATCCATTAGATTTGAAGTTGTGATACACCTGAAACCTTTTCCAAGGTTTCCTAAAACGTGCACAGTAGTAATCAGGTTAATAAGATGGGTTTTAGGGGATCCAGATTTACGATGCAGAGGTAGAATGATTTTATTTGAACCCGATTGGGAATAAAAGATACAACTACGTACCGGAAGCAAAGATACTCTCGAGTGTACGCATGCTTAAACATGAACACTTATATTGTACAGCACTTGATCGCAAAAAGTGGTGACGATACCTTGGCCTTTTCTCCATAATGAACTTTGAAAGGCTACAGGCCGAACACCACTAAAAACGTTTCGGTAAATTCCAGGTGGCTCCCAACTGCAATTCAAGCGGATCAACGAATTTCGAAAGAATTGAATATTAGTGATTAATTTATATTAAGAAAATACATGTTTGCAGTCACTACTCACAATTAAACGAATTGGATGAAACTAGTTACTTTTGAAAATGTATCGAGCAACCCCTAAGATATTAGGCATTCAATTGTATAATCCGAATGTTTTGCCCATTCACAGAGTGATTGAAAATAATGTCAAAAGTGTACCAAGCTACATTATAAAACTAGGGAATTAATTCACTACAAAATTATTAGCTTAGACAGATGCAAAGAGATTCAAAAACTACTCCGAGCGGATAAATAAGCGTTAATTACATGCAATCGATTAGTGTAGGTATTGGCTATAATAGCGCAATTAAATTACCTGTATACATGCGATAAATACACCTGCTAAATTATACTCCTAGGTTCTCCATTAACTATTTAAATCACAACATAAATAAATCCGATTTCATAAAAAGGATCCTTCACCACCAACCACTACCATCACCAATATCACCCAAGAGCGAAGAATGATGACGCCGTAAATGTCCATAAATTGCATCGATGAAAATCAGTGCGCATTTTTATAAAACTCCACTACGATACTGAAGCCTTTTAAGCGCTTAATCATACACTGATACGTGACGATGCTTTAGATAATGGTCACTCATCAAACAAGCCTCAAAAGAAAAGCAACTCAAACGAATCACTCCAGTTTTCATGCCTTCTCTGCAGACACTTCATTCCTGCTCCCATCCCCCACTTCTTCTATCTCAGTTATGCCGTAGTAAAATGCCTCGTACTCTAATCGTATCCATCCAGAAGACTTATACTTGAAAAAAAGGAATTACCTTAATATAATAGTCGAATAATTCCCCGTAGACTTTGCGTGCGTCTTAAACTAGCGATACTATTTAATTGCTCAATATTGATATTACTGCGTCTAGCACCTAATATATATGGATGAAAAAACCTAAACCAATCTCAAATATATGCATGCTACTGATATTAATAAGTAAAGCGATTATATAAAACCAAAGTTTAGAATCTATATTAGCAAATAAAGGCAGTAAAACACTAAGACAATAAAACGGATCCACGAAATGTTGTGAAAAAATACTTACACACAGGAATAAAACCGTACAGTGCATCAGAGTAAAAATTATCAAAACCGTTAAAGAAGCAAGGATAAAAATAACTCCTTCAATAGGATGCTTGACTGACAGCAACAAAATTCACAAGGCATCATCAAAAAAACCATTAATGCCAAAATTCCGATTATGAAATGCCGCAAATCAACGTATATCTAATAAGACCGAAACGATTATGTTTAATATAAATGCAACTACTTTTAAGAATTAAAAAAGGGAGCATAGGCATGCAATTAGACGGCTTCGATTCATTTTGGCTTCCTAACATATTAAGATATCCGCCGTAAATAAAACATCCAGGCATAAAAGGGAATAATACAACAAAGATTACAAACCTCTATGTAAGAAAAGTGATAAAACCATGAATATTTGACAATGCATATAATCTTAGACGTTAGTCCTTCAAAACATGCGCAAAAGATCATGCAACAAACCCGCAATACACATCCCAAGTTTAACGTAGAAGGTAAACAGTTGTACCAAAGCTTTATTCATTTACGACTTATCAGAAGCAACAGAGGCGGTAGTGGCAGGGGGAGCAGTGGCTACAGGAGTAGCGCAGACCTTTTTGTTGTGTTTCTTTGCAAAACGCATGTTTCTCAAGAACTTGGGATCAACCTAGAGGCTATGACATAAAGTAACATAACTTACTCCCTTCAAGGATGGATATCGCTGCTTTGGTGGTCTGCGAATACCATTGCGGTGGTTTTTACGGTCTATTTGAACAATTATACAAAGGAAAAAACATACTTTGATGATGAGTACTGTGGTTCTTACTCTTGGCCATTCCCAAACGTGCAATAAACACCAAAAAGTGCGCCAGACTGGTTAAGCCAAGCACAAACACAAAGCCAGATTTCTTCAAATTGTATTGCATTAATAAAATATATAAAAAATATACTAGCTAAATGTAATTTTTAAAATATTTTGTTTTTCCTCTTACTCTAAATTTGTTTCATATTAATTTTACTGAATGTACCGGTTGCCGGGGTGAACAGATGGCTTATTTATTATGAATAAATAACATCTTCGATGATATAATTGAATTACTAATTATTTTTAAAGTTTCAATAATTTATTAATTGCAATTTTTAATTGTTTCTATTGGGGTTGTTGTTTGACTTATACCTGATGATATGATATGATAATTATCTCCACATAATCATTTTCCCGACTGCAAAAAGTTAATTTTGGATTTAATGTATTTTATTAAAGGGTAATTTGAAGCAAATTTTGATAAATGACTATAAGTTTTTTGCGTCTTTTCCTCTTTATAACACATTTGGACCTAAAAACTGTTTACGATATCAATTTTATTATTTTTTAAAGCGTGTAACAGAAGAATAATCTGCATCTAAATATGTTTAAAACTTTTGTAATGGATCAGTATGCACATATAATCTTCGCCGATTTCCATACCCAAGATTTGTTGCCTTTTCCTAATGACTCATCATACATGCTATTTTAAGGAAAATGTTTTTAACAGGTTTTGATCATAGGTGGCATCTAAATCCAGTGGAATATTAAGACTTATGTAACGGAGAAGGAAGAAGAATAATATATTAGATGTTAAGTTGACCCTCGTATTATTTGAACGCAACAATTATCAAAACTAGTGAGTCAGTACTGGAGTAGATTAAAGGATAACTCTCTATACATTTTCCAGAATTTCCTTTTATTCGCATTCTCCACGCGAATACCTCAGTTTTTCCGCCCACGAAGTTGGAGCCACTTCATTTATGTCCCTATGACGCATAACCCCCGTCTGACATGTTTAAACGCGTCCATCGATTTCCCCTCTTTTCTATAACCGCCTCGCTTCACACAAAAGCACATCTGCGCTCATGCTCTGGTGGGGCCTTACCCAAGCGATTCATATAAAGCTATCCTTGTTTTCCAGTCAATAGCGACGTACGCTGGTCAGAGCGGATTCCTACACGTCCTGCTCATCTCCTCTCTTCCTCAGCACGCTGCTCTCTCTCCCCCTCTCCCTGTTACTTGTTGTGGCTTCTTTGAATACATTTTTGGTCTACTCAACTCTTAGTGTTCTGCGTCACAATTGTTGTTAGCTCTTACTCAAACAGCTACGAATTGGGGACTGTTATTTTGGCCGTAATTTGTTAACTGCAAACCGTTGGTTGTTATCTAACTCCAGCAAGATCGATGGGCAAAATCAAGTATATTAACTACGAATCATTGATGTATTTATGTAGACGAAAAATTTTAATGTTTTCCATGACATCAAATAATTGGAATTCCATGTTGCATATATATTGGAGATAAAGATAAAAAGAAATGGATTAAGATTGCTAAGCTTAATTAAAAGTTTGGGGGGCCATGTCAATGGATTTGAAGAACTTATCAGATGGTAAAATATAAAATTTTTCCACTATTTAGTTCAGTTTTGAATAGGATTTCATCAACCTTATACGATCTCGCCTTTGGATTGCTAGTGAAGGTATCCTTAATTTTCCTACACTATAACTTCTATCGAGTGATCTGGCACAAACGAGAAATGGAAAGAAAGCTCTCCCAAATTCATAGCTAAAACAAATCAATCACTACGCCAAGGAAACTTAAAATATTCAGCAATTATACATTCGAATTGTCGTTATTCAGCAAGGCCCCTCTCATGTACAGGCTGATATAATGCGTAATGCCACGTATTTGTAAAAACACTGGTTAAAAGCCACAAAACGTCATTCCGGTAAGTATTTATTTTGCCATCATTAATGTCAAAAATTCATGTTTTTATTTTATTTCATCTTTTCAATTATAATGAATTTATCTATTAAAATCTATAACATGCAATCTTATTATAATATTTCTTCGATAATATTCCCAGCGCTCAATTTGGTTTTTCTTAAACAGACCCATTTGGTCACACGTTCATTTTGCCTAAATTTATGTGAGTCAGCAACCTTAATAATTATGTTGCGACTGGCCGAAAAGATTCGTAAAAAGCAGGAGGGTGAAGCAACAAATGAGTCTGATTTCGCTTCTTCCCCATCTTTGATCAACGCTTCTGTTCGCGATAAATTGTTAGCACAAGAAATTCCAGAAATAAAAACAAATTTGCCCAGTACCTGCAAAATAACTTATCCAGATCCTAACAAAATTCATCAATTCATGTTGGAGATTACTCCGAAGGAAGGAATTTGGCAATTTGGACATTTTATTTTCGATTTCAATATCCCAGAGACTTATAACCATGCTCCCCCAGCAGTTAAATGCCTTACTAAAATATGGCATCCAAACATAGATGAACATGGAAATGTGTGTCTCAGTATCCTAAGACAAGCCTCACTCGATCCTACAGGATGGACTCCAACCAGAAAGTTAATGGATGTTATTTGGGGCTTGGAATCACTATTCGGTGAACTTTGCGATTTTACAGATGCGCTCAACGTAAAAGCTGCAGAACAATACCTTCAAAACAAAGACGCCTTTATACGCACGGCACGGAATTTTGTTTCTCAATATGCTCAAAATTGATTGAGCCAAATATGCCTTCCACAGATTTGGTGACCTTATTATCCTGTTGTCATTACGTTAATTAATGCATATTTTGCTTTATTGTCTGTACAAATCAAATAAAATTTGCGTCTTAATTGTGTTCCCTTTTTTCCTGGTATATTTTTTTCTACCTGTAAAAGTAGTTCTTTTTTCCCAGATGTTGAGATTTTCCGCGCGTTGTGTACGAGCTCTTTCAACCGGCAGCAAAGCTCCTCCACCACCAGCCTCTTCGAAACCTCCAGTTGTTTCGAGGCCTTCTGTTTCTGCAAAGACCCCATCTCAACCACAAAAGCCACCTGCTAAAGCTTTTCAACCTGTCCCAGCGGCTTCTTACTCAACGCCATACAAAGCTAATGAATACTATGATTTCTCCCAGTACTCTTTCTATGATCTAGGTGGGAGGAAACAAGCCCTTCGTAATCCTCAACCGAGTCCAAAGCATTAACTTTGTGTTCATTCTCTTTTAGTGTATTAATAAATCTATAAATCCTGATCAGTTCTTGTTTTCAATTTTTTTGGATGTGTGATTTTAGGTATATTTTTTTCCTTAGATGCATGTTGATCATCTTGAAGAACGAGTTGCAGAACTCGAGCACTTAATTCTCGGGATTAGAAATCAGACGTCTCAAAGGCCCCCTAAACAGGTAAGTGCAGTAATCGATTAATTTATTCCTTCTGTTAAGACTATATCGGATATGATAGCGGATGCTCAAAAGCAAGTCACTCTTGCTGAGAAACGACCGAAAATTAAGGAGATTTTAGATCGAAGTAAGGTCTTATTTATGTATGCTTCCAAATTTGGCATTCTGGGGTTAACACGTGATGGTAATAGTGTTTCTTTTCCTTTCTAGGCAGCGAATTAAGCAAGTACATGGATCCCAATTTCCTTGACGTCCAAACAATTGCTACAGAAGCTAAAATCAAGGTTATTCTTTTACGTAAGTCTTTTATTTAATTTTATTGACTAAAATCTAGTAATTGGTCGAATTGTTGACTTTGTCTAAGCCAATACTTTTTTTGAAATGCAACAGAGCTTTTAAATCCTAATAGTACCTTTTTTGTAAATTCTGATGATTCTTAGACGGTTTACGAATTACAAATCATACAATTTTAGTCACTGTCTTCACATTAATTTTGATGGTCGAAGAGTAATGTTGGTCTTTGCGTCATATCCTATCTCTTTTGTGGATATTTCAAAAACTTTTCATAGATCCGAATGGATGAGATTATAAGCGAGGACACTTGATTACCCCTTCAATAGTTTCAAGGAAAGTTTCTTACTCCATGACACGAAATTAATATTGATGACTCATTTCGTTCTTTTACTGTGTGGATTCTATAAACGGGTTCTTTTCTACACTGAAGAAGAAAATTCATGGTCTTAGGAACTTGATCAAGTCTGTTTGTGTTATTAACTGCCACGTTTGGTAAAACCAGCAGGTTGACTTGGCTATCGATTGCTACCTTGGCTCAAAATTGAGATGTATTGTATCTAACTTTATTGCCATCGATTATGTCTCTTTTTTATTCCTATATTTTATCAGTTCATTCAAACATGCACTTATTCGTTGTGTGCTTATCTTTTTTTCTTCGCATATCATTCATATATGCGTTACTCTTATTCACCTATGTGTCATCCTTGTGCAGTCGGTCACCATTTCACTCCATTTTCTATATAAGGTGCTCGCGTACGGACAGTGCCGTTCATACATTCTGGTATGGTGTTTTATTATTTAATACATTCTTGTAAACAATTCAATCCTAGTACCCTATTTTATTGGATTGCGTCTATTCCAATACTACTACTGACTTAGCAGGTACAATCTTAAATATTACTGGTCCAAATTATAAAAGCAGACTATGATATGTACAACTTCTCTCCAGATGTTGAGTATAATTTGAATCTGATTTGGTTTGTGACAGGCGATTTTGTATTAACTCTCTAAAACATGTGAAAAGAACGGTCATCATATGTGCTTTAATTTGGAGTAATGTTTCGCAATGACGCATAACAATCTGCTTTATAAAATCCATTCTTTTACTGAAAGTCTTATAGAACTTACTATTAAATTGTCATTAAGCGAGTTCTCCGTAGGTCATTAACTATTGGGAGTGTTCACAGGATTGATGTCCCTCTGACTTCCAAAAGAATTTAATTAGAATATATCTTGGCGTTTTGTCTCGTAAATCGTGTTGCATCTCTCAGATATTTATTAAGAAAAATGTTAAAATATTCCATAATTATAGCCTTGTTTCCATTTGCTGCTTAGATGAAGCAGAGATCCGCCAGACTGCTCAAGCCCTGGAAGCTCTTCAGTCTCTAAAGGATGTGCTTAATAATCCAGCTTACTCAGGTCAGTTTCAATAAGATGCTCTTATCCTATTACAGAGTGATTTAACTAAATTTATTCTTTCGAAGATTGATTGCCTTCTTGTGTATATTTAAAAAGCATGATGACTCATGTTTATAAGCTTTCTGTTAAATATTTATTGTAAATCATAAGTATTGAGAGTAATTTATAACTTTCATCTGGGCAGAGGAGTAGCATATTTTAGTCTTTGATGAGAAACTCGCACTTTGCTACCCATCTATTGTCTAGTATTAGTCGGTCTGTTCACTGGATGGGTATCAAACCTGTGACGTTTAACTCGGTTGGTGTGTACGTTAATCATTGCGACACCGGCACCTTGGAAATCAGCCAACACCCGTTAATGAGGGGTGGAGTAATTGCACTCTGATGAAGATGATCCGAAGTATTAATGCTCATTCAACTATTGGAATTACCATTTACAATACTCCGCACTTTTCTAATAAGAGAACTTAAAAATATCTTCTATATCCAATCTGGAAGGTAATTCCTCCTCGTTTGAGTTTGAATATTATCCTGATGTACGTTATATCAATCTTAGGATCTGAAGGTTCCGTCGACTGGATAAAAACTTAATGGTATATTTGCTAGTGTAGTACTTACCCACCAGCATCTTATTTTGAGACAAAGAGGACTGACATTGTCTCACTGCGTGTCGGAGGTAGGCGGTTATTTTGTGTAGTTTGGATCAGTGTGGCTACAGAGAGCTCTAGAATCGCAGTCTCTGTATGTCATTTCAAAGTAGATTAAATATTCTTCCGCATAAGAATTTCAAATATGCTTAGTCATCGTTATTATCGATACAAGTTTAGAGTTTTAAGAATTGTTAATGTTTGGCCAAGCTCTAATCGTTAATAAGCCATCTCTCGTTCTATCTATTTTGTTTGTTCCTTGTTTGGATATTATGTCTTCTGTCGTACATCTTAATCATGTGAAACTAAATCAGTCGCATCCTGATAATGTATTTTCTGCTCACGTTTTTCATTTTTGATCATGTACAAACGTGACTTCATCCATCTATTTCATATATTACCCGGATAATGCCTTAGTGCACAAATCATTAACGTAGACGGATGTTTTATTGAATTTTTCTAGTTTTGTTTTGTCTGTTAATTTTAGATTTGTCCCAAATGAAGGCAAAATTTGCAGAAATGCACCAGAAACATGCCGAACAGGAGATGCAAACTAATGATTTCATGGATGAAAGCAATGCATTACTAGAGGCTTATGCTAATGCGGTTAGTCTCAACTTCTCTTTTACTTCTTTGTTCTTTTCTACACTACTAATGAGTCATACTGTAAACCCAAGCCTTGTTTAAAGGTATTTATCCTCTATCGCTTACCTTGTTGTGAAAGAGGATATCTTAATATTCATATATTAAAGACACTGTCATGGAAAGCCTTCATCTAGGCCTTGTTTGACTGTTAATTTTGAACCCAGGTTTTCTGATGACGTAACCTAGCACAACCGCCTTATTTTACGACTCATATGGAAGATTAGCTGCTTTTAGGATGTCACTGGAAGCCTGGATAGTTCGAATTCACTTCAGAGCTGCTAAAATTACGAGTCACAATTATGGAGAAGATAAAAAAGGTAATAATAAATCTATCTATTGAAAGATTGTATAAAGATAGAAGTTGAAAAAAAGGGGCGGATAGCGAAACGCACTAGTTACCTTTCGTGCACCCTGATAATCTTATCTTTAGATTTGATTTCCTTCCCATATTTTAGTTGGAATATTTCGCTCTGATGATGATATTAGGGAAGCCTGTTTTTATTTCTCTAATCTGTATTCCACAGAATTTAGAAGGATTATAGGAGGGCTTACATCTGGTAGCAAAATTTAAAAATTTGTATGGCGAATTTCTATGCACACTTGGTTTATCCGACAAGAATTTTTAAGATAATAGATTTTATAAGCGTTTGAGTAGTACATACTACTTCTAATAGTTAGTAGCACTAAAATAACAGTTAAGATATTGAACATTTTCCATCGCTACGTACCAACTGTTATAGGAACATTGTGAGCTCTGTTAGCTTAGAGACTCAGATTTACCTGATTGTTCAGTGATAGGAAGATGGATTAGATTTTATTTAGCCAGCGGTTTTACAGATAATTAACAAAGAACTTCCGGGAGGAAGATAAATATCTACGTTTTATTGAAATTAAGGTGAAAAAGTTGTCACCTTGAGAAACCTCCAGATCAATCTCTTCACGTCTTCTTTTTTCTCTTTTTTAGACTCGCAATATGTCGAAACTGTTGCTCGCTTGGCAGAAGAAAGTTACTGCGAAGTAATCATTACGACTAAGCGTATCATGCGCTTTTCCAGTTATTTGAATTTTATCTCGAGTTATCTTCAATGTATGCCAGTTGGTCCTGGGCACAATAAATTCATTCCTTAAAATGTCTACTTATTCTATATAAATAGCGTGTTATTTACGTCATGCATTATTGACTTGATCTGGGCTAACACTCATCATGCTATCTTAACATTGTTAACCTGTCTCATAATTAATGAAATATTAGTTTTGTTTAGAAGATATATATTAAAATATCGCAAATTTTGAGCAATGGTTCTTAAGGGCAAAAAATTAAATAAGGGTGAATAAGTTGCATGAATTTCTTAAATGATGATTCTTTCGACTGGAAAATCGAAAGTTCTGTTCCATTTGCTTTTCTTAGCCAAATGATACAAAAAGGAGGGGTGATGCAACATGATATATAGTAAAGAATTGTTCTAAGCAACAGCATGCAGATTTTATTTTTGTTCTGGTTAATCTGTTGAAATCTCGAACTGAAGAGTCAGTAAAATTTATAAGCAACTGCCAATCGAAATGTATCAATCAGGGGAAATCGTTGCAGGTGTAGGTATTGAAAAAAAATAGTTGAAATGAAATGGCCTATCATCTAGATTAATAAAATCGCGGTCATGAGTTCACTCTTGAAGTTAGGGTATGAATCCTGAAATTTGAAATATTAGAACACGTAGCATTATGTAAAAAGTGTACTACCTAAATCCAAAAATTAATGAAGTAAGACTCTTTTGGTAACCTGAATTTGTTTTCGATTCTAACCTCTCTC